>OZ018394.1:64311127-64438127 GCA_963969525.1 Ontholestes murinus | reverse complement strand
CCGCTAATCCACCATGGTGATATTAAAAATGAATTATTAATAACTTTTAAAAGGATGTGGAGATGAAAATAACGAGACTCGTTTGGGTATAGATATAAAAGGCTTATATCAAAGAAGCTAACTGATGGGGTTGACGCATATACGTCACTTCTTTATAAAAGACTTGCATATATTAGTACATGTATAAGTAACACCTTCATTATAATACTAACTTTATTAATTTATAATATACTACTTTTGCGATAAAATCAAGAAAACTATATATTAAATTCGATTTAATTTTCAATAGTTTAAATCTTAAACTACGAACTTTTTACTTACTTTGGGATAAGGTAAATTTTGCATCAATTTTGGTTGCTAAAGTGGCTTTTTGAACACTCGTGTTTGATACAAATGTCAATTTGCACTCTCGACTAAATATTTCTAATTTGAGTCATTTGCAAAATATTACTTATATAAACAACTTTTTGTTGATAAAAAAGATTTTAAAAACAAAACAAGTTTCTAAAGCTTTTAAATAAATTTCTATCTTAAATATTATACTTTACATACTATTGAGTTTATGTATAGTAGTAGTAGTAGTAGTAGTAGTGTTAGGCTATCGACCACGTGGTCCTTCCGCCATGTGTCATTTGTGTATTTGTGTGTGTGTAAATGAGCTTGTTACTTTAAAGGATCGCCCCCGTCACTCTAAAGCACCATAATTGTATCCCAATGGTGAATGGTACCGGTCACCCATCCGACTACTGACCCGAACCAACGTTGCTGCACGCAGTCCGGGGCCGTAACCGATGCGCCACCACCAGCGTGTAGTTTATGTATAATTATTGCGTTTTTTTTTAACAAATTTTCTTGAGCAAAACAATTACAACTAAAGCAGACACTATATTCCTTACCCAACGAAGAAAAGGCGCGAGGAAACAAAAAAATCTTTGCAAACCTTGACTGGTTGTATTGATTCAAAAAAAATATTATGAGACATTTCAAACGTCATTTTAATTATGTGTTATTTTGAACATCTACTCTAACATATATTCATTTTGTTCCCTTAATAAATGCTTATTCTCTTTTAATTCATTTTACATTTACCGTTTACTATCAGCTAGATAATCTCAAACTCATTGGAACATTTTAAAATTAATCTTCACAATCGTTTCCAGCATACGTTTTTAATGAAGTTAAAACTATTTTGAATTTTTGTTCTTTCTAATATAACGGAAACGCGCATTTCCAACTGATTTATCGACGGCATAGGTATTTGTTTGGTGTAATAACCTCCCTACTGTTTCGAAAACTACACCATCTGCAAGGCGCACTCCAAACTAGCAGGAATCCCTCGGCTTCCGACGGCGCACCACAATATAAAGGTCGGCATTGTTTTCCTGTTCCCCATCGTTAACAAGGGTGCCCAGCTACAATTTGCCGTAAATATTTTTGAAACCCGCATAAATCACAGTGAGACAGTTCCGGCGACACTTTTAATATGCAAATCGCACGAATTAATGGAGATACTGACAGAAGTAGGTCGAAAAAATGATGAGATAATATAGCAAATTTGCAAAAGAATTGCTTTTGCTTAAGACGTCACATTTACATATTTCGTAGAACTTAAATCCAATACAAACACATTACTCACGGAGTTTTTATTAGAAGTAATTTATTTCTTAGAAGTTAACAATTATATTAACTATGTTAAAAATACGCTGAACTTCTATTTGTATGATCAGTTTTGATTTCTATATTTGTATTGAATTAAAAATATTATATGTATATATCATAAAATAAATTCGAGTTATCTAATAAATAAAGATAATCTAAAAAAAAGTAGAAAAAATTATTCAAATGCATAACATAGAATGAAATTAGAGCACGAGAAATGAATAATTTGAAAAAAATATATAAGAGGTGCTCGAATGGCTTACCCACCATCTTCAAGCATAGCTGTATGCGTCTTCTTAAATTTTGTATTGAACTTAAAATATCCCTTCTTCTAATTTTGGCCCTTAAAGTTGTAATGATCTTTCTTCGTAAGTCATTAATATCGGTGAGTACAGATTTAGGAATTATGTTTTTCATAGCTCCCCATAAATAAAAATCTAATGGGGAATGATCTGGCAAACGTGCTGGTTAACGTACGTCCCCACTATTTAAAATAACTCTGTAGGG
Organism: Ontholestes murinus; assembly: GCA_963969525.1. Taxonomy (NCBI): domain Eukaryota; kingdom Metazoa; phylum Arthropoda; class Insecta; order Coleoptera; family Staphylinidae; genus Ontholestes; species Ontholestes murinus. The sequence continues at coordinate 64,435,961 of OZ018394.1, read as the reverse complement.
AAATATTTGAGACAAGTAATCAAATACTCTTCTAGCGTTAGGTGGTGGAGCTCCATCTTGCTGGAACCAAAGGCTATTTAGGCGGTTGAGGTAAATGTTGTCATCGATGTAATCGGTCAGGTAAGTCATCTGCAGTCAAATTGTCTTTGAACATGTATGGGCTAATGATCTTATCGCCAAATAAACCAAACCATACATTTAGAACAAAACGTGCTTGTGGTCTTCGTCCTTGGTGTTCGTGTGGATTTTCAATGGACCATACATGTTCATTGTGACTACTGAACATGCCTGTGTTGGTAAACTTCCACTCATCCGTGAATTTGACGTTGGAAAGAAAATGGGGATTTTGCAATTTTGTATGCAAAACTTGCGTGCTATTAATTTTAAAGGGGTTATATTTATGTTTTTCAGTACTTTCCACACTACTTGACGAGATACATCATTTCTTCTGCTATAGCCCTTATCAAAGTAGAATAATTATTTTGAATCTAATGGAGAATTAAATCTATAACCGTTTATTATTTATCAGAAGGTTTTAACATTTTACCCAATACTACTATAAAAACTAAAATTTCCATTTCATTTCTGTTGGGCCTATGAACACGTATTCTAGGCTTTGAAATTGTACCAAACTTAGCTAAATTTCTATGAAGAATCAGAAAATAACTTTCAGCAGGTTATTGTCTTTCTGGATACTGCTGAAAAACCAATGCGTAATAAAGTTCTAGCATATCGCGTTTTTCTTCACTTAAAAATGGCATTTTGTTATATATGTATGCCAGGTTTGGAACACTAGGTTAGAATAAGCGAAATTCAGTCAGTGTCAAAAAATTCTTTATTAAACAAAAGTGTAGCTGTCATTCCCAAGGTAATCTTTGTAAAAGCAGGATTTTTGGAATTTCGATCAATCTACTAGACCAAACCCCAACACATCACCGTAATCAAAAAAATTCTCTATTTGAAAATGTAAAAATCCGAGATGGCGCCCAATTTTATGTTTCAAAACGGCATTATGTTATACTCCAGATTAGGCAACTTTGCCCTAATTTAACCGACTTATATCTTTTCAAATAACCGAGATCGCCATGTTTGAGCTCCAAAAACGCGCACGCTGTATACAATATTTATTATTATTACTTATTAATGAAATCGTAATACAACTTAAAAATTACATATGAAATAGGTTAATACATTGGTCGAAGAATAATTTGGAAATATACAATAAAACAAGATATAATTAAGAAATTTTATGTTGCGGTCATGAAGTAATTTCTTAAATGTAATGTTATTTCTTAATTTATTAAAGTTAACTTTCATTAATTGAAGAATTAATTAATTAGAAAATAATAAGTTTAGTCTTCAGCTACACCATAGTGAAACTATTTCCATTGAAAATAACTCACTGACAAAGTAATACAAGTAAAACCAAACATATACAATAAATAAACAATTAACTTTGTTGGTAACAATAAAAGGTGATACCAACAAAGTTAATTGTTTATTTATTTTGAATTATCAAAATGTATCACGAAGTGCCTCCACAATTACTTATATACAATTTCCAAACTTTTCTAGATATATTAGTATTAAAATATAAATTTAGTTTATTTTTGGATAGCCAATGTCTTTTACTTAAAAAAAAGCGAAATAAAGATGATACACCTCATAAATAAACTAACCAAATTAAATCTCTATCCTCCAGCTGAAAAGTCTCCACATAAGGTGTTAGAAGCACAGTCACTTATAGCTTTATTTAGAGGCACAGTATTTGATTTATCAATACATACAATTCTTTTTGATTTTTAAATTTATTAACTGTTGTGTCCATATCTTCATATAATGGCGTTTTTTTAATGTCATCAATTTTAGCAGCAACTATCTTATAGGAGTTTTTGGTGAAACCTCTTTAGGATCCAACAATATTAATATTTAGTATGTATGTGTTCTTGAGTTATGTGAAGATTATATTATTAATAAAAACGCGATTAAATTCAATGAAGAAAGGAATTTAACCGCGTTTTTATTATTAATATTAATGTTTGATTCATCAGTTTCTATTTTGAATAGTAAGATTATACTTATACTTATATGTGTAAAAACTAGTAAGATTAGAAGATTACATTGTAATCTTTTATTAAGGATTTTTGAGAAAATTAGTTCATAGAAGAATCCTGACACCTATACTGTATCAAGCCTGCATAATATTCGCAGGAAAAACCTAGTTATACAGAGTGTTTCTGTGACTCGGGGAATTAAATTAACCGCATATACTAGAGTGAAAACGATGATGATTTGTAAAAATAAAATATTATAAAAGTCTTGAAATGACTAAGATACTGACCATCAAAGGTAAGAAATTTTAACACATTTTTCTAAATATTTTCAATACCGTTTATGGTGGATTGCTGCAATTTGCCTAAACTAATATCAAGTATCAAAGAATTAGACAATTTTACACTTCAATCGGACCGCAGGAACCATACTATACAAGTCGTTCCTAAAATATGTTTGCTCTGAACTTTTATGTTTGCTCGTAAATCTACATTTTTATAGAAAATGTATTTTACAAACTTTAATGACTCCTTGAAAGTTTTGATAACAGTGGCTGTAACAAACAAAAATCCAAAAATCCTGGAAAAATCTGAGTCGGCGATGGCAATTGAAAAACGAATTGAGCTGTCAACTTGCCGATGTCAAAAAAAGTTTATTTTTTATTATTATTAGGCAATTCGTACCAAATTGCAGCTCAATTCGTTCCAAAATGCAGAACTCTACAATAAACGCTATTGAAAATATTTAGAAAAAAGTGTTATTTTTTTTAACTTTAATGGCCTGTACCTTGGTCATTTGAAGACTTCTATAATAATTGTTTTTTACGAATCATCATCATTTTCACTCTACTATATGTGGTTCATTTTATTCCCCAAATCACAGAAACACCCTGTATATAGAAATTAACATAAGTAAATGTGAAATAATTCAAAACTTAATATAATAATAATAATAAAAACATATTACGAAAAGATAATAATTAACAAAAAAACAATCTTAAAGTAACCAATATAAAAGAGATCAAAAAATATTTTCTAATAGCGTGAATAACAAAATCAACTAAGATAGAAGATAAAAAACCAACAAAGCAAACATATTATGAATATTTTATATAATAAAACAGCTTCTAATATAAATTATATAAATTGACCGCAACTCTTATTCAAATTTTTTTTTCATTAAGAAACGAAAAGAAAACTTGGTTAATTATCAAATTTTGGTAAGCTACATTACATACAGCTACATGAAAGCTTAAATTCGTATTTAGTTTTAAAAATACATATAACTATAACGATATAAATGCACTTATTTCCATTTTCGAACCTATAATATTAATCTTAAACTCTCGATGTACAATTTTTTCTTCAAAAATCAAAGACAAATCAGAAAATAACGCAATGAATTGCGTTGGCAATTGACAGTATTTGGCCATAATATTACTTTCGCGGTACTTTAAAAAATTAAATTACTTATTTTATTATTATTTACATTAATTTCTTATTGATTTTTAAAGATATTTATATTATGACTAAGAGTTATTCACTTTTCCTTAATTATCTTTAACTTTTATTTAAACACTTAAAAAAATTCAAATCCGTCCATAAAGTTCTAATTCAAATTCTTTAGACGTTTTTCCCATTCGAAAAAAATTATGACCATAAAACTTCGTAGAAGTAAATTAAAAATAACATAATAGAAATAAATATAAAAATAAAAGCTAAATACGAACAGAAAAAATCTGAACTTCTTATTCTTATAAATCTAAACAACAGAATGTATAAATAATTCCATATCCTAAAAAATATACAATAGTTCTAAATTTAAACTAAAAACTAAAGTAAACAATACAAAATAGATATCATAACAAATTAGAAGACCAGTATTTCTTATTACCTGAGATAGTGGATCCTATATATCCTGACGCGAGAAGAGGAAATAAATAACAGACATTTCCACGAGTATTTTTTTAATAATATGTGCCCAATAAATCCGACAAATTTCGTACTTTGAAGGTAATTAAGATAATGTCAGTAAATCTCCTAGGGTTGTTCTTAGAATATTTATTAACAAATGTATGATTTCAAGTGGAATATAAGCTTTTTGTTTTATTGTTATTTTTGTTGAATGGCTTGAAGAAATTTAATTAAATTAATTAAAACAATCGTTGGAATCCACTTATTTCACAGTTTATTTTATATGCTAGATGTAAATTTCGAACACTGAGTACTATTGATAATAACTAGAGAGCGGATAAAAAAGCTTAAAAAATGTGAAAAAAAGCACTTAAAAAGGCACAAAATTTAGAGAAAAAAAGCATTAAAAAAGCATAAAAACAGGAAAAAAGCATAAAAACACGAAAAAAGCACTAAAGAAAACTATATTTTCTTGATATGTTACACGTTTATCAACATATTTTACAAAGAAATTTGGCTTAAAACTAAAATAAACATACTTTCTTTACGCAATATATAATATCATGTAAGTATTTAAAAATTAAATTGTAATTTTGTATACGTTTCAAAATAACTAAAATCTATTCATAAAAACAGTAGATCATTAAATGTTGTTCTAAGGGTTTAATTGTAAAAATTATTACTTCTGACGCTCAATAAATTTTTAAAAGTAGAAAAGCTTCTCTTTATTTTAAATTATAGCTGGATCCATTTGAAAATTGCCATTCAAAATCAAGTTTAATTTATTTAATATTAAAAATCCTTCATTTTCAACGAATACTTCTTTCGATATTATTTTGATTTCTTGGCCAATGCATGCAGGTATTTTCTAAAATGAATCTGCTTTTATAAAGATTTGATTGTGTTGCTCACAAAATTTAAACGCGATTTTATGTAACTCAATTGTTTTGAAGGAAGCTCTTGTTTCTTAAGAACTGTTTAACAGTCTTTAACTGATTTGCTTGTCGTTTCGGGAAAGTTGTATATAACCTTATTAAATTCTTCAAAATTGTTCGCATAGTACATTGTAGCATATAGCCAAATTCCCCATTTTGTTAGCACTGGTTTATGAGGCAGTGAGATATCAGATAATGACTTCTTGAATAATTGTACTCACAGAAGGATATAAGAACTATTTTTCCATATTTAATTAAATCTACAAATGGAAATTTCATTCTTATAGTTTCAGAAATTCGTTTCTATTCATGTGCTAAACTTGTACAATGCACAAAATGCATTATTAGTAAAATTTTGTAACTTGGTATTGTCTACGGCAAAAATAAGCTTGTCAGTCCATCATTTATGAATTTTGCTATAATGTTATTATCAGTTTTCTTCAATTCTTTTGTATATATCAAAATACTGTTGGTCGGATGTCTTCATGTTAAACTCATATTATTAAATTAAACAAGTCTGTGGTTTCATCCACACCAAACCACATATAATTATTGTTAATAATATCTTTAATTTTTTGTATGGTTTCATAGTATCTAAGAGCTACATAATTTTTTCTCGGGAATGCGTATTTTACAATATTTTCCCAAGAAAGATTTAAATGCATTATTTTGTAATTTTCTTAAAGGGATATTAGAATGTAAAAGTATTTTGCACAAATGTGAATTTAATTGAAGATGATGCTAAAGATTGTGAAATTGTGCTGTTTTGTTAGTTCAGCTTTGAACTTTTTCAAACGTTCTTGACGTAGTGTTGTTATAACATGTTTTACATACAAGTCTTGACTAGTTAGGATGCAGTTGGGAACTAAAATAAAACTTACTATTTTTAAACATGCCTTACAAAATAATGTATAATTTTCACTTATTAATTCTGGATAGCCTCTAATTAATTCTTGTATTGTGGTTTTCACCTTTTGCATTATGGGTTAAATATACATGTGAATTATATAATATAATTTATCTGTGATTCCCCAGGTTAATACGATTCACGCATATAGTAATTTTTGATAAATAAGCAAAGTTTTTGGAATGTCAATTCAATAGTTTATGAATGCGAGTTTGAATATGAAAATTAACAAAAATGGTAAACATGCGCCAGTCGTCCCATCGGTACTTTTGCCTGGAACACATCATCCTGGCCCAAGCGGCATAATATAAAGATGTTGTTTTAGTTGTGTACGAATCATTAAGTAGACAAACCGCCAAATTTATGATCGAGCGTATCAAGTTACCGTTTCTTGAAATATATACGCACGGGGAATTACTTCATGTGAAATGCCAATAAACAATAATATCCATTTATATTGGATTCAATCTACTAATTGTATTATATCTACCGGAATGTTTAAAAGGCCGCCTTAATAAATTAAAAATAATAGAAATTAAATATAATTAAAATTATATTTCTTACTGTTTCTTCCTTATTTTAATGAATTACAATACAATATTATTAAAAATTGTAGTGCAAATAAATGAACTTAAATTTTTTAATTTGAATACATTAATTTAATGTTGAATTTTGATTATATTTCATAGAATATTATATATATATATATATATATATATATGTATGTGTATGTGTGTGAATGATAACAATAAAATCTTTATTTTATGGTTAGATCAGGTCAGGTTAGGTTAGGTTAGGTTTAGGTTAGGTTAGATTAGATTAGATAAGATCAGCATATGTGAATATTAATAATAATATCTTTATTTTATGGTTAGGTCAGGTCGGGTTAGGTTAGGTTAGGTTGAGGTTAGATTAGATTAGATTAGATAAGATCAGCATATGTGAGTATTAATAATAATAATAATAAATATATTTAATATTTACTTGTTAATATGTTTAGGTTAATTAATATTTCTAGATGAACTTGCAACAGAATGACTTAAATAAAATGTATACAAAATAATTAACATTTATATAATTTTCTCGAAAATTTCAATCGTAAAAAAGAATGTTTGAAATAGAAAAAAATGAGTCTTACTTCTATGATCTGAATTGTCTTGGGCCGATTTTTAAAAATAAAATAATTATTTTTAATGATTTGATCATGAAAATTTATTTTTCATGTTAAAATTTAAATAATTTTTCCATTAACGCTTCCCAAATATCATTTATTTGTACACCTATGCTAGAAAAATTTGATTCATATTCACACGATGATGAGTGTCGACATATCCTGCGCGCGTGCACAATTAAGCAGTGTTTATAGACGCCGATAAAAGACGATCATTAATTTCGCGGCACCCCATTAACAACGATTTATTGATGTTAAAATAACTTCTTTATATTAAGCCGCTCGGGACACTTTGATATGGTCGCCTTTTGCCGAGAGAAGGAAATTGATACGGTTGCAGAACACCTGATTATTAGCTATCACTTAAATTTGTTTACATTTAATACTTACTGGGGCCCCTATTTATTTTTTAACGACGTTTACATCCGGAATATCATAGGTGTGATTCCTATGAAGCGTTCGTCTGTATTATCTGAATAATGAGACGGTCTATTATATCTACTTATTTATAAACGAATCCATTGTAAATTGGTAATTTATACTAATATTTATTAATAATAAAATTCATTATAATTATTGTATCATATTATGAAGATTTTTAACAATTATGTTGTCAAAAGACACGAAGAAAATATGTAATACAAATATAATCTATAAATGATGGGATACAGATTTTTACGAAAATTCTCTATATTAGCACATTAATTTAATATCAGCGTGAAATTATTATTAAATGTTTTTTTAATGTTTAAGAAAATGCTCCAAATAAGCATCAAAATCTAAAAAAGCATGAAAATAAGCATAAAAAGTCAAAATAAGCACAAAAAGTCAAAATAAGCAAAAAAGCCCAAAAAAACTTAGCGCTAAGTAATCACATTCTTCAAGATTCGTATAGATATTAAGAAATTTTTTCGATGCTATTAATATTATGGATAAGCATAATGCTAGAAATCCGCTCTCTAATAATAACTAACTTAATATATTATAACTTTATAAATGAATGATTTATTAGTATAATTTCGTTCACTTGACACGATAAAAAACAATTTAGTTAAAAAATACTTGTCTAGATTTCTAAAAGTAACAAATATGTATTACTGATGTGTAAAAAAATATCATAACTATGTAGCTAGAATTATAAGATCCACAACTTTTCTAAAGTAAATGCACCTTCAGCAACTTGTCTAAAAGAGCTCAAGATGGTCTTTTATATAAAACTAAATAGATTTGAGTGAAGTTAATTGAAATCCTGAAACAAAATAAGAACAAATACCTAGTCCAGCGATCTACTAACTGATCAAGTTACAGTCTTAAGCATCGAGCATCCACTACAAGACCTTTCGAAATGAGATCATTTCTGTGAAAAATTATTATGTAAGAATATTAGAAACTTTTTGTTAGCACGTTGGTTAAAATTAATAATGTCCGATGCCTATCAAATGCCACATGTAGGTATTTAGATAGTTTTATACATTTAATCTTCAGATGCATTATGATTTGCTGGATTCCCCAATTAAGTGAGTTATTAATTAATTAAATTTCATACATAATATATTAATTAGAAACTGTAACGTGATTGATATAATCTGATAATGTAACAGACTCGCATACTATTAGTAATAACCTTACCCTGTAATGTAATAAGAAACCAAACTTGCTTGAGACTTTTCCATGAAAATTTTAAATGGTGATTTAGACATAATATCATAAAGTCGCAAAAAATAGCCCAAGGTATATTATTTTTTAATACAACACGAACCATGTATATATATTAAAAATATAAAAAAAACAACAATCATCAACATTAAATTAAATTAAATTTTATGCTTATGTTACCAATTGACGATGTAAGAATGCATGTATCGAAATTGTCTCTCATTAATCTATTCTTGGGACGAATCAACATTTACTTTGAAACTTGATTAAAACCGTAACACTTTCTTCACCATTAATTTTTATTTCGCTAGATGTACATTTTGGGTACTATGCACCCATTATCAATAACTCAGTTATATTGATAATGGGTGCATAGTACCCGAAATGTACATCTAAGGAAATTTAAATTAGTTGTGAAGAAAATGTTAGTGTTTTAATCAAGTTTTAATCATATCTTCACGTAACTCAGCAACAAATTTTTATATTTACTTTGAACAAGAAACCTTTTGCTAGATTTCAGTGAAAATTTTTAATAATTCAATAATAGAACCTTTTAAAATGCACCACATTAAGATTGGATATACGAATTTTGGTACAGTTTTCCAGACAATACATATAAATATTATATAATAATTATTTAATTCACAGCATGGATCGCCATCGTACTGCACGATAATAATGGAACGAGAGCTTACATTGTAACGTAATACATCACTCAATAAGTCCTCGGTCTACCACATATGGATATAGAAACTTTGTTGATAGACTCACATGATTTCTGGCCACTATTAACCTTCAAACAGTACGTGTCAAAATTTCGTGGTATTCTGACCGTTAGTTTAGAAGTTACAGTCTTTAAAGTTTTGTATTTTCAAGACAATAGATAGAAAGAAATATCATGTGTTGATTAAACACTGTTTTTTGATGTGAAAAAATACTATTAGAGCCAAACAGTGGCTTGATAAGCATTATGCTACTATATTGTATATATACAAGCAACGATGGTGCTGAAAGCCTTGGTCGTCCAAAATCAACAGTTGTTCTGGAAAACATAAAAATATCCAAAAAGAGTTTTCAAAGATCGTAAAATGAAGTTCTGTGAGATAGCTGACACCTTGGAGATATTAGAAGATAGTGTCTTTACTTTTTTACAAGAAAATTTGGGCATGCGCAAGTTGCTTTCGAAGTGGGTGCCGCGTTTGTTCACACAGGAACAGAAACATCAACGCGCTGTTTGGAACTGGAGCTGCGAAATAAAAAGGATTTCTTGCATCGGTATGTGACAATATATCCACCACTATACGCCTGAATCAAAAAAATCAACTGAGTGGACAGCAGTCTTTTAAAGTCATCTAAAGCGATCAAAAACTCAAAAGTCGGCTTACAACATTAAGAACATACGTATATTAGGACGCGCATGGAATTTCGTTCATCTACTATCTTGCGAGAGGCAAAACTATCGATAGTAATTTTTACATGGCATTATTGGATCGATTGAGTGCTGTTTCATCAGGACAATTCCCGTGTCACAAGTCGATGAAAACAATGGTTAAATTGGATGAATTATGCTTTAAATTGTTTCTCACTCTACTACTCTTTGCCAGCGACCAGCGACTACTGTTTTTTGCAGACAGGAAAAAGATGCTCCAAGGAAAGAAATTTATTTGGCTCAAATGAAGAAGTGATTACCGAAACTCAGATTTATTTTGAGAGCAAAGACAAATGGTTTTACATAAAGGGCATCGAAAAGTTAGAGAGGCGTTAGAATGAAGGTATCACTCTTGAAGGAAAGTATATTGATGAGTCAAGTGGAATTTCTAAACAATACATTTGTTTTTCTTAGTTAGACCGGAGAGTACTGGGTGCAATTAAATCATTTTTAGTAACGATTATCGAGTTTGTTCATAACTTTATGTTGCAATTTGTAGTTTTTTGAATAAACACATACTAGTACAACTCAAGAGGGGAATTAACTGACATGTTAGCGGATTGCTTTCTAGTAGTTATTTAGATAACATTAAATACAAATCGGTACTTTTTCAACGTACTCGGACCAGTATCACTGTTATAACTGCAAAATAGAAAATAGAAACATATATGTTTTAAGCAAGCCCTAAGGATTGCTATAATATTTTTAAATACTTCTAGTGTTCCATACTTTGTTCAACCGAATAAAGATAAAATGACCTACATTGGTAAACTGTTTTTAATTTTTCACGGATTTTAGAAGTTTTCCCATGCTATCGGGATTATTTCTAAGTTATAAAACTAATTTTAGGTCACTGTATGAAAAACAAAAACATGTCGATGTATTACTAGTGATAATCACTTTCATCGTTTCTCAATAAGACTAAAATATACTTTTTCTGAATACTTCATCAAAATAAAACGGCTTTATATGTTTTCATTAATTTATGGCAGTTAACATATTACTGTAAAATATCTTTACAATAAATTCATTATTCTTAAGAATAGATAATTTTTGTTGTTAAATTCTATTTTGTAATTTTAAAAACTACTTAAGTTATTGTTTCATATCCTATATTCATTTATAACTGTACAAATTTTATTAATAAAAATACTTAATTTTAAAATTTGCTGTATTAACTGTACATATAAAAACAATGATTTCAGCGTATTTTCATATTACACCTCATCTTAACGTAACTAATTGTTAAAAATATTAAGATAACGAGACTGATTTTCAAATTTGTACTATTTTAAATACTGAAAATCTTTGACTATGGAGGCTTCTACTTCGTTATACATTTTAATCACAAATTAAACACAATAATTACTTTGTTTTGTATAACAGTTATTTATTTAAACGGTGACCAATGGTTTCAATACATTCACGTATCATTTTCAAACCGAAAGTTTGAAACCATTGGTCACCGTTTAAATAAATAACTGTTATACAAAACAAAGTAATTATTGTGTTTAATTTGTACTGAAAATCTGACAGTTTCGTTATCTTAATATTAAATATGTTTTTCAAGTGCCGCAACAATCAATCAATTGTAAATAAAATATTATTTTATTCTCAAATAAGCAGTTAATACACAATAATCAAAAATCTTAACAATAAAACCTTTCTGAGCAGAATATTTCACGAACAGTATTCACAATGTTAGATTTAAGCAAGAATCCCAAAACATTTATTTGATTCACGGCAGTATTATATTCTCAATTATGAAAGTCAAAAGCCAAATGAAACATGCGTGTCACTGGATTTATTCTCCAGATCCAATTTTAACCCGTCTTAAATATATCTGGGTTTGTAAGTTTGGGATTTATTTTATTGACAAGAAAGGAGAAACAGGAGGAGTAAGATATTGAAAGTCGGTACGAAAAAAATATGCACGCAGCAAAAATCACTGCACCTGCGATATCAGAATTTACTTACCAAGAGCCACCTGTACGTATACCAGATGGATCGTACAGATTAAATAAATATTAATCACTGCGATGCAGAAGTCTAGCCAAAATGAAAAATGTATAGATATGCGGCGGGAAGTAGATACATTTTAAGAACTAATTTCAAATGCACTTAGGAAATTAATAAATATTCATTCATAATAAATTCGTCATTATTATATTGGAGTATTTTTTATTTAATTTATAAATTTGTTTTCGCAACATGGGTATAATTTAAATTAATATAAAAATCTAATACTTTATCAGTCTATCATAAAACAAACTAAATCTAAATCTGTAATAAACAATAGATTTTTGATAGAATTAATGAAAGTATTAATCTAGCAGAACTTTCTGACGAAACATTAACATTTGAGTCACTAATAATAATGTTATTTAGGCGTCATTCAAAATTTTAAGTTACAATATTTGTAGTTAAATATTTTTGGATTTAGGGATTTAAATATGTATTTTAAATATTTCAGATGTTTTAAATTTCACGGTAGTGCTAGAAGGAGTTTTTATGTATAATTTAATGACTAAAAGAACGTACAAGCATATTTCGTTTGTAATGTGTTTGAAAGATACGATTTAAGTCTGAATATAACTTTTGCAGAGACGTCAACATACAGTAGATAACGTCTTAGTTCCAACAGTTACATTTTCATTTTCTTCCATTAACATTATTATCACACAATATACCATAAGTACAATTTACTAGAATAATTTTTGTTTTTGCATGAAAGTTTGTTGCTTAGCGATTTCAATGACAGACAAAAATAGGAACCGCCAGGCGGACGAATAGTCATTTTTATTACAAAGGTATATTCATTAAACAGATTTGTTATTTAGAGTGAAGTGAAGGATTAATAAGTAATGACGCAAAGAGTAACAAAAAAATAACTTTCCAGGAACTAATTTATATAATTACATTGTTTTATAATTGCTTTATGTTGAATACAGACTTCTTTTGCATTAAAGTCAATATTAGGCAATAAAAAATATAACTAAACCTAAAAAGTTCGAATAGCTACCATTTTTTTTGGTAACGATAAGAATAATTATTTATAGTATATATGTATATATTAGGGTAATTTTTTTAGAATCGGCTCTTTTTCTGGAATTAGTCACAGTGATCCTTGAGAAGTCCTATTATCAAATATCAGGTCATTTGATTGAAGTTTAGAGGTCGCTCAAATTAAAAGTATAAAGAAAAACCCGAAAATCTGTTTTTTCGGCGGATATAAATCTGTGGCATTTCCAAAACCCATTACTAAGTTGCCGTAACATACTTTTCCATTGAGAAACATTATATAGAAAATGTTTTTATTATTAAACTCATAATATTGGTGGTATTTGAAACGCAGCGTGCATTTCTAGATGTTAATTTACTTAGTGCAAGACCTTTGCGCCACTTACTGTCACCTCCCAGTTTCGGTAACCCCAAATTTCGTCATGGTGCTCTGAGCGGCGATTTCAAGATTTTTGTCTTTATTCAACACTTATGAAATTAAGTACTAACATTCTAATAACATATCTCATATGGGAAAACATGTTTTTACTTCAAAACGTGGTCAAGGTCAGGTTTAAAAAATTGAATTTTGAGAGGTAGCCCAAGTATTTACATTTTATAGTGCTCTCACAAAGCTGTTTCAATATTCTAAGATTAGATTGCCTAGCATTTGGGAATTGCTGTTGATGATTAGGCACATATTTATATAGGGACTGCTTTTGCTCTTCTCAATTCGTAATCAAAGTGTTAAACTTTTTAGCCAGCTACGGCTATATCGGCCGATATTTGGTAACAGGACTTCTCAAGGATCACTATGACTTATTTCAGAAGAAGAGCCGATTCAAAAGAATTTTTTTTCTATTTTCTTTCCCTCGTAGACTAATTCTCGCAGGATATTTTTCATCTGTACTCTTTGTTTTGTGATTATGACTATATCGTCTGCATATGCAATTATTTGGCTCCCTTTCGTTCCCTTTGTGTCTATCTTTCTCATTGCGTATTCCAATCCGATGTTAAATAAGGTAGCTGAGAGTGCATCGCCTTGCCTTAATCATTATTTATTTTGAACTCATTGGGTTTTCCATTCTTCATTTGTACTACGGCTTTTGTCTTATTTATTGTCATTTTTATCAAATTTATTATTTTTGTAGGGATTTTAAACTCTTTCAGTGCTTTGATTAAGTGTGCTCTATTTATTGTGTCAAAGGCTTGCTTAAAATCTATAAATAGTAATTGTATATCAATTTTCTGTTCTCTCGTTTTTTCTATTATATGTTTTACCATACGAATTGCGTCCACAGTCGATTTGCCTTGTACGAAACCGCCTTGATATTCTCCGACAATGTTCTTTGAGTATTCTCTCAGCCTTTTTTGAATCATTGTTGTTAATATTTTGTACGTAGTACATAGTATTGTGATTCCTCTATAATTTTTACATTGGCTTTTTTTATGTATTGGTACTATAGTTCCTTTGTTCCTTTCATCCGGCATAGTCTCAGTTTTCCATGTTTCTATAATTAGATTTCCTATCTGTTCATTTACAAGTTCACCACCATACTTTATCATTTCTGCATTAATGTTGTCTCCTCCAGGTGCCTTTCCATTTTTATATTTTTCTAATTATCGTATTTCAATTATTTCCTCCATATTCGGTTTTTCTACCATATTAAAGTATTCTTCTGCTTCCTCGATTTCTTCTAATTGTGTAGTATTGTTTGTAGTTGTCAATAATTCTTTAAAGTGTTCTTCCCATATAAGTTTCTATTCTTCTTCGTGTTCAACAATTTTTCCTTCCTTATTTTTCATTCCCAACGTTTTCACTTTGTTTTGTTTTCGTTCATTATTTATTTGTTTGTAAAACTTTTTAGAGTTATGGTTTTTGTATTCATTTTCTATATTTTTCATCTTTCTTTGAATCCATCTGTTTTTCGTGTCGTATAGCTTTGTTGCATTCTTTTCTTATCTTATCTTCTTATCTGTATTTTATTTTTGCACTTGGTTGTGTTGTAACCATTTTCGTCTATATTTACATTTTTCTTCTATAAGTGTACTACATACATTGTTCCACCATCCATTTTTGTATCGGTTTTTTATTGTTCCAATTTTCGTTTCCGCGGCTTCGGTTAATGCTTTTTTTTATTTTTGTCCATTTTGTGTTTACGTCTTCTGCTATTAGTGATATGTTGTCGCCTATTTTATTTTCTGCTATTATGTAGTTTTTCCGTGTTTTTGTTTGTCTATTCTTGTTGTTCTGTTTTGTTACTATTTGTTTAAGTGTTGCTCCTACCATGAAGTGGTCTGTGTCTGCATCTGCCCCTCTATACGGCCTCACGTCTACTATGCTGGTTTCTCTTTCTTTTCTTATTAATATATGATCTATTTGGTTTCCGTAATGCTGTCCACGTGACAACCAAGTTGTTTCATGTTTTCTTCCTTGTTGGAATTTTGTGCTGACAATTTTCATTCCTAATGTGACTGCAAGGTTGCATAATCTTTGACCATTATCGTTTGTATTATCATGTATCGTGTTCTTCCATAAAATTGCTTATACAAAATCTTCTTTTCCTATTTAAGCGTTAAAGTCTCCCATCATTATTAGTGTCTTGTTTAAGTATGGTTGCGTAAATATTTTCGATTTCTTCCTATAGTTCGTATTTTTGTTTTTCTTCCGTCACTTTCGTTGGTGCTACTCCATTTCTGCATTGTTGTTTGTCCCCTGAGTAGTATATAGTGTACTGTTCCTTATTAATTTGTCCATTACCTTTCCAACTTACTTCTTGAAGGGCTGCTACTGCTATGTTATATTTAAGTAGCTGTCTTGATATTAACCTTCATCAGTAATAGTTTAAAATGTTTCACCAAGTAATAAATGAGACTCGTGATGAAGGATTAAAATAAAGAAAGCTTGTTATATAATCAATTAGTACACTCCAAAGTCTCCGTGGTCGTATTCCCTGTTACAGAGAAATTCTCTGGTTTTTATTTTAGTAATAAATTAATTTAGTGAAATGTTTTTTTGTGTATGAATTTGGCAAGTATCTAATGTTTATTACCAATATTTTCTCTTCTTTGTATTTTTAGAAATGTTCATTTCATATTTAATATTTTGGTCTTATATTCTTGAATTCGCTTTAAGTTTTCAAATTAAAAAAGTTATTCAATCAAAAATAGGCATTATTATTTATGTTTTATTATTCCGTCAAAATTTGTTACTTTCTCTTCGGCACTCGTATGCAGTATACTGGTATGGTACTGGCCAGTATATTGATTTAAATTTTTTTATAGTTTTGTTCGTCTTAAAATCTGTCTGTTATTGATAAAATTTTATTACATTGCATTGTTTTACTTGTCTCTTTTGCTCTAGTTTTAAAATTCGGTGTGTTTTTGTCTAAAATTTTGATTTATTGGTTTAATCTTAAGTCTTTTCGGTTTTATACTATAAAAATCAAAGGCGATTTTTTATAAAAAGCAATAATTTTGTTCATTTATGTGTTGACCATTTTTTCCAATGACTTTCCTATCATTCGGGTAAGATAATGATGCCACGCGCGAAGAACTTCTGGTCTTTCTCAGTCGTGTTGATGGTTTGGTTCTGTGGTATCAACTCAAAATTCAAGACGTCTTTGTAAGAGAGAGCATTTTCTATTAATGGATAATTGCTTCAAACTGGTTGAGTTTATTCACCGGATTTGCACCATGTATTATCCGTTTCTCATCGTCAGTGATAATACATATGTTTGAGAAATGTATAATATTATTGCGACCTCTCGAGTCGTGTTTCGATTAATGCCTTTCTTTGATCGTCTTCAGCTTTTTTTGCTTTTGCCATATAAGAAATTTTTCGTTTTGTTATTTGGACGTATTCCAAAAACATAATTAGAAGTGAAAATCACACTTCTTTGTAGTAAATCTTGCCCGAAAGAGTTTTTATAGAAATAATTTTATACTAGCAAGGTAAAATTTCAAAATATGTATGCCAATTGAAATAAATTAGATTAAAATTATGTTCTTAGTCTAATACCTTTATTGTTAAGCGTATTTACATATGTAATTTATATATTAAGTTAGTACTAATTAATAATCTTGATGTTGGCATTAAGTCAAAGCAAATTAAAAATAAATCAAAAGTTAATGGAAGAAATCGAGTTATTCTTAATTAACTTAAACATTATATTAACATATATCTTTACAGCAGCAAATGGGACGGAAACATATTCCAAAAATGGAAAAAGCAGATTTATAAAAATACGTATAATGTAAGAAAATTAGAGCTTACTACCATATCTTACTTAACATGATATCCAAATCATAATTGTGATTGAGTTAACATATTTTAAATAGAGCACGGCATTAAAAATTCTAGGTAAAGTTGATCTTTCACATCTGTATTATCTTGAATCCGGTTAAACTGTTATAGGTGTTACCACATACGTATCATGCATGTCCTACAAAAAAAACTACCCTATAATGCATCCATCACTACCCTTGATACTAAACATTATGGCGTAACAATTCGCCACGGCCTCGGACCTCCTCCCCCTTGCCATGTCTCCTGTCCTACAAAAAGGACGAGCCCAACATTTACAGGGGGATGTTCTACATAAGGGTGTTAATAGCGGCAAAGGGTGTTGACAATTATGCCAACGACACCATGAATAAATCATGACTTCATTATGATAGTGGTGCACGCGAAGAAAGAGAATTTTAACGGTGAACGCCTCGACAAAATAATAAAAGAGGTCAGAAGCAGTTTACAAAATGTTACACCAAATCTTCTACATATGCACAATACAAATATAATAAAAGTGCCTTTGAATGGAAGTAAATTAATATATTAGCAACAATTAATAATTTTCTTTATTTAATTATTACTATTTTCTAATTTAATAAACCTATTTATGTTATACTATGGCCCATAATAAATAAATAAATAAATGTAAAATAGTTATTTTTGACACTTGTTTAGTTTAATAGCTGTCTCAAGAGAATTTTATATAAATTAATGTAGATTCCATGATTAGAAATGTATATTTGTAACGAATACCAACTTTGGGTAAGTAGCTATTAAATAAATTATAATATAGTGAAATTATTATTTTTTATAAATTTCGGAAAAGCATTCGTTTTGTTTTTGTCATTAATTCTGCATTTCTGCAGAAACGCATAAGTTGAAGGGTATTTAATGCCATATACGATTTCTAAAGTATAGGAAATTATTAAAAACTGCAAAATAACAATCAGATTTCAATAGAATTAGCTATATATTTAATAGATTTTTATACAAAACTATATGTTTATTATAAATCATAAAAATAGTCATATATACCATATTTTACTAAATTGATTCATTAGAAATTGAAAACCATGCTTATTTCTGAGGTAATACTGTGGTACTGCTAAATGTTTTGTTATTTAACTACGACAGTCGCTATATACGTTTTACACAATTATGTAATAAATTGAAGAGTCAAGTAAAAAAATACCGAATAAATAATATTAATTTGATTTGGCATTTAGTACATATGTAAATTGAACACATGTACGCCTCAATAAAGTGAAACCTATGGAGACATCATCGCTCACACGGTCACAATGCAATGACATCTCTACTGCATAAAGCACCAACAATAGGTACTAAATATAATTTATTGAATATTTTCGGCCACCCCTGTATAATGGCCGATGCACCCCTCGCTTATAGCGTGTGTGTATGGGAAACAAATCGCATGGATGAAAGTACCAACCACAGAAACAAGCAATAAAAATTATAACCCGTATTTACTATTGTCGGCTCCATTGTGTGATGCAGCCATAAATTCGGACATAATTTTTGATGAATGATATTTAATGTAGATGCATTTAGATGAAGACATTAGGATTTATATTAGTGGCTTTAGAATTCAATTGGATGCATTTCATACAGTAAGTTCTCTGGCTTATAATACGGTATAATCTGTAAAAGTCACGTATGCAGTCTTAAAATTCTTAATAATAAGAACATATTTAGTCAAATGAAATTATACAGCGTATTATAAATCGAGTATATATCATCGAATTTTAATTTAAAAGCGAAACTGTTTACAAAACATTTCGGATAAATATAAAGTCAAGTTTAATGAATGGAAAATCAAAAACATAAATTCAATAGAAAGGTAATATAATTACCTTTTTGCAAATCTAATTCATTAATTACTAAAAGAATAAAATATACATATCGAAGAAGAGGCTTCTTCATCATATTCAAGATGTACCACAAAGTAAACGCCTCCACAATTAAATAGACATTTTATTTTGTTATTTGTTGCACATGTTCTTATTTATATTTTTGCGATTTTCGAAATGTCCCAAGCAAAGCTATTTCAGAAAACAGAAATTGGATGAAAAGGTGCCGACTTGACGATAAGCAGATTACCAGGACCTCCTACGATCAGCACGGTTTTGGGCACTATATGTGGTCTCGTCCCCAGATAACTTAAAACTACTTATGGGATTATTCTGTTTCTAATTATGAGCGAGGAGCAGCCATGTGTATCCCCGACATTGTGATAGAGCCGAATACAAACAGATTAGCGCCTTTGTGGTGGGCACTGTCCATTTCAGGAAGTATTCACGAATTTCGGGAAGGAGTGTAAATGGGCATTAGGGGCGATGATAATGGCCATGGGGAGATTGGTGGTGAAGGCGGGCGTGTCTCGCAATTGGTAGTTTTGGATCATAAACGGCATTCATTTAATGTGGCAACAACATTTTTGTAAAGTTCTATTGTTGAATATACAAATTGCAAATATGAATAATTTATGAAAGAGAATATTAGGATATATTATTTCGTTATAAATATGAATTAGAATTAAAATTACATCATTATTAATTCTTTATACTGTCTACAAATGAAATGTAATAAATGACTATATATATAATGTACTTAATTAGTCCACTTCCAATTGGATACTACTCATATTTTTTTAAACGTTACTTCTAAAGTGTCTCGAATATCAACTGAATTAATTAGAATAGCTAAATATATATTTTACCTTACTGTATGAGGAAGTAAAAAAATAAATTATTTCCTAATGAAGTAACTTAATAATTTTAGAATATACTATTGTGTTTTACCAATTAAAGAATAAGTTGTTATACTAAAATATACTAAATTTTTTTGTTGATTCGAAATACTTCGATATTTTTTATTATTTACACTTTCAACACTTATTTGCTTAGGTCAAAGCATTATTAAGTTAACACCACATTATAACTGATTACAAATATAGTGTTTATAATAAATTATAACTAAATTTAGCGTCTACGCAAGTTAATTATAATTCAGTCAACTTTTTGGTAACGATTTTTAAGCTATAAATGAAAAATATATTTAATTTGTGTTAATCATATTCAGAGGATTGACTAGTTGGTCATCGGTAATTTCACTTTAGATTTTCTTCTATAAAATATTTATAGAATAGTTGACATTTAATAGTTGACTGGGAGACAGTAGATACCTTTTTATTGCAGGTTGATGTTTATTAATAGTTAACCATAATCATCAGAGTTTATTTTTATCAGTTGATAGTTGTTAATTGGCTTTTTAGCAGTAGACAGATAAAAGGTAACCAAAAAGGAGGCTAGTAAGAGTTGATACTCAAAAGTTGTCGGTAAAAGTTGTCAGTTTATAGTAGACAGTAGAGTGTTAATAGTTGACAGTTTGGAGTTTATTTTGCTTAATTGACAGTTAGATGAATATTTACTGTTACTTTACAGTTCACATATCATAGCTGAGTGTTGATAGTTAAATTTTGGCAGATGACAATAAATATTTGATAGTTAACAACTGTCAGTAAATAATTGAACTGTAATAGTTGACAGTGGAAATTTAATAGTTAACTGACAAGGGATAGTTGAGTGTTGACCGTTAACAGATGCTTTTTAACATATGAAACACTTTTGGGTATGCACAGAGCTACTTCTTAATATAAACTGTTTTAAACTTGACAGTTGATAATTAGTATTAACGCTTTACAGTTGACAGTTGATAGATAACAATTACTAGTAAATAGTGGACAGTTGACCGTTGATAATTTGTTTCTGCATTAATTATAAATTAACAGTTGACCGTTGATACTAGATATTTCTCAGTTAACAGATGACATTTGGTAGTTTGGCAGCAAACCGATAGTAGATAAAGAAAGATAAAAGATGAAATACTGTAAACTAGGTAGTGACAATAATTTAGAGTTAATATTCAAGAGCTCTAGTTAACAGTTGATAGTAGACTGCCGAGAGTTGACTGTTAACAGGTTCAAGTTAATTTTTCTCCGTTGACTAATGACATTAGACATTTAACAATTGACAGTCGCAGTAAGTGATGATACATAAAACTTGCCCATTATGAAATGAAATATTTTAATATAGGTCTTTTTCCTAATAATAAAATATTCAGCATTTTGCAGACAATAGTTACAGTTAACAGCTTACAGATGTAAGTAGATGATTGACATTTGGACAATGGTGTTGACAATTGATATTTGACTATTTTCAATCAACAGGTGAAAATTAAATATTGACAGTTGACCGTACACAGTAGTTTATTTATAATGAGTTAGTAAATAGCTAATATTTGACAAATGACATTATACAGTTTACAAGTGTTTATAGTTAACAGTTGGCCATTATAAAATAAAACAATCTAAATTTTTACACGTCTATTTCTTAATAATAAAATATTTAGCACCTAATTGTTTTACAGTATTTTATAGTTGACAATTAACAGTAAACATTTGGTAGTTGATAGTATGGTGTACAGTAAATATTTGATAGTTACAAATTAAAGTTAATTTTTAATTGATGCTTGACGGTTGACATTTGATAATTGATAGTTGGGTTTTGACAGTTAAACGTCGTCCTAATCAAATTATGATTTTTTCAGGTCTACTTCTTAATTTAGAATAAATCGGTATTTGACCGTATGGCTATAGTCAGATAAAGGATGTTAAAAACAGGAGAAACGTCGAGAGGCAGAAAATTATCAGTTAAAACTTAAGAATTAATGGATATAATTTATAGTAATATTTTTTAGTTAAATATTGACAGTTGACCGTTGGTCATTGACAGTTGGTGTTTATTTATGTTGATATAAAGTTAGGATTTAACAGACAAACGTTTACAGAAAAAAATTGCCCTTTGTAAAAGGAAATACTCTCGGTTTTCAAGAGTCTATTTTTCAAATGAATTATTCAGCATTTGAGAGTTGCCAATTGATAATTAAACACTTCAAAACTGACACTTGTAGTTAACCCTTGATAGTGAATGATATGATTTAAAATTTACAGGGAATAGCAGATAAATCTACTTCATCTACTTTAACTCTGTTATAAGATTTTGTAGAATTCTCTCTAGTTTCTAGGTAATTATTGTGGAGATAATATTTATATCTTAGGCCCATGAAGCAAAGGTGGTATTTCTTAAGAGAATTGACTTAATCAGCTTTCTAAGATATTTCACACGGTTGTCTTCTTTTTTGTAACCGTGTTACTGGTATAGTTTTTGATGCACCAATATTAAAACAAATACGTGGTACGATAAATTTTAAATTTACTGAAAGATCACTAGTGTGTTCTCTTGAATTATAATCGTGGAAGGCATTTTAAACTTAATTTGTTTGAACAATCGCTTAATTTATTGACTTCAACCAACACTTAGGCCCTGAACTCTTTTTTACGAGTATTGATTTTCCTTTCTGCTGGTTCGTTACTAAAGACAAATTTTACATTTCACTAACAAACTAAAGGAAGGAATTTTAAAAGTTAAAAAATTAGACCCAATATAAATATGTTATGTACTTTTATTTCAATGCTTTAAACGTGATATGCAAAATGTACAAATTGTTATGAAGCATAGACATTTAACGAATTATACTAAAAATTCGCGAAGCGTGAATACTAGATCCATTATGTATAGGCGGTTCGATTTATTTAGTAAGCTTTTTTCATAAAATCCTCCAGAAAAATTACCTTTTTCTAATTTTTCGAGAATTTCTTGTTTACCTTAAGGAAATTTTCTAACAATTAGAAGAAGTACTCTATTGTTCGACCATGTTTCATTAATTTCTCGTGGAAATTGCGAGAATTTTCGAATTTTACAAAATTTCCTTCTGTAGATATTTGAGCAAACAATACTTTCCTAATGAGTGGAAAAGTTGTGTAATTACAAGTATTCAAAAACACAACACAAACCCGTTGTCCCTTAACAGTTATCGTCCTATCACATTACTTCCGGTACTCAGTAAGATCTTTGAATCGCTTATCAAAGACAAAATTTATAAGCTTACCTCTCCCAATCAGTTTGGTTTCCGCAACCATAAATCTACCATCTTACCTCTCACTATCCTAATCGCAAACTGCCAAACATCACACCTTTAAAACCGCCACCCAGCTATTACATTTCTAGATATAAAACTCCCTTTGATTCAGTCTGGCACTAAGGTTTGCTGTTTTAATTCCATCAACTTGAAATACTTAATATAATTAACAATTTCTTCCTTAGTAGATCCCTACAAATTAAAGTACGCCTAGCCCGCTCTCGCACAATTTTCCCCGAAGGGTTTTCCACTATCCCCCTTGTTGTACACTATATTTTGTTTTGACATTTATAACTCTGATCCTCTCTATTTTAACCCGTCTCAGTATTCCCTCCAGTTTGCTGATGACACTGCCATAACTCTCACTCTCATAATGTAAAAACTACCATTTTTCTCTCCAAACCTTTATCCATAAAGTTTAACTTTGTTGTTCCAAATGGAGAATACTAATAAACCCATCCAAAACACAACTTATTATCCTATTCCATAGAACTTCTCCAAACGATCCTAATATTTATATTGACAATATCAATATCCCACCTTTCCTTAATCATCATCATGATGTAAATACCTTAGAATATTAATTTCATTTAAACTCCATACCAAAGCCACGAAAGCCAAAATCGTTGCAAGGGCCAGACATTTTAGGTCTCTAATCTCTATCAACCCTGCGTGTAGAATTTATAGGTCGATATGTCGGCCCTTGTTAGATTATGGCTGTATCCTTTTTTTCATTCCACCATTCCAGAAAACCTACATTAAATAATATACTCGCAGAGCGATCAGTTCTGCGTTCAATAACCAAAATTCGAAATACATCCAATCCTCTTTACAACCCTTGCAATGCCCTACTAATTGACCTGACACAACTTACCCCTATAGATGTTCGCATGGATACTTTATTTATTAAATTTTCAACCCGTAGTTCTAATCGAGAGATTCTAGATATCTATTGTCTGAAACGTAACCCTGGTATTCTCTCCAAATTTAAATTACCCAAAAAACCCTATATGAAATCATTAGTGAAATTCCCCGAACAATTGACAATTAAATAAAAGAGCGATTAATATTTTAGGTGGGGCCGAAAGACCAATGGTCGATAGGCAGTTCAGAAATAAAGCACAAAATGTAAATGATCCAGATAAATTTTTGTTTAATACTGACGGAAAGGAACTTTCCAGAAATATCAAAGAGCTGTTTTACAATAATAATAATAAATATCTTTATTCACATTTTTCCTGTTAGAATAATAAACAAAAAAGTGTGAATAAAGATATTTATTATTATTGTAAAACAGCTATTTAATATGTCTGGAAAGTTCCTCTTCGCCAGTATTAAACAAAAATTTGTCTGGATCATGGCATTCTTCTTTCAGGGCTTCTTCAAAACTCCGTTTTAAAATATATTCCTCTTTTATCTAAATCTGAATCTTCTAACTCTACTTTTAAATAAGCCACTTACTAATCTATTAATAATGTTTATTTCCTATTATTATCGTATTTTATTACCTTATATCTGTCACCAATATAATATTTTTATCAGTTTGAATTTTGTTTATTTTTTTACAATTTTATACCATTTTTGGCTTTAAAATATTTTATCAATCTAATTTTCTAAAAATTACAAAATTATAAATAAAGTTTTAATTTATTCGACAGTGTGCAGAAAGGCTATAATACGTATTATCGCAAAAACAAACAAAAAATGTCAATCAATACCCGTTTTTGTCCGCTACATTTTTTGCATCTTACGAACCTACCTGCGCTATCACTATTATTGAGCGTCAGTATCAAAAACGTGGTCGCTTGTTGTGTGTGCACAAATTTTCTTAATTTCTCGCGAAAATTTAGATTACTTTCTAACTTATTCCACACTTAAGTTTTAAATAAAACTTGTAATTCTTCCCGTGTGTTTTAGAAATTTATCGATTTATCCTTAAATGTTTTTATTATACACGATGTGAATACAGTGCCAGTGATATTCAAATGATATGAAATGAAGGTGAATTTAGCTTTCATAGAGGAAGTTTGGAAGATTATTTAAGGTATTGTAATCTAGAATTTAAAGTTATAATATTATAAGTTTCAAGTTATTTCAATTTTTGCAAAAAAATTACTTTTTAAATAAAAACTTCTCATTGACACTTGTTATTAATGTTCGAAGCTTAAAATATCCTTTTCTTCACTGTGTTTATGTAAACTTAAAATGCACATTTGGAGCACAATGTATTTGTTATCAATAGTTAAACTGAAACTGAAAAATTAAAATTAATTAAAAAGTCAAAAATTGACTTTTTATAATTAACACATTATGTTCGAACTGTGCATTTAGAGTTTAAACAAATAAAGTGAAGAAAATAATATTTTAAACTTTTAATATTAAATGTACTCCTCACGTACTCGAACATTCTCACAGAAAAAAAGTATTTATTAAGTATGTTTTTTTCTTTGTATGCAATTGTTTATAACTATTTTCAAATTTTTCGAGATTGAACCATTCACCGATATTCGTTTCAAGTCGTGGAATAGTCTTTCCAAATACCATTCGTGATGACAATTAAATCGGAATAAATTTTGTTTTTAGCGCATTCAAGTTTGTTGCTTATTCGCGATTTTTATTCGAGCAACTGATAGAAAAATTACTCGCCTGGCGGCTCGTGATTTTTTCTTGACAGTTGCTCTCATTAAAATCGCTAAGCAACAAACTTTCATGCAAAAACAAAATTTATTCGAGTAAATTGCCATCACTTATGGTATTACTTGTGATTATTGTGATTTTTAAAAGTATTGATAATTAAAAGGCGAATAACTCTATGTTATTTAATTAAATGTTTAGGGTAAATATTATATAAGAAATAATTGTGGAGATTTATGAAGTGGGTGTTTTATAGAGAATAGTTGGTGTGTAGGAGGAAGAATTTCCAAGATAAGCAAGGTAAAAGTAATATGGCGGCCACGCCGTTTTTAATTAAGACCGCCTACTGTCAAATGCAAATAAAATGCATAGTGGCTGTTATGTTGTCCTTTAATTTGAGAATAGTTTTCGATTCATATTAGAATAAAACTTTAAATTTAAGCTCTTGTTAAGATTTTAATTTACATTTTTGTTTCGTTCAACAATATCATATTTAGGACAGGGAAAATAATATTATGGCCGCATTCCCATTGTTTAAATTAAATTGTTGTATTTTTCTGTTGATAATTAGCTGCTTTTTTGTTAAACTGTTGTACATTTCTGTACGGGCTTTGGTTTAGTTTTCAAAGAAGTAACATTTTGTAAACCAGATGGCTTATTATTTCTATATCGACAATCAGTTGCGTCTTTCTTTCTTTCAATATTTAACTATGTTTTGTTATATTGATGATGATAATAATCGTTTTCATTAAACCCAACAATAGAAAAAATGACATAAACATAAACGTGTGATGGAATATTATTCTAAATATAAGTGAACATTAACACAAAATAGTAATTTATATTATTGTTGTGAAATATTGTAAGTCCCCTAAAGTGCACTTATGGATAATATTATTATACATGACGCCGCAGTGTAAGTAACTATTAGTTACCAAATAACTAATCATAGACATGGTCATATTTAAGAATATGGACAATTAAAATGACGTATTACTAATACATTGCAGAGGATTTTGTATATTATTTTCAAACTTTGTTTTTTTATAATTTGCTAGCATGCGATTTAAACCGCAGACTATTATACATAATGAGTCATTTATTTTAATATATAGAAGAATTTTAGCTTAATAATAATAATTTGACGAAGGACTTACTACTATTTACTTTTTAAAAAGTAACTTTCGGATATTGGACTAGTTTATACATAGTTATTGAAAAATGTATACATACATTTAAATAACAGGTAATAAATCATGTGTTAATTTGCCAAAAGGCCAATTGACCAGAGATCTTCCTGCCTAGTTTTGTCCAGTCATATGGTTGGATTGCTGGGAATAGAATAAAGGGTACAACCGTAGTAAAGTCATGAGAGACAAATCATTATGAATACTTTTACTGCGATTTTAGTAATAAAACCATTATATTTATAAATAAATAATAAATAAATAATAAACTTTATTCAAATATAGATGTAGTACATAACATAATCATAAGGAAATACATTACAATAAAATCAAATTCTACAACTAATTGAATACGTCACAAAAACTACAATTAAATCAAGAATGAAATAACTTGGTAATAATATAATCTTCTACAGAATAACATTCTTTTTCTATGAGTAATTTTTTAGTTTCTTTTTAAATATAAATTCACTAGAGAAGTCTTGTAAGCTTTTTGGCGGAACATAGAACATTTTTAGTGCAACGTTTTTAAGTTAGACTTCAAAAATATTTTGCCCTAGAAGCTATTTTGCCTTTGATTATGGCAGTGTATTTTTTAAATTGAATTTTGGATCTATAGTTATGCCCAAGTACTTAAAGAAAACTGAGAGAGGGATGATAGTTTGGGCAATTAAGATATTATAAGGTGAATTATTGGTGCGAATTTATGAAATTAGGAGCTATTATTTATGGGGATTAATTTTAATGTACCATTTTGCGAACCAACATAGAAGGAAGTCAAAAAGGTCTTAAAAGAATTTAAGGGATGTTAATAATGTGGGAGCATGTGTAATTAGTGCAGAATCATCTGCAAAATGCAGAAGATATTTGAAAGGATTAAAGTAGATACTAAAATTGTGATACACTAGAGGTAAAAGACGAGAACCTTGGGGGGCCAAGTAAAAGAGAGTAAAAGAAGAAGAGGAAGTGTTGTGAATTTTAAATTTTAGGGTTCTATTAGAGAGAAATTGTTAAATAATAAAAATGATACAAGGAGGGACATTCAGGAGGTGGTACTTGTACAATAAGCCCCGCATACAGTCAAAAGCTTTCCGGACATCCATAAATAGAACTGCAGAAGCAGACTGCCCACCTTCATAAAAGACTAGGACTAAATATGTCAACAAAATATTGAAGTTTGTGGTAACTATATAGCATTTGATACAGCGGGGAGTTAAATAAGGTTCAGAAAAAAATGATTATCAATATGGCTGTGAATATGTTTATATAATGTAATTTTTTAATTTGGATGTACCTATGACGTTGTTTGATCGAGAATTAACTGAGCCGCATGCCGTAATTAACGAATTTAAAGTAATTCAAATATTTCATGATTTTTTTCTGGACCTTCTCCAATAAATGAATATAACTTAAATAATTAGGGCTCCAACCGGCGTACAATAATTTATTTTACTAAGAACGAATTAGTGATATAAGGTAATAATACTCTAGACATTTTTAAGTTTCTTACGGCAACGGAAAATAAAACCCAACGTCTTAAATCATGATTAAATAGTATTATTTAAATGGGGTATAAAACTCAACCGTTGGTCAAATATTACACCAAATTCAAATTATACTATAGCTCTCCAGAGTTAGCCAATGTGTGAATATTACGAAATATCTTAATATCGCCCACAAACATAAGAAAATCACAATTAAGGCTTCTGGCAACAGAGTTTATATAAAATATTAATAATAACGGCCTGAGATTGAACCCTTGGGGTACATCACTTGAAGCCGTAAAAGAGGGGGTTTATAGCCATCGACGTCAACAATTTGTTGACGATTATACAAATACGATTTAATTGCCGTTATAATATTATCACTGATATTGTATTTATAAATAAAATATATATATATATTCTACAATAATATGATGTGGTATGTAAAGGCCTTCGAAATATCTGTGAAAAAGACATCAACTTGATTTTGTTAATTCAGTTCAGATAATATATTATGTATTATATTGATTAGGTTCGTCATAATACTGCGTTTTCTAACAAACCCATGTTGATTACTAGATATATAATGCTTTGAAAAAAAAATGCAAAGGAATGAAATTGGCCTATAGTTATTAATAAGGTGCTTATCATCTGATTTAAAATCAGGAACCACTCGTACAGTTATCCAACGGTAGGAAAATACTCCACTTTTTAGAATTAAATTAAAAATTCGGGTAATCGGTACACTTAATACGTTGAACAGTCTTTAATTAAAAACGCAGGTATCTGGTCCATCTTCATAGCTTAACTTTTTTCATAAATTTTAGCACTGTCTATTCAGAAATATAATAGTCGCCCATGTACGAATGTCTACTCGATTCTACGTTGGAACTTTGTGATGGTCGATAACTGCTAGCAAAATGATTTGCAATAGATGAAACTATTTCTTTTTATATCTGTTAGTGACCGATTATCATATATCATATCACCAGGAATTCTAGTAGACATTCGTTTCTTATTAATGAATGATCAGAAGCCCTGCAGGTGTGTTGGCAATCTCATTTTCGGATCTATTTCTTCTTCTTTAAAAAATTGAAGGGTTCGTCGTGTGTAAAAATGTCCGTTATTTCAAAATATTTAACGTACCAGTGATTTACTATTTAAAAATTTATTCGGTCATATTTTGGATCTTGTGTCATTAATTAAGTCGTTTTGAAACTGCTGGAAAATTTTTGAACAATTACGTCCGGGTCTGTGATGGTTTCGTTAGTTGACTGGTCGAAGATTTTCTGTTAATTGTCTGTCTTTTTGTATTTGCTGAGTTTGTTAATTTCCGACCAGAATTTGTTTCCCTTTGAATCGTTAATTTCACTCCATGTCTTTGTCCAAACGTTCATCTTGAATTCATTTATAAGTCTTCTAAAGTCTTTGTTTGATTATTAAATTTATCAAATTTCAAAATGGCACTAAATTTAACTTTTAAAAAATTTATAAATTTAATAATTCCAAATGCAATACCTTGTGATAATGTTGAATTGTATCTCTTCTCCGATAAAGGTTTTCGACTTAATCCACGTTGTGGAGTTGGACCATTTTTATATCTGTTTTGGTTGCTGAAGTTGTAGAGTAGACCTAGTTTTAAAATTTACGTATTTTTGAATGACATCGCCTTATTATAAAGTTTGGTCTGGGTTACCGATTACGCGGTAATCTATAATTATATTAGCAATATATCCAAAACAAATTTCACGATAATTATACACATGGGAATAAACTGTTAAATATTCACCACCTATTTTAACAATAACATACAGTTAGATAATCGTAACTAATTCATAAAATATAAATCTTGGTTACATAATTTATAGCAAACAAACAATAAAATTATCGCACAAAAGTTCAATAAAAAATGTTACTATTTACTTTGGACTTGCTATTACTTTCAACCAAAAATATTATACTATTAGCACATAAGTCAAGAGAGTGAATTTTAAATCTAATTATAATTCCGCTTACATTTTGTACTTCTTCGTTAAACTGAGTGCCTAATTTGACTAAAGTCAAAATTAGATATCATTTTAAGAGTATTATTTAAAGATCGTATTACAATGTTAGGTTCGCCATTATTTTTCTTATTTCTGTAAATAACTTTAGTCTCCAAAGGTACAAGAAAACTATTTACTTTGATTACTTCATTATAAACAGCTTTAATTTGGCGAGGATAACTCGATTTACCTCCCATATTTCTTATATCATAGTGAAAAATATTCCGTGAAATGATTAAGCCATTGAAGAATAAATAAATACTACACGTATGCCAGCTGTATCCCGACATTAACCCGCTATTGTGTCAGCTTCAAAAATAAATAATAAATATTATGCACCATTCCGCCGAGATTTAAATGATTTTGTTTTCCGGTGCTTTTGCGTATTTATTCAAACACCCCATAGCATAGCATTCCCATCACTCACACTCAATTTACGCCCCTTGTGATGGAGTCAAGTCAACAGTGCCAATGCTGGTCACAAACTTTACACGTCGACGGGCATATATACAGAACGGCCCTTTGTCCTTATCACACAAAAACACGACCGCACATATGCCGTGGGCCCTCTGAAAAAAAGGGGAAGAGTATGCACAGAAAGCGTGAGTCTCAATGAATTAATGTTAACCGATTTCTAAGCGGAAATCATTTGTATTAAGATGTGAAGTTGTCAGTCTATTTTGAGGGAAAATGCCGCAATGAATGAAACATCAATCATTAAAGAAATTGTCTCCATCAGTTTTATGTATATTTACTTATATTGAGAAATGTGGCATAATTTTTTTTTTGAATAATTGACAAAATGTTCTTTTCTTTCTTATAGTTTTGACTACAATAATATTAAAAATAAAATTATAAATAGTAGTTTCAATAAATGAGTAAATAGAATAGTTAATTTACTTTTGTGTAAAAACATATAAATTTTTATGTTTTTCTTTTGTTAGTAGTTCTAAATTACCGATATTTTATTAAAGTTAATATTAGTTAACCGAATATCAGTTATATTCTCTTTTTAAATAAAGTTCTTAATAAAGCATTTTTTAATTACTCATAATGAATATACATTTATAATACTACATTTCCATTTAAAATTGTTCTTCTAAAATTCTTATGTTTAGATGACTTTTCCAAAAATAAGTCCAACTTAGTTGAGATTTTTCTTGTTGATTTTGATATGGCTGTTGTTGAAAGTGCCATGTATTAATAAATCTAGCAGTTTCTAGAAATAAATTAATAAATAAAGATTTACATTTACATTATATAATTGCGAAAGAACTATTAAAACGAATCTGAATTTATTTTGGAAGTTTGCTAATTCTTTTAGAAATAATAGCAACATACCAAATTATATAATGAAAAATGTTTCTATTTTTTTGCATTGGATTATTCTAAAAATTATTCAACAAATACTTTCAATTTTTTTATGTAGAAATATAGCTTTAAATAAAATAAACTTTGTTTATATCACACACGTTATTATTTCAGTGACTATAGTTTCGACACAATTTAGCTGGTCATTATCAAACTAATGAGTATATAGTCACTGAAAAATAAAGTATGTGATATAAACAAAGTTTATTTTATTTTATTTAAAGTTATAAAATATATATCACAAAGTTAAAGCCTCTACAATCAAATAGAAATATAGCTTTTGGTGATTTCGTTAACTATCCTTAAGGTGTATATATTGAAAGTATTATTAATCTGAAATGAAATAATTGTCGTGTTCCAAATAATATTCTTAGTTTTTTTCCTAAATAGAACTCTATTTTTACTATTTCGGAACCTTTACACATACTATTTCTTTATTCAATAAAAGAGAGTCTGATACTTGGAAGAAGAGATTTGTCACACCAATCTATAAATCAGGGCGGAATGATTATACAAAAAAATATAGAAGAGTACGTATACAAATTGGGAGAAGTAAAACGCTTGTTTTGTTCTATTTCTTTATTCTCAGGTAACAGACACGTGTTTCGGTCCTCACGGATCATTATCAAAGTTAGTATATGTAGTCTGTCATACCAAAAATAATAGATGCGCTTAATTTAAAATTTATATTCAATCAATTTAGGAACAAGATGGGTTTATAGAGGATAGGTAGACAAGTTCAATTCTCTTATGGCTTTGGAAATAGAAATCAAGTCGATTCCATATATAGTGATTTTTCGGGGCATTCACAAAGTTAACCATACTGTTCTGCTTGCTAATATTTCGGCTTATGGATTCAATGAAAAATTAAAAAATGTATCAGTTATTTTTTAAGTGATAGGGTCTAATAAGTCAGGATTTATAATTTTATATCACAAGAGTTTTTGTCTATTTTAAGCTAGTACATTATAGACCAATTTTATTAAAGTCATAATATTACGATCATATATTAATTATTACAGGAAACTTCTTAAAAATATTTTTATAGTGATCGTAATAAATTTCCATTAAACTTAAAAAAGTGTCTTATAATTTGATTCGGTAAGTGACAGGTATTACAAACCAATAATTATTTAATGAATAATTTCAATGTAAATAGGGTTCAAGAAATTAAGAATATAAGTGTATTTTTTTTATTACAATCTCAATTTTAGATTGCATATATCTAATATTGTAAATATTGTCAATAAAGCGGAAAAAAATATAATTTAACTTAAGGGTCGATAAAGTCTTCTCTGAACAAACATTAATAGTTCTATATATTTTTTTGAGAAGTCGGTGTTAATATATTCTTCAAGTATAAGCATACTAAGGCAATGCTACTTATATTTATAAATTGGAGTGGATACAAAATAGATCACAAGTGTTTGTGCATATCAAATGGCCGTTCTTTAGGAGAACTTATTAAAAAGTCCCTTAGAACGCCGTTATCAACAACGAATCATGGTTTTGATAACCCTTTAATATTTGTTTTTTGATTAGGCAATATTTTATTACCAAATCATCTTTTATTACTTATTAACACACCTAAATGTGCCTCATCGCTGAAGATAATATTTTGATAAAAATTAGGGTCCAGGGATCATTCAGCTCCTGGGTCAATTGAATCTTTTACAGGTGCAGTCCCAAGTCACGGCGCAAGTTTCGCTAAGTTGCTATCTACGACGCAAAATCGACTGCCTCGGATTATCTTGCATACTCACACAGATAGCGACGATGTTTTCAGCAGATCTTGCGTTTCGTCGTCGTAGAAGTGTTGATTACTAAACAGGTGGACTCCACCACACTGCGAATAGTCTTCTCTGTAAGATGATTATGGCGACCGTATAATGGGAAAAGTGCGCGGAACGTTGCCCGAACAAAACACCCATTTTGATAAAACAATTTTATCATTTGCCTGTGTTGTTGAACGCTATATTAATCCATGATGATTTGGAAGAACAAACTGTATCAACTGCCGAAATACCCTTTCTTCCAATAGGAACTTTATTTAAAGCATCTAAGAAACAATTTCCTAGCTGGTTTACATCAGAACAACCACACGTTTAATATCAACAGGGTATAAGAACTATTTAGATTTAGTCTCTTCTAATGTTTCTACAGATCCGAAACAATTGTGGCCATTTATTAAAAACAAAATGAAAACAACTAGAATGCCCGGTATTATGCACTTCAATGGTTTGAAACTGACCTCTCCGGAATCAATTGTCAAAGCATTTGCGGACTTTTTTGAAAATGCTTATACCAGGAGTGAAGGTTTTAATAACATTAGAGAGAATAATCTACCAACCATTAACAAAACAACTATTAGCTATAATGATATGCTTAATGCCATAAATAGATTGAATAGTTCCACGTCTTGTGATATCGATGGTGTTCCGAATTTCTTAATAAAATATTGTGTACATATCCTGGTTAAACCTCTAAAAACAATTTTTAATCTCATTTTAAAAAACTAGAAGTTCCCCACAATTTGGAAACAAACAAAAATCTGTTCAGTGTTCAAATCAGGTGATCCTAGCGTCATTACAGTTTGCAGGCCTATTGAATTGTGGTCTAATTTTGCAAAAGTTTTTGAGATGAAAGTCTACGATTTCATTTATCCGAATGACAGAAACCTTATCTCTCCATAGCAGCATGGTTCACAATAACAAATCTCAGCTATATAAGCGAGTAATTAGATGTATTATTCGTAATACAAAATTATTTACAAATCAAAGGGCGTTGATTTCTCTGAACGTCTCATTTGGATATGGAGCAATTGTTTGGGATCCATTTTAACAATCAGTGGGAAACATCCAGCGGAAATTTTACAAATCACTCTGGTGAATTTATGGTCTACCATTTGCCACATGCAGACACATCCGGGGCCAAATATTTCTGTTTAAAATCACAACTTAATTGATTTTTCAGAACTTTTAGTTTAAACTTTAATGTTCCTAGGTTATCCCTTAGAGCCCGCAGGGGTGGTTGACGTGCACAGCCATTTGGGAGTAGCGACCCCACGTAACCGAGCCGTTTATTGCACACTCACGCACATCACACACACACAACGACACTGACACCCCGTGATGTTATGCCTGATGGCGGTTCCGCGGGGTGGCACACACACACACACACATACACACTCATCATACACACGCACACATCACCGACACAGACGACACCCTACACCCCGTGAAGTAATGCCAGACGGCGGTTCCGCGGGGTGTCAGGGCGACTTGGGGAGGTGGTTTTTAGTGGGTATACCAGTATAGTTCTGGGGACTCCCACACTCAGTCTTTAAAAGATTTTCCACCTCCCGGCCACAAAAAAGAAGGTTATCCCTTAGAAATTCTACTTGTTTCTATTCTCCACGAGCAAATTCCAACATTTTAGAAAACTCTCCTATAAACAGAAAATGCAAATTTCATAACGGGATTGTATCTAATTTGGACATATTTAACTGTAGCTTAAGTCAATTTAAAACCTTTTTGCATAATCTTTCATTTCGAATATGGTATATGGTCACTATAATTTTGTATAATAGTCTCGTGTGCTTATGTCATTATGCTTGTAAATACATGATAATCATATTTCTTTAGCATAACTACTTAGTTTTAGTTTATATAGTATTCTTCACTGTATGCTTTTTTGCAATTGGGCTTTGCCTGTAGGGTGATAAAGACGACTATTAAAATAATAGTATTAATGAGAATTAATTACTTGAAGCGTTTCT
Source organism: Ontholestes murinus (assembly GCA_963969525.1). Classification (NCBI taxonomy): domain Eukaryota; kingdom Metazoa; phylum Arthropoda; class Insecta; order Coleoptera; family Staphylinidae; genus Ontholestes; species Ontholestes murinus. The sequence continues at coordinate 64,400,048 of OZ018394.1, read as the reverse complement.
GCACCGCAGTTTCACATTATTATAAAATAAAAACTACCATCTAATAGTTAAAATAACTACTTGTACTAAAGCACCGCCTGAATTATACAACTGTTAGTCATCGTTACATGTCTGAAATTATATAAGTACAATGGAACATTGATATGCAATGACACGTATTTCACTGTATCACAGCTCATCATTGCAACTATGTGATAACTTTGATGTTCGATGTTGAAGGCGCGTACAAAAAAATCACCACAGAGGAAAGTTTGCTCTGAGCATTAATTTATTATTACATTACACCTTCACCTCAACGCTCAGAAACTTCATCAAAGATATCAATAAATAACTATTACACTGTACATTATTTAAATCTCTACTCTAGAATTTTTCTACTCTAGAAAATCAAAAACCTATTTTCTAGTTCAACTAACTCGATTTTTGTTTGCCTTTTAACTGAGCCAAGATAGTCATCAATATGATTTAAACATTAGAAAATACAGTCCAATATATATCACTTATAATCTTAACTTCCAATTATGTTAAATATTTTAGTTACAAATAACGGATCTAAAGAAACGTAAGACTATTATATTGTATTCAATTTACAATTAAATTATCTTTATTTTAAGAGTTATTCTCGAAAAACTACGACACCATGTAAAATGTTAAATATCGAAAACTATATAATGTATTATATTATTAAGAAAGTTTCATTAATAGCTAGAATTTAATTGAATTTATATCTTGTTAAAATACTTTAACCTACTATTTGCGATTAGTCGGAAATATATTAACAAATTTTTTGAAATGGGTATTATCATATTGCAGATCATTTAAAAACATCAAAAATAGAGAGGTTAGTTCGCTCGATCTTTTAAGGAACTCTAATGGCACTAAGCATTTTAGTTTTTATGTATATCTCCTCAATCATCAAAAATAGCAAATGTTATTTCGGCATACTGAAATGGTGATTAAAAATGGTGAAAGCAAATATCAGCCAATGTCTTTACTTTTTATTCTTTCAGAAATTATTAAGAACATAAATTATTAATTATTTTGAAAAAACAAAACAACTTATTTCATAATAATCAATTTATATTTCGTTCAGATTCGATAAAAGAAGCATTGGTATCAATAACAAACATTATAGCAGACAGTTTTGATAATAAAAAATATTATGTAGAATTATTGGTCGACTTATCTAAACCATTTGATAATGAATGTTAGAATATACTACTGCTGTAAAACAAATTATATGACTTTAACGTAAATAATTTAAAATTGATGAATTCATATTTAAACAACAGATAGTTGCACTGAAAACAACTAGTTAAATGTTCTTAAACTTAACCGAGGAATCGATAATAATAGAGGGCCGATATAAATGATTTAATTTGATCATAGCAAAACCATTCTTTTCATAGATAATGTCAATATTTTAAATAATGATACTGTATTAGTCAGTGTCGATAGACAGAAACAAAAATCTTTAGGTTGTATGTCCACATGGAGTTTATTATTAGAAGGAGTGAAGAAGCTTGTATACAATGAGTCAAAAACAAACAAAATAGAATAAAAATGGGATGAACACGGAGATGTTTTAGATAAAATTTTAGCAAAAAACATCTTGTGTCTACAGGGAATCACGTGAATTTAAATTCGATGAGGAATAATTGTGTGGGAGAATATTACAGATATCGAATATCTGGACTAAAACGCCAAGCAGTTAGAATGATAACATGCTACAAAAATAATTTTTACATATTTATATAAAGGTGTTTATATAAATATGTAAAAATTATGTCTGTACACTATTCTTGATAATGGCCCAGTGCCGAATCTAGTCGAATATAAAATAAACAATTAAATGAAACAAACCAAATTAATTTTTTCAACAACCTATTAATAAATAAATGATTTATATTCAATTCAATTTAGACTAGATAAATCTAAATGGGCCCTCATTTTATAAGCAAAGAAGCTATATATGGTTTTCTTAAATATGGTAATGTAATTCAAATCTGTTAATAAGTGTTATTATAGATATAGATGCGTCAATGATAGTACGTATTATTATTATATCATAGTATGCTAAAAGTTATGAGAAAATAATTTTACGTGCCCTTATAAAGTGTAAATTTTAAACTATTATTTTATTCATTTCCCCTAATAATAATTTCACGGATGCATTAAAATGTGGTACTTGTTTAAAATGGTTTCATGGGGATTGTATTCTCTTAACCTCTCAGCAAATTAAATTATATAAAGAAGAAGAAAAAAGGAGGATGGAATGAACTGGATTTGTATTAACTGTTTACCATCTGAGCAGAATTCAAGTATCGACTATAATGTCGATAGTTAGGATAGCGGCAATTTGCCGCATTTAACTAATATGAATCTACTTGTATTTAAAAACTTTTTGGAAAAATATTTAGATTCGAGATTTGAATCTTTAAATAATAATATGCAGTCTTCTATCCAAAATATCAGTTCCAAGTTCGATATTATTAATGAAAAATTAGAGAGGTTGGAAAAAAAGAACGAGTTTCTAAAATCAGAAATAGAAACATGGAAAAATAAAACAACTGGTCTAACAGATGAAGCAATTATTATTGAAGTGGAGGGTAGACAATTACGATCAAAGAATATCATGGTATTCAATGTACCCGAGTCTCAGTCCAATGATATATCGTCACGAGTGGAGCATGATGCTGCAGTCATCCATAATCTACTTAAGGATACTGAGAATATTCCTTCACCTGTAAAGATCATTAGATTAGGACGTAAATCTGAACGTCTCCGCCCTGTGAAATTAGTTTATCAAGAAAATATTACTCCTATCGCTATACTAAAAAATGCGAAAAAAATTATTTCAGAAAATTCACATATTAAGATCAAACCTGATCTAACATTTAAACAAAGAAATTATTTCAAATCGTTACATACCGAGCTAAATAGCAGGATTAAAAACGGTGAACATGATCTTGTAATTAAATACTTTAATAACGTTCCCAAAATTATTTCAAAGAGTGAAGCTACTAGCCATCGTCCTTCTAATGTACAAAAAAACTAAAAATATATTTCCAAAATGTGGACGGTATCAAAACCAAAATTAAAGATTTAGTTCATTCCCTTAATTTCTGTTCGTTTGATGTAATAGTTTTAGTTGAAAGTTGGTTAAATGCTGATATATATGACAGTGAATTTTTGTGTGATAATTATGTTATATTTAGAGCTGATAGAGGCCCAAACACTAGTGGAGGAGTATTCATAGCTGTAAAAAAGATACTATCATCTCACAAAATTTTCATTGAAAATTCGATTGTAGAACAACTTTTTGTTGAGGTAAATTTTTTTAATAAACATTTTGTAATTAGTGGGGTATATTTACCACCTAATTCTCCTATTACCAAATATCAAGATCATTGTCAAATTCTGGAATCAATAGTTAGTAAGAATATGCATAAAGAAATTATTATTTGTGGTGATTTTAATATGCCATCGGCAACATGGGATAATGATGATATGGGTGTCGTTGTACACTCGTCTTCTCAGAACAGTGCATGTGAGTTAATCGCCGAAACTTACAGCTTCCTAAATATGTACCAATTAAACAGCATTCCTAATGAAAGGGGAGTATTTCTGGATTTAGTATTTAGTACGAGTACTGGTATATCTATCACTCCAGCTATAGATTTGTTGTGCAACACTTCAATTCATCACATTGCCTATGATATTGACATTAATATTTTAACAGAACAACACGAATTATTAGTAAATGAGGTAATTTATGATTTTAAAAGAGGAGATTACATTGCTATAAATAATGTACTGTCGGTTATGGATTGGGATTCTTTATTTAAAGGCAATGAATTACATCATGCTCTTGCATTATTTTATGAGATATTGTATGATACAATCAAAATGTATGTTCCATCTAAAACAATTTTTAAGTCTCGCTATCCTAAATGGTTCAATTCTGAACTTATAAAATTAACTAAGGAGAAGAAGAATGCCCATTTAACTTATAAAAGATCAAGTAATGTTGTTGATTACGAGATTTTTAGTAAATTACGTGCTCGGTGTTCATCTTTGAGTAAATCTCTGTTTGAATCATTCATTAATGAAATTCAAGAGGATATTAATCAGAAACCCAGGTTCTTTTGGAAATTTGCCAGTGATATGAAAAATACTTCAGGCATCCCGGAATCAATGTCATATAATAATGTGACCTATGACAACGGGACAGATATTGTTAATGCCTTCGCATCGTTCTTTTCTTCAGCTTATTGTCCAATCAAGTTAGTTCGTCTAAGTTATGTGTTACACTAGAAGAAGTATTTAATGAAATTGTTAATTTATCTAATAATTTTAGTTATGGCCCTGATGGCATACCTGGATTTTTTTTATCTAGATGTGTGTTTACTATCTCGAAACCTATTCATTGGCTTTTCGAGCATTCCCTTCACTCAGGCTATGTTCCGCAATATTGGAAAAAAACATATGTCATTCCGATTTATAAAAAAAATGGAAAAAATTTGGTGGATAACTATCGTGGAGTTACGATTCAGTCTATGATTCCTAAGATACTTGATAAAATTGTTTCTACTCAATTGCGTTGGATTAGCCGGAGTATTATTGTGGATAATCAGCATGGTTTTATTGAAGGTCGATCTACAACTTCAAATTTATTATGTTATCAGAAATTTATTATTGATAGTTTTTCTGATAGTAAACAAGTTGATGCGGTATACACAGACTTTTCAAAGGCATTCGACCGGGTAGATCACAATATATTAATTGCTAAGTTGAATGCCTACGGATTTAGTTTAAACATAATTAATTTTATACGTTCTTTTCTTTCTTGTCGGGTACAAATGGTGAAGATAAATAATTACATTTCATGCGATATAAATGTACTTTCAGGTGTACCACAGAGAACGCACATAGGCCCTTTATTGTTCTTGTTGTTTGCTAATGACTTATGTCATTCGTTTGATTATTGTAAATCATTAATATTCGCTGATGATTTAAAGATATTCCATGCTATTGAAAATGTAAATAACTGTAAAGAACTTCAACGCGACTTGTGTAAGTTACATGAATGGTGTTTGAAGAATAACTTGTTTCTGAATATATCTAAATGTAATATAATTTCTTTTTCGAGAAAATCATCTCTTATTACTTTTAACTACAAAATCAATAACGTAGCATTAGAAAGAGTTTCTACTATTAAAGACCTTGGAGTGATTTTCGATTCTAAATTATCTTTCGCAGCCCATATTAATTTAATAACAAATAAAGCATTTAAGATACTAGGTTTCATATTCAGGAATAGTTACAACTTCAAACCCCTTGCTCTTATAACTTTATTTACTAGTTTAGTAAGATTAAATGTAGAATATGCATCCACGGTTTGGTCTCCACATTATAGTTGTTATGTGTTAGCTATAGAACGGATTCAGCATAAATTTGTAAAATACATCAGTTGGAAATTTAGTGAAACTACTATTTCGATTGACGATAACGATGATTTTTCTTTTTGTTTTAGTCTAGAATCTTTACGTAAACGTAGAATTAGGTTTATGTTTACTTCATAAATTAATATCGGGTGCAATAAATTGTCCGGAATTGACAGCTTCACTAAATTTTTCAAGTCCTACTTATATTAATATACGTCGAAGACCTTTATTTAGATTACCTGTAGTGCGAACTAATTATGAACTAAATAGTCCAATATATAGACTCATGTCTTTCGCAAATGAATTAAACTCAAATGATAATGTTAATTTATTTGGTTCTACCTTCAGTAATTTCAAAACTGAATTGAAAAGGTAATACTGCACGTTTGATGCGTATTTTTTTATTTTTTTATTTAAAACATATGTACTTTAATTTTGTATTATTTATTTGATAGAATTTATATGTTATATTTATGTAAAAGGAGATTCCGTTAATAAAATATTATTATTATTATTATTCAATAAATAAATTAAACCACTGTTATGTATTTATAATTTAAAAATTCGACTCATTGTTGTTCGTTTACGAAATGGTTTCGTATTTTAAAATTATTAGTTAAATTTCTACAACGAACTAAAAGACTAATACATTTTATTATATATTTATAATTTGTGGATACTTTTTTAAATTATATTTTGCAATTAAAACTGTACGTGTGATAATGGCCTTGTAAGGTTAAAACTATAGTTACGAAATAAATTCCGTGTGTGATATTAATAAAGTAAGTTTTATTTATCATTTGATAAAGTTCCTAATTAAAATAAAGATAGGATATATTTAGAAAATAATTATAGACGAATATATATTTATATTAAATTTCTCGATATATTTAAAAAAATCCGTAAAGATGCACAGACTATTAATGATGATGATAATAATGAAATACGAGTGTCCTTACTTCACAAATTTTATTAATTGCAAATGTGCATTGCAGTCACACAACAAATTTACTAGTTACTTTGTTTAATTATAATTGTAGAAGTAAATAAAGATGATACTAAAGTAAAACTGGTGGATGGTATTTTATCTACATACAAGAAATAAGTTCAAATTTGAAAATTAATTTATACACAATTTTAGTATCTGTATAAATGTGACCAAAACAGTTAATTAAAGAATTCCGTCGCAGATTTCGAGAGTAATCATGCCAAACGACCAGGTCTCATATATTAAAATGTGATTATAGCTGTTCTCCGCTACATGTATAAACTTAAAAATATAAATTTTGCGCGATAAGTATAAAGTCGAGAATTATCTCCAAATCATTACAAAAATTACGATATAAATTCTGATGTAAGCACTCTAAATATAAATTCCTATGTACTCATTTTATTAGGTCGAAATTATACAATTGCAAGCTTATAGTATAATAAACTATTGTAATAATTCATTTATTTTTCATGGATAAGATTTAAATAATTATGTTATAAATTTTCCATATAAGATAAAATTAATTTAATATTTTAAGAAAAATTATTCTCCTAACATAACATATAAATATGAATATGAAGAAATTGACATAATAATGTATATGGTAATAAATAACTTGTAAGTGCTTCCTAAGACAAACTATTTTATTGCTAGAAACCATGGCCTCCATAAATGAAACTTTAAAAATTCATATTCAAATATTATTTTGCCCCCAATTGAACACAAGGAAAAAATTTGCTATTGTGGTTCACCTATTGTACTCCTGTCATAGATTAACAACATAATCCAACAATTAAGCAGTCAGTGTTGGCAGATGTGGTGAAGCAACCCCTAATTTAAACACCACCCCAAATACATAATCGATATATGCATTTCGTGTTCCTTTGAGTACAATGGTTTTGGTCCGCAACAAATCGCAACAATGTGTCGATGCACTTTTACTGGTCGTATATATGAATGCATTGGTCCAATCGTTATGGGGATAAATGGCGACCGTGTTAGACAACATGTTTAATTCGAAAGAAACCAATGAAATTCCTAATTTGTTATTGATCGATAGATTGAATGGTTGCAAAAACAATCAGTAAATTTATTTTAAAACAATAGTTTTTAGCAGACTCAAATATCTAGGTCAAGATAAAAAAAATAAAGTACAATATAATTATAATTGTAAATATTATATTTATTTAATTCGTATATTTTATTTTATTCATCCAATAAATAAGTAATAAATAAAGCAATTGAATCTAGTTAAAAAAATGTACCTGCGACATTCCTGCAGCAGCGTCGTAAAAAAAAACTACACATTCCCGAGCCTTCGTATCTTTTACATCATCCAACCCTTATAAACTTTATTTACAATTTAAATATTAGTCACTTCGTAAACACGTCCTCATTCATCAAGCGATGATGGCGCATTTTACTATGATATTTAAAGGAATATTCCGGCCCATAAATCATCCGCGAGTCATTTTTCTGTCCCGGGGCGAATTGAATTCGTCACGTGATGATGGAATTATCAGATCCCGAACCGCGATACAGTTTTCTAGAAGTGGTGAGCAAGAAAAAAAATTGTGAGGAATGCTACCGCATTGTTCCCAGCGGGTGCGACTGCGTTTTGACGACGGGGGTTCCAAACCTACAATCGCAAATGAAAGTCACAACATGCACCCTGTCGGTCGGCGATCATGCTGGTAATTGTCGTCGCTTTTCTTAGTACGACTTTGTAATAGGTAGCTAGATAGATGATGATAATGGGCTTTAAATTTTACCTTTGGTGTGCTTTTGAAGGACATTAGTTACAATTGCAATGTAATAAAGGGGAAAGTAAATTTCGTCGCACGTGATAGATTTTCTTTTAAGATAAAGTGTATATACAGGGTACCTCGTGAAGTACTCCTGGAACTTTAGGGGTATGTTCTTGTAATTATTTCAAGCAATAATTGCCATATTCTCAATATTTATTGAAGTATTTAGATTTTTTACTTATTGAATTATAATTACCTTTCTATTTGTAATTAAAATTAACAAAATAAATAGTTGTAGATTAATAATTTCAGAAAACATAAATAAAGATTTCAACCGTATGCCTGTAAAAACTACACATTTTTTTAAAATAAGAATTTACGAATTTTCTAAGAAATTCTATCTTCTATAATTCTACCTCTAGTAGATCGTTTATAAGAAGAAACATCGGACTCCAAATATTTATAATGTCCTTGATTGGCAATATCTACGAATCGGTTTCATTAGTATACAAAAACCAAAAAATTAAAATAGAATTATGATATTCATCTATTAAGACTAAATCTATTATCTTTGTACATACATAATAAACAACTGAAAACGACTAAATAGGTTTAATTCCAAATCCAATTATTGGCATTTGGCTAAAAGTACTGCCAAAACATCGAGCACTACGGTAGTATTCTCTACGAAAACTAATACTCTATCCCTACTTAAAACGCTATCATTACTACAATTAGTTAAAAACAACAACCTTTGAATTATCACAAACCGTATTTAGATGTGATGTTTCTGTATATAATATATAGCACGAAACACCAGAACCTTAATTGTTGTTTATCAATAATGTTGATTCTTAAAAAGCTCTCTGACCTATAAGCCCACCTATAGGCAAATATTATAATTAAAAGATTAAAATTGCTGTATTAACCTCATCACTAATTACTCCCAATTAACCCTTAGTTACTACCCAGATAATTGCATTACATAGGTACTACTGAATTTAATTGCAAAAAAAAGACTTAAAAAAAACTTTTATTCAAAAACTTAAAATTAGTTAGGTCTGTGGCAGTATATAAATCAGAAAAAAAACTTATAATTATTTTTCAAAACATTTAGGGCACAATTTTTTGCAACATTGATTGCATATGGGCAATTTACATAAGTCACATTGGATAGCAGTTTTCCTTTGCTTGTTGGTGGGGCATATGGCACATCTTTTTCTCTTGCTTTTTTGAGGAGGTGGCTGAGGTTGCTCAGAAGTAGGATTTCTGACTCCCAGTAGTTCAGCAATGAGAATTCGTAGTTTTGGGGGCACTTTTTTCTTGGCCATTCTGAGTCGTAGATGTTCATCTATCAATTGCTTGCCCAAAGTTTGGAGGAATGAATATCGTTTTACTTCTTGGTCCTGTGATGCAAATTGATACAATACTCGAGAATTTACACATGCTATATTCAATAGAGCAAAAAAAATTGCCATTGGCCAATCGTTCAATCCTGATTTTGTTTCATTATTAAAATGAATCATCTCCTACTATTTTGTTGTTTTATTGACAGAAAGTCGTGGTGCATATTAGAAAGTAATATAACGCTTTTACTTTTCTTTGGCACATAGCTTACTATAGTGATTGAAGAAGTAAATCCAAAGGCTGATGAATGAATTTCACGTTTTCGATTTGATAAAAATTCAGGTGGTATACAGTTGTCTCCTGTGATGTTTCTGTTGGAGCCTTTAACACATTCTACAAGCCTAAGAACCACTCATTTCGGATTTGATAACGTAGGTTTACGTGCACCAACATCTTTTATTTCGGATCCGGCATAAATTTGTGCATTTACGAGATAATGCGTTTTAGCGTCAGCCAAAACCTGGACTTTGATCCCATATTTGTCTGGTTTATTGGGAATATACATCCGAAATCCACAGCTTCCTCGAAATGGTACAAGCATTTCGTCTACAGTTAGGTAAGTTCCCGGCGAATAACACGATTTTAATCTAGCAACAAATTTATGTTTTCAACCTTTCTTTTCGGGTTTCCATAGTGTCATATCTGAAACAGTTCAATAAAAACGAAAATCTTGCTAGACTCATAATGGCACGAAAAATATGTCTTCCCGTTCCATCGGTGGCCCACATAGAACGAATATCTTCATGACTTGATTTAAAGATTGATTGCATATACAGCAGCCCAAAAAACGCTTTCATTTCAGACAAACTGGTGTCATAAGTAAATGAAGGCCAAAATTTATTTTGTTACTTAGAAAACCTTTTTTCAAAAGTGATTTGTTTCTTGTAGTCTTAAAAAGACTCATTTATTGAAGATTTTACGAAATATTTTCCTGTTTTTTCTAATTAAACCTTTTAGACTTTTTATACTTTTGTCTGGTAGAGGTTATCTTAAAATTGGTAAAATCAACTAACTTTTGCTGCATCTCATTGGTAATCAAGAGACTCCAAGTATCTATCAGCTCATTTAGAGGATTTTTACGGGGCCAGCAAGACCAGGCAAGACGGTAACCAAATTATGGGCAGAGGTCCTACCTCTAATAGCTGTTGTTCTCGACTATTTGGTATTATCTTTTCCATACCAACTTTTCCTGATGGGCAGCTCTTCTTCTTCCTCCGACTCTGAATTTTCTTGTTCCGTTTCGGAATTGTGGTCACTCAGTATTTCATTGTCCTCTTCATCCTCGTCACTCTTTTCAGCCAATGTTTCTATTTCCTCTAACACAGCTTCTCTGTCTGGCTCATCCACGGATACACTGCTAGACTCATTATGTTCTGAGTCTTCTAAATCCTTCCAAAAGGCTTCAGACTCCAAAATATGTTTGAGGTCATTTTCTGACAACACCCTGGAACTGGACGCCATTGTTTTATATTTTTTACTGAAAGAGAAAACATAAAAACTAGTGTTGGGCATAATGGAATGCTTTTATTATTCGGCTTACCGATTCAATTATTCGAAAAACGAGATATAAAAATTATTTTTAAGAATAAAAACCATATATTATTTTATATTAGTTGATATCTTATGGATATTAGCACGTGCTGATAAGAAATAAATAAATACCTTGCAAAAATACCAAATAACTGGATACTTTGAAACCAATAAGCAATTACTAAACTGTCGCATATTTACTACTGATGGGTCCTTAGGACCCAGTTAAACACAAACCTCCGAAGAGGTGAAACAAACAACACTGAAGTGTGAAACTATGCTCGAGGAATCAGGCGCACAGTATTACGGACAAGTACTGGGAAGGAGAGAATCCAGTGTTGCCAAACCAAAAAAGTACACCTTGTCTAAAAATGTGATGGGTCCCCAGTAAAGCATTAGGAAATACAGGGTCCGACATGGAAGTATGACGTTTTTGAAAAAATCATAACTCAGAGAATTTTCTATTAAAACAAAATGTATTTGTTTAATAGATATGTAGATGTTGATTTGCCATTTTGTATTCATTTCAAAGAAAAGGTTAAACGAACATTAATCCAGGAAAAATATCATCTAAGTAAAGTGCGTTCTTTTTCACAAACTCCTTCCAACATGTTGACCTGAATCGCTTGAATTTCTCAGGTGATAGCACTCGAAAGCTGATCAAGGGTAAGTGGTTTCTCATTAAATACGCGGGCTTTTAGGTACCCCCACAGAAATAAATCGCAGGGCGTAAGATCAGGCGACCGATGTCTCCTCGTACCAAAATGATTCGTCCTGGAAAAAGTTCTTTCAAAAATGCCATAGACCTTGAGGTGCGGCACGTTGCCCAGTCTTGCTGAAAAAAGACTCTTCTAATGTCCTTGTTGACTCTGAAAGGAAAATACACGATCAACGTGGACTTGCTTCCATAGCAGCCCTTACTTTTTCAGGGGTTTTGACACTTCTTTCTCAACCTGTTGCAAAAAATTAATGAAAGGTAAAAGCAAACAAACGCGACTTACAATATTCCTAAAGCCCGTAATACAACATTTGAAGAATGTTTACGCCACCTTCATAGTATCGCGGAAGCTGGTGATGCTCCCGAACACCTCTTAACACATTTTATGCATGCCAGTTTACTATCGGCGCACAGTGTAGGATTTTATAAATCTAGCTAGAAAAAATTATAAATTGTAATAAAACATTCTTTTGAATTGTATTAGTTTATTTAGAACGTGAAATAAGTTTATTTCTTTTGACTTTAATTATGTTACGACTGGGTCGAAAGACATTAATAGAGCATGAAGTATATCCATATTTGTTTTGATTCTGGATACTTTTCTAATGTTCTAGTCTAAATTTTCTAAGTTCTTTATGGCGAGACTCTTGCGCCTCAAATTGGCAACAAAAAATGTTCGACTACTTCTGGTGCATGTAATAATAACTTAGGCAGCGTAACTGGCAATGGATACCAATTATGTAATGAGATTTCTTAAAGGCAGGTATATTTATCTCATATCCACATGTTAAGGTACGTAATATAATATAAAATTTCTCAATTAGAGATTGACTGACTCCGGTTATCGTAGAAGCTACATAAGCAATTTAAAGAAACCTTCTACCACTATTCCCATCATTAATGTTACCTCCTCCTTACTTTAGAGTATCTAATAATAATCATGTTTCTGTCATAAATCTATCTATTATTAGTTTCGCAACATTTAGTTTATGCTCAGGTTTACGAAATTGCCATTTTTGAGCATCTAGCCTATAGCCAATGTGTAAAACACATTCCATTAACCTGATTTGGGCATGCAAAGTGGACAAGCCCCAACAAAATGTTTCTGGATCACTTTTACGTTGTCTAATAACATTTAAATTGTTTATATCTTTCGGTTCGACGCTAAAATGTTACAAACATTGTCATCAACCATTGTTTATTTGAATGTGTTTGCCACTTCAAGTCGCTGACCGTTAAATTCCATTGGTAGAAAATTTTGGAATTGTCTTCTCGCATTTTTGAATTCTTCTAAAATTACTTCTTCAGTTTCATTGGCAAACCTGAATCTTATGGGCCTGCAATGCGAGGTAGAGGACGGTCGCGTGTTCTGCCATAATATATTTCTTTATTTCCTTTCATCAAAGCCATATAATTGCAACGGTAGAAATGGAGTTGTTACGATATTTGCGTCTTCGAATTCATGTTTGTCTCCCTTCTGCTTATACCTGATTTTTTCATCACCATCATCACTTCCCCATTTGAAAATAAATGTCAAGTTTTTAAGCACCATTACCCCTTTATCAAATATACTTGCTAACACTTGGTGCTGCACGATGCAGACTCGTTTAATGGTTAAATCGACAATTGCTTGCAACTTAATTTCTGCCAATTAATCAGTGATTAACAATCACTTTTAGCCGGATAGTACATTTTTTGCTCTTTTTATTTTGTCGTAGGATGGATATATTTTTTGTCCCTTATCTATTGCCGATTTTCTAATAATTTCATATTTTTACTACGCTATTTTTTTGTACTTATTAATGCTAATGCTTCTTCTGCAGAATACTAAGGCGTTTGTTGGTCTGTGCTCTGAAAAGCTTTCTTCACTTTAGTTGCTGTTTTGGGATATGAAACCAATTGCAACAATTTTGCCAAATTGCCCCAACTTAACACTAGTAGCAAGAACTAACTCGCTTAATGAGTGTTCTGTGAGTGATTTAACTTTATTGTTTTTGACTTCAACCTACTCGAACTAAAGTATTTTTTCAGTCACCCACTTTTTTTGCACTCTGAACTCCACTTGTACTGGGTGCATCCAAATTAATTATTTCAACGGTAGTATCAATCTTTAAAAACATATTTTTATTGCGATGACACGTCTTCCATCTTTGGTTGAATGAACAGTCTGTTTTAGTTCGTTTAATATTATTTGAGAACAATGATGTATGTTAAATTTACTTTTAAGGTAATCCATAAATCTATTTTTAGGTATAGAAGAAGTTGATCGTGGGTTATTATCGCCACTTTTTAACACTTCGTGTAATTCACTTCTTGAGATATTCCTGTAAAAATATAAATATTTTTCAAATACGCAATTTATTGCATTCAAAATTTTATTGCATATATTCTAGATGGATACGAAATGATTAAAAATTTAAAATCATGGCGTACAAAGTTGTACAAAAATTTTGGCAGTCTAATGAAATCACTTACTTGTAAGTAATTTCTGATTATTTATCGAATATTCTTTGCTAAAACTTTGATTAAAAATACATAATTGAGAAATCTTTCATAGGCTACAATATAAACTACATACCTTCATGTAAATTATCCATGGCAAAAAATTATCACCTTCATAATTTACGCGTAAGGAATGACTGCTTGATACTTAATCTCTTTTATCAAACGATTGACAATAAGTCCGGGCAGCTACAGATTATATAATTATACATTACCAAAATGGCTTATTTTGTTCATTTAGTGGGTTAAAAGTAAATATTTTTTATGTTGCTTTTCTTCCTGGATTCGCAAAATCCCACACTGTGTGGTGATCAAAGCACTCGTCTTATTCGTATTTCTTCCATGTCCGGTATCGATCTGGCACCACTCGAGTACGCCATCTACATAACTCGTAACATAATCTTAATCACCCTGGAGAGAACATACCTGGCCTTTGTCTCGTTCTCTCCCTCTATGACCTGTTTGCGTAAAAGGTTAAATGGTTGTATCTCGGTGACATACCAATGACCATGCTAAACTCAACAATTTTTCTCCCTTTGGCCCACATCTTCTTCAGATTCAGTCGTATATTTTCCGGATTCATTCTACAACAATACTCTTCTAATCAAACTTACAATCAAAAAATTGTAAGCAATTTTGCAGATCATAAATTGTTCAAGAATATGCATTGACTTAAATTTTTGATATTTAGAGATAAAAAAAATGAATTCTAGTCCATAGCTTATCAAAAAATATGATTTTAAATACATATTGCACTTAACAAACCAAAGTACTCCCATAACAAGGTGTACTAAATTATTTAATTAATTATAATAGGTTTTCTTCAAAATTTTAAATCATTTTCCCAATCTTATAAAACCTTGACATGATATTGCATCTTATAAGTTAACACTTCCTAGTATTAAGCAATTAAATATATAACACGTTTTTGTGTAAGAGGGCTAGATAGTTTGAAGGATCACCCTTGATTCTCTATAGCGTCATTAATTCTATCCCAACGCTTTTAGATTACAGGCTTGGACCAGTTCACTATTCTGTGTCTAGTTCGACTTCAACTATATTTGCCTAATACTAGCGTTCTTTGTTTTATATTTCTCTTCTATACTTCTTCTTTGTATTTATAGCTTAGGCTTTTCACGCAGAGTATTGCAATGACATGTGATGGTTAAAATGGACACTATAAACCAAGTCTGCATGTAGAAGGAATTGTGCTACAAGTAACCGTATACTACGTGGTCTTTATAGAGAGCATCATTTGAATAGGCGGGATAATTGATTCCGAAGTGGTTGTATAGGATCTCCCAGAATTTTTGTTTAATTTGCTTGCTGAATTTCTCGTTCTGTTTTGTTGTTTCATAAGTCACAATGTATCCGATAATATCGCCGTTTCCTTCTTCGGTGGGCCCAGGAGACTTATAAGCTGCTCGTAGTAATTTACAAATATTTATGATTCATGGATTTCATTTCATGTAATTATCAAATGGCCTACTGTATGTGGTATAAACACATTTGTCAAGAGGATAATACGTTTCTTACAAAAATATTATGAACAGATGAATCGCGGTTATAATAATTACAAAATTATTATTCTTACGCTGGTTTTTCATTTTTGTTTAACTTGTAAAACTAATAATTACAATATTGCTATTATTATAAACAACTGCAACTGTTTTTCTTTCCTCTTTTTCATGGCTACCCATTTTTTATTTATAATAAAATTTAAAATGACTATAACTCACTTATTTTTAGAAATAACTATGTCGTATGTCATATTGGATTAAAGAGAAAAAAATTACCTTTTGAATGAGGCCATAGCCAACTATGGTTTCCATTTAAAAAAATGTAAGTTTGCGTCATATCTCGGAAAATAATGGCGATAAAAATTTTCCGATTATTTTTTATTAATCTGCATAAAATTATCTAAAACTTTGTCCTTTACAGTTTTATTATATCTGTTATAATAACCGAGATATATTGATTTGAAAAAATTGACACTTTTTACTTTTTTCCAAATATCTAGTTACCCTTGACTTTTTTGAATACTTTGAAAGTTGAATTTTATTCGTCTCGTAAATCTACACTTCTTTCCCCATTTAACCGTTTCTCTATCTCTTATAGTTTCCGAGATCCCCATATAAAACATCGAAAAAAACTCACCCTGTATATTTAACTTTAAATAAAAAAATTAAATGTTTTTTTCGCTTTGAGTATTGTAGGAGTTACCGTGACCAATACGTTAAAGCTACCGTGAAGAACACTGACTCTACAAACGATGTATTCAAGTAAAAATATTGAAAACCTCTCCAGATCCGTATCTTCGGAACCTATAATGATGACATTTTTCTTATTATTTCCGAATAGTAATGTCCCGTGAACACCTACGCATCCGATATCGGCTTTGCTGAATTTTACACTAAAGTATGGTACGTTCACACTAGAAATTACAGAACATCTGTGATATTATGAGGGATTTTTAATGTCCACAATGATAATATCTTCTGCAGTATTTCTCACCAAATCTATGACATCAGTTGCTCTTATCCTTGGGCATCTTTCTTTGTTTAAGTCTTTTAAGGAGATATCAATATCAAATTCAGTTTTAGGATTTGGTAAAAATCCCTATTCTGGTGCATGCGTGTAGTAATGCTCTTCGGTTTGCTTGCTTAAGTATCAGTTGACAATTTTACACTCCTCTCAATATTAACCTCTGGTAAATCAGAAAACAGTAAAATGCACTCGTTGAATTCAGAAGCCAATAACCTTGGCCGTAATTGTGTAAGCACTGATAAATTATGCGAGAACCATACTCCATTACGGAATTCATCATTTAGTAATAGCTCATAATATATAGGCAATCCTAGTATGTAAAACTATTTTTAGTAGTATCAATAAGTCTATCTGTAATTAGTATAAGCATTAGAATAAATATTAATATTAATTTCATTCTGTATTATGTACATTCTGAAATAAAGATATACATGGTTATTCACACTATACGGCACGGAATATTGTGGCCAAAATACGTGACTTTCAAAAAGTTTCGCTTTGGGGATATATGGGGATCTATTAGGGCTACTTTTTAAAATTATCAACAACGATGTTCAAACAATAACGATTACTAACGATCTAACACAAAAACGCAAAATAACACAACTATAACAAAAGACAGGCTTTTTAAACTAAAGTAACAGACTAAATTAATTATCTTACGTTTTTAAATACGATGGAAAACTAGGTACATTAAAATTTTTACTTAAAAAGTACTAAAACGGTGCAATAAACAATATTTTGGCGTTTTCTGTAAAAACGAGAAGACTTAACATTTAAGATATAAATACCATTCGATAGGTAATTAAAACGTGCATTTGCTGATAAATTAATAAATATAGAGTTCCATTTAAATAAATGAAGTTATAGCCATTTAAAGTTCTCATTTGTTTAATTCCATTTTTTTACAGCCGGTATAAGATGTCAAATTTATTATACTTGGAAAATAAAATATTATCTATTGTTACATTTCAGTGTAAATTTGGTATGCATAACTTAATTACTTTTTAAGTATTTGAAACATGAAAATTAGGTTAAATTTTTACAAAATTCAAATTATTTCAAAAACCTTAAGGTTTAAGTAATAAAAACCTTATTAAAACACACACCTATTTTGATCGAAGGATCCAAAAATGCAATAAAATACAGGGTGTTTCATTAAAAAAAAAACTTTGATACTTTTAGGGTTCTTGGGACACCCTGTATATTATGAAAGTAATTTTAAAAAGTAGCCCTAATAGACCCCATATATCCCCAAAGTGAAACTTTTTGAAAGTCACGTATTTTGGCCCCAATATTCCGTGCCGTATAGCGTGAACAACCCTGTATATTATATAATATTATTATTATTATAAACCAATAAGTAGTGGAAAAGAAGAATCACCTAAGAACAATTTAACCCAGAACCCGACGATAGCAGTTCGTTGAATTGCTGACATCGGGGTATATCGACTTCAATCTGTCTGTCTGTAATTGTAGGCGTTTTCTTATCAATAATCAAATACTCGTGCTCATAATCCCCTTTAAGGTTCAACAGTGCAACCTCTTAAAATGGGAGGAATGTATTTTTCTGCTTCGTGCAAAATTAAATCTCTGGTAAATGGATAACCATGTAATATTCTTCTTAATGGTATGATCCTGTGAAATTGATACTCTGGATCCTTCTCCCTAATGATAAGGGGTAAATTTTTTGTGTCCGATTTCTTTATGATGCTGGAGGTACTGTGAATAATCGGATAGAAACTGGCCACGTTGATGTGCTTCAAACGCTTCTTTCCTGGCCCATAATTGTCCCCTCGATCAACACTAGACTTGGTTAAGAGAGAATAGGTGGTGTTAATCTTATTAAACCCTGTTTCTTCAGCTCCTGTAATACATCACCACCAGCTAATTGCCACCAATGGTACAGCTCTTTGTTAGTAAAAATCTCAAATGGTTCGCAAACTTTACTTCTATTTTCCTTCCTGACAACTTTGCATCCCTCGAAAGCACTTCTCTTTAACAGTTCATCACAGCTGAGCCTGTCTTTCGGTAGAATTTGCAGACAGTCTCCAATGATGTCTTTCAAATCGCCATCTAAATTTTCATATAAATCATAGCAATTGTGTTCCCTGGCAATCCGCTCCAGGATCGACGTGCTGCACTGGCTTAGACTCAAAATCTTCCTGGTTTTTTGACCAAGCTTTAGATTGGCCATGAGTCACTGGTTCAGAACAAGTTCGGTGAAGATGATGTCCAAGGACTAAACATCGCATTTATTAGTGTTAGGTGGTCCCTCTGGTCAACTTAACCAGGGGAAACGAAACGAGTTTTCCCTGTTCAGTCATCTCATACAGTCCATAATTGAATAGTTTGATATCACCATTATCCTGCAGCAAAACATTTTACGTGCTCAACACTATGTTCCTACTGTAAAGCTCATTTTAAGCGACAGTAATTTGAAAGGCTGTCTTCTTCACATCATCAAACTCCAGCTTATCTCTGCCAAAGCATTCAGAGAGAGGAACACCACGAATAGAGCTGGGTGTTAAAAAGAAGACCGTTGCTACCACACGTATCCCCTTTATGCAGTTTGGCGAAGAACGTTGTTACCCCAAATTGCAGTTTGTGTTGCTTCAGAATGCTCAACGCGTTATTTACGGTCTCTTCAATTTAAATTATAGTAATAGTATTTATAGTAGTATGTATTTTAGATTAATTTAATAAGAGAAACAAAGCAAATAATAAATAATAATAATAATATATTTTTTTCAATATTAAACGGTGAGCATTAAAAGTTTTTGTATTATATTCCATTAGACCATGCCTTTAGTACAGCTTAATCCTAATTATTAATACCTTGATATTTGTATACATAAGTTAATGCTTTAAATTAACGTTTATCAATAATAATTGAATGAATACCGCTTTCAAAATAAGAAATTCAGCAAAGGCGGAAATATCTATTTATTATACATAAGATCGGATGATCTAGAGAATTAGGATAAATAAATATTATATAAAATATCTACAAATATTAATTAGTCGAACAGTATCAAGTACATTTTAATTTAACAAACCTTTCTCTCATAACTTTCATATACAAACAACGTAAATAATGTAAAATTAGTGTTGAATTGTAGATTTCTTTTAGAAATAGCTTTGGGATAAATAAGATATTATTATTATTAGGTAGTATTAATATGTGACATTATTAAAGCTATGACGTTAAGCAAACAGTCAAATAAAACTAATATCTTAGAAAAACTAAATTAATTGGAACAATTAAAAATATTATATTGATTAAATATATAATCAATGGCTTTTTATAGAATTGTAGATATGTCTATTGCCAAGTTATTGTTCAAACCCTGTCTTACAAAAAAATAGTCTGGTTACCGCTTATCAATGTGAATTATTATACTTCTGGTGTTTCTAAAACTTACATAAGATAAGTCAATTGAGCATAGGGATAAAAAAAACTTTGACATATAGGTTCTGTGTTGATTTACTTTGACCTTTGTTGATCTAGATTGACTTTTTTCGCTAACCTAATAAGCTTTAAATATTATTGTTTTCTTATAGTATATACTCGTATTTAAAAAATGTATACCTACATATTTAAATATAGTTGTATGTATTTACATTCTATCTGATCAATGTGCATTCCCTATTTCAATGATTGTGGTATTATTGCCCATCCTCGTAATACTTTAATAATAGTTACAGAAAATTTATTATTATTAGGAAATAATTTTTCTTTTTTTTCTTGAATGTTTACTTGGTGGTACATTTTTAAATATATTCAGTGGTAAAACAATGTTTTTAACATGTTGTATTATATCTTGAAATAATTTTTAACTAGAATTAACAAATCGCAGTCTGAAAAAATAAATTATTTAAAATCATGAATCGAGTAGGAGAATCACATCTAGATCCTAATTCGTTTGTGGTAGGATTCGTTGTTTTATGTGCAGCGGGACGTGATCGCGTGCAACACGCCTTCCTTCTGCTGAAAGATTTATGCCGCACTGGCGCTTTTCCCATTATTAACTTATTTGCATTATATGATCTTTAATAGTTGGTCTAATGCATTCGGAATGACAGCAAACATGTTACAAATTACTGTGCTGACTGCTTACTTATTCATGATTCATCGATGGGATGGAAATTCGTATAAAAAAATACTTTCCTCGGAATCATTGACGCGTATTTATTGCATTTATTATTCATGCTCGCAGCATAAGTATTACTACAAAACAGATAATAATATTTTTAACAGTTGTCTTGGATCTGTTAACAAAGGTTAAACTTTTGATTGACGTAGGTTAATGTAATTCTATAATATTCCCACAAAATCTGCATTTATACCTTCCTACATCTTGTTATAATTGCAATAAGTTGCAATTATTCTAAATATCTGATAATTTTAAGTTAGACTCTAAAACTATAGACGCTGCTTATATATCATGCCAAATGAATACTAATTACTGTAAATACTGTTATTAGCTATAACAGAAACCGAATACAAGCATAATGAAAATATCTTCAAAGAACTTGACATTATTAACCACAAATTATCAACAACCTATTAACTAATGTAGCTCTTTTCTAGAATAAACGAATCATGAGTCAAAAACAACCAATTTTTGCATTTTTTTTGGTTATCTCTCTCTCTCTTTGGTTTTTCTGCTCCAACCTCTGATGTCTATCGTTCTTAGATCTTCTTCCGCATCGTCCATCCATCTTATTCTGGGGCTACCGTTTTTTCTTATTCAAGATGGCCCCCATAGCATAATTCTTTTGCTTGTTCTTGTATCTTTCATTCTACAGACATGTCCCAGCCATGCCAGTCATCGGCTTTTTACATATTTGACAGTGTCCGTCGCCTTGTCTCACTCCTATATTGATGTCAATTGGAGAGGAAAATTGTCCATTTACTTTGATCACCGCTCTCGAACTAGCTAAGGTCATTTGTATGAGTCTAACATATTTCTCTGGTACGCCTAATATTCAAATGTCGTTAGTCATTTCCGTTCTTCTCACACTCTCAAGGCTTGTTTAAAATAAATATATTGTACAGGTTTATATCATACTCATAAACTTTATCCTGGGTTTGTTTAGCGTAAATATGCTATCTATTGGTACTCCCTTATGATGTCCTCGGAGTATCCTACCATCCTGTTATAAATGACGCCTTAGTACATTACATTTAACAGCTATATTGGTCTATAGTATTCGCATTGCATCTTGTCTCCTTTTGTGTATATCGGTTGTATTATGCCCATTGAAATTCCTCTGGCATTTTTTCATGTGTCCATATTAAGATAATAAGTTTGTGTTTCCAAAAGTTCGCGTCGTCCTCTGCCGAGATTTCGTCCGTACCTGCGGTCTTATGGTTTTTTATTTTTGGATCACTTGTTCTACTTCTTCGTATTCTGGTTTTTATATTGTGGTTCTGATGTGAAGTAGAGTTCCTTTTGGTTTTCTTCGGTATATGTATGGAACTTATCCATGAAGTACTTCCTTCATCTATTGAGGACTCTTACTTTTATTTTTCTGTTACTATTTGGCCCTGCTTATCTTTACACTCTGATAGCCTGGGTTTAAAATCTGTGTGCTATCTTTTATACTTTTGTTAAACTTTCTGCTTTTTTTCTGATTATTGTTTTCTAATATTTGCTCTACTTTCCTTGTCATAGCCTATCTATTCTTTTACATGTTTATCCGGTTTGCGTTTCTCCGTATTCATTGTAAGTTTTTATATTGTTTTGCTTTTTTTGATAGCTTGTCGGCATTCATCGTCATACCATTCAACGTTTTTCTGTTGTTTTATTTTCGGATGGTTTCATTTGCAGTTCTCATTATAATGGTCTTTAGCTGCTTTCATTCTGCTTCTACGTCATTACTTGCAGCTTATTCAATTAGTTTCGTGTGCAGTTACGTTTAATATTCTTGCTCTTGTTATGTTAGCTTAAGCAGTTTTGTGTTCCATCTTTTCACTAGCCAGGTTTCGATATTGCTACCAATGTAATTTTTTTCTCTTACTTTTCCATCTACTAAGAAGTAGTCTGAGTTCGTGTTTGCTCCTCGAAAAGTTCGTACATTAATTATATCTGTAACCCATCTTTTTGAAATGAGGATGTTATCCATCTGGTTTACCTCATTAACTCCGTGCTTTATAAATATTTTTCTTGATACGCATGTGCCGGCCACAATACAGTAATTTTTCAAAGCAAAGTGTCCACCTCTGAGCCTATTATATTAGTGTTGTTACGTAAGCTATGTTTTATATGCTTACGAAAACTTCTTTCCCTACATTGGCTTTAAAATCAAGTGTGGTCATTGACATCAAGATTTGACACCGTATGAGTAGCATCTTACAGTTGCTCGTATAATTTGTAAGCTTCATCCTCATCTGATGCTTCCCTTGGTGCGAATACATTGATTAACTTTCTTTTTAACCTCATTATGTACATTCGTTCGGACTTTGGTATAAATGCTAGAATTGATTTGCATAGGGTTTTTGTGACTAAGAAGCCTACTCCTCTTTCACCTTGTCTCGTTTGGTGCCCAGAGTAGCTAAGTGAGAACCTTGTGGATTTCTCCACTACCTTTCCATCTTAACTCCTTTAGGGCCACTATTTCCATTTTATGTCTCTCTAGAATTATGTAGGAGAGGCTATGTGACAATCTCTTCATGTGCGATTATCGTGTGGTACGCATGCATGGGATTGAACACCCTGTAATATAATTATTTGGGGAATATAAATTCATGCGACCAGTCTCGGTGAAACACATTTATTAACTGCCTGGACGGGCACAAAATAGGTTACACAAAAAAGTCGTACAAATAAAAAGTCTTCTAACATAAAACAACTGAACTGAATATAAATATATAAATGCACAACTACATATATGACACACCCTATTTTTGTTGAATACCTATATATTATATATTGCTTATAAAGAGCAATTCATTCATGAAATAACTCAATCCAAACTATCTAGCAGAGTTTTATACCCAAACTCTCAAAAAATTCAAAGTAAAAACCACTCAATAATTATTAATATATGTCACTATAAGAAACCTAATTTCTTTAATAAAATTCGAATTATAGTCAGTCCCGACAAAAATATATTAGAAATCTTACTTTCATAAACGAAATTCTACCAAAATTACCGTTAAAATCTACAAAATAATCTGCCACTCATTGCTTAACAAGAATTGTAAAAAAATCTTGAACTTAAAATAAAATAATGAAATTTTTCGTTCTTTGAAAATATTACTAGCAACTTGATTTGAATTTAGAATCACAAAAATTGAACATAATGTTTTTCTTGGTAATAAGTTTTCATTCTCTAAGCCTTACAAGAAATATTCGCTCTGTTTTTATCAAAATTAAATACTAATATGGTTAGGGAAATTTTCTATAACTTCTGTGGCAAAATAATTTACATTTCGAATTGTTCAAAACATTGTGAAACTGCGAAACCTAATTATATTCCTTTCTCTGGTTTATATATTTTTCTTTTTGCAATAGTATTATGTTTAAATAACGCGTTAACATAAAATTTAGACTAGAAAATATGTAGCAAACTTATTATTACTTTCGTCATAAATTAAGCAATACAAATTCTAAGCAATCTAAGAAATAACCCGAAGGTCTAAACTATATTTACGTTATAATCAATGGTATACATATATTTAAAAGTTTCTTACTTTTCTTCGAATTCTCTATTTTTCACTTGAATTTCTCCGGCTAAAAAAGTACTTAAATGCATATCTTCGTAATAAAATATATATTTAACGCACATTCAATCATTTAGTTCATTTTACAGAAAGAAATACGTTCAAACTAGTGTTGCTTTGATAGCCTTGCTATCTATAGAGAAGTAGTTGTTTCAAAAGTAGTTTGTTCTTGTAGTCTTAATAAGACTCATTTGTTGTAGATTTTACGAAATATTTTCATGCTTTTTCTAATTATTAGCATATCTTCGTATTTATTGAATGGTTTTGGGTCTCTAAAATCTGTAAATCTGTTTATATAAGGAGTTACGATGACATGCTATTTTATGAGCGGGAGAATTAACGGAAGAAACTACGAAACAGATCGGGAATTTATATTTGTGAATTTTTAGTAAACTATATTATCTGGGAGAGTTATAATTCATAGGAAATAAACGTTTTTTTTTTATAAATTGATTAAAAATTGAATTACATGCATCTGTAGTGATCTCTAGCAATTTTTGAAATTTTGGGGTCGGATCTACCTTTAATTCAATGATATCTGGGCTATTTAAGAAATTTTCTACCTTCGAAATATAGATTGGTTTATCTAAAATAACAATTCCCCTTATCGGCTTTTGTTATTATCAAATTATTATCGTTTGCCTTCTTTTAAATACATTTAATGATTGTGCAGTCAGAGTTGCTAAATTTTGAGTTTTTACAACATTGGCAATTTTATATTTGGTGTACTGACAGTCGGGAATGTTTTTTAGGGCTAATTCTGCTCCCACCACTAAAGTCTCTTTTGAATATTTGGGCACAACATGTGGAGAATAATTACGGCCTAGTTTAAAAAAATATATTTTCTTTTTTTGAATAACTATTATTTATTACATTGGGGTGGAACTTCATGTCCCTTTCTGTTGGATGATTTTTAATTCCACTTTTTGAATCTATTTCTTGCTCTGACATGATCAGTTTCATTGTCTGGGTGATATATTTTTTATGAGCGATGCGGCTTACATTTTCTCTCACGTAGTCGTCCAAGACATCCGTACTACACCCTCTACTGGATGTAGTACGGATGTCCATTCACAATGTAGGACTTTTACATAGTAAAAGATGGTATTTCTTGCCCGAAACCAGATTTTAACTTCTTCCTTTATCCATGTTTTCTCTCCTATTTTTAATGCGTTTCTTACTGCTCTAGTCTTGATTTTAATTCGTATTTGGGCATATTTTGGTTAATTGAACTTGATGTTAAGCGAAACTAATTTGGCTTTCAGATATAGTTTTAAATACTTGTTTGCCTGTTTTGTTACACTAGCATTGATTAACTTATTGACGGGTCAAGCTGGTCGTAATTTCAAGACACGTCTGGGACATTTGCACTCTTTTCAGCAAAACTTAGTCAGTAAGTCGTCTTTCACCAAACTTGTGATTCAAAATCATTCTTTTGGCGAGGACGTACTTTTTGTTATTCAATTTGCCGATAAGGGTCGAAAATAGATCTCCTGGAATGATTAGAATTTCACAGACGCTAACCCGGAAACCCCAGTAATCAACGACCAGCTTGATCTAGAATACACATCCATCTTTAATGCCATTGTAAAACATTAATCCATTTGTATACAAATACCACACTTATTAAAGTTTAAGTTACTTACGGTTTGAAAAATGATACAAAATATGTGTGATTGATTTGGCAGATCAATTTTTCTTGTCAAAGAATGCTCTCATGCTTCAGCGTATCAAAATTAATAACCATTACTAATAACTATGTTATTGTTCTTATATCTAACAAAAATGAAGACTTACTTCATCGCTATCACACTTCCCTTAAAATAACTCCTTTTGGCGATGCTCCTGCAAAAATTCTAGTAAACCATGATTTCATTATCTGAAAGCGTTGAGACAGTTTATGGAAGATAAAGAACTACTTCGACCCCAAAGGGAGGTCACCATCAACTTAGTATCATAATATGAGCGTTTTACTAGCTAGTATGATATTAGCCAAAGAAATAGTTATTTCAAGTGATTCGATTTTGTAGTCGTAGTAAGAGTTATTGAAACACTTCTTATTCGTCGTTTGGGCGTGAAATTTTTGGGAGAACTACTATAACTATTTTATTTTTTTATGAAAAGAGAAAATTAAATAAATAAACACAGTTTGATAATGTTTACCTTGTAATTGAAACTAGTCACGAGAAATAAAAAATATAAGTGGTATAAAAAAAGTTATGTGTTTTCTTTATTTAATAATCGAAAATGTACCACGAAGTAAACGCCTCTAAAATTCAAGAATTAGAAAAGAGAGAAAATCTACCATGAATATCCATATAGAAGGGTCGTGCCGGACTCCAATCAAGAAATAGACATAGGTCATCGGATCTCAAACGAAATGATCGCTAAAATTTGGGGGATCAAGTCGTCAATGTGGCACTCTCCAAGAAATTAGAAGCATTGCCGAACGGATTACGGTAGTATCGTATTTCAGAATTATTATTCCGAAGGACTTTCATCTATTTTGCTATCGATTTTTTAAGGTACTGTCTGCTGAAATGCATGAAAACACTCTTGTCAACTATGACTTATAGTCGCTATTTGTACACCCACTTGATGAACTCTTAGAATATCGATCAATCATTATCGGAGCCAGATTCGGAAGGCGCAGGTGTAATTGCACATTATCTGAGACAGAGTAGATCCCTAAGGAACGTCTGCACAAATCTTAGGCTTAATAGATAGTTTATTGTTGATTTGACAACGAAACTTTCTGCGACGAAGAAAGAATTATTTATTTGCAAAACTCCGATCACTTGATCGGGGAAATTTAAATGTGTCATTTTACAAAATGAGTTCATCGTTCTAAAATCTATCGAAAGCTTTCGATATTATAAATATTATAAAGCCCGAAATAAATTCAGTCACCCTAGATAACTGATAGATAGTGGACAGGCCAATCCGAGGACCTGGGAGTCCGGTGTAATTTTTTGATCATCAGTAAAGTCCAAAATGGGTCGTAGTAGAATTTTCCCAACTAGTTGCCCAATACGCCAAAGAAACAATTGGGACGGTAGCAAGATGAAAGGACAAGTGATTTGCCTGCCCTGATGATGTTAGTCTAGTCACTGCGACTTTGAAGCTTAAGGAAAACATTCCAAATGCATTTGCTATATTCAGAAGAGCGCATCTACCTTTTGGAGTGAGGATTTTCACCATCGCGGTATAAATATCATTAATACTTATCTTTTTTTTTTGGACGATAGGTCTACCTACAATTGTTGATATTATTACGCGTTCGCTCGTATTTAGGGTAAATTAGGACTCTGGCGAGTCGGCAAACGAACTTCCAAGCAGAGTTCATTAAGAGTGGTTCATTAACTCAAAGTGACGTTTCCAGCTATTGTTTTTCAATATTTGCAATTCGTTTATGACTTTAAGCCTTAACGGTATAATTTCTTAAATTTTGTTTTTTTTTTAGTTTTAAATTTACTTCTAAATCACGGGGAAAAATATTTTTAAAAATATTATTACACTACATATAGAAAAAATGAATAATTTGTGTATGTAGCATATGTGCAACATCGTGCAGTAAGGTACCTCATTGCACTAAAAGTTAAATTTATGACTGAATATTCCATTTACTTATATATTCAGATTGCAAAAATATATATAGAAAAGAAACATTTAATGTTTTACAACAAATATTACTTTTATTATTTTAAATATTACAATAATGCGGCCCACCATTTTGCACCTGGTTCTTTTCTCCTCTAGTTTTAGCTTTATTGGACATGGATTCGTTGATAAATTCAAACATGGCTGAAGAGAGCTTATTGACGGCTGATTCGAGGTCTGTTATTAATCTGATAATCCATAGAGGAGAAATGGAAATCTCAACCTTTCTCTTGTATTTATGCCAGTATATGGTCTTAACCCCTCTCAACGGTCTCTTAGTACCGGACGCAAGATCTAAAATGACCGGGTTGTGATCGATGGACAAATTGTTAGTGAACCAGATGTCATGGTCCGAGTTGACGCTTGAGAAGACCGATGTCACATTTAAAAATGATTGCAGTTACAAGTTAAGGTTCGGTAACGAATTTATTGGAGTTTCTTGGTCTATTTCCCTTTTGTACGCAAAAGCCCTAATTCATAGTCTGTCTGTTAGGCCGTTCGCATTCCAAAAGGAGAGGCGATAGACATCTGAGAGGTGGTCAGGTTTGGTGTTGTCCGATTTATTAGGATTAACTTACCTAAAAGGTTTTTATTTCGAGTTGGCAAAGTGTCGCCATCGAACTCGTATTTTGTTATTGGCAACAGATTTTCAAAAATTTTTGACCCAGGTGACAGTAGCTGCGGCGCGGGACTGCTGAGCGCCAATCAGAAGAAAAAATTTTCTAGTCTTTACCAGAAACGGAAAAAAATCACTAGCTTTATTCATTGCAGTTGCACAAAGGTATTGTAGCTTCTGTAGCTGGCCGTGCTGCACTCTGCTGTAGATGATTTACCTGCGCGTTTCATGAAGGCGAAGTTGGTTAACAATTAGCTTGGGTCAATTTTCTGGCAACTCTGTCAGTGATTGCTACTGTTTGGCTTTTGTTTGGGCACGACGAAGAACCCACAGATACATGTCCCTTATAAGTTAAGCCTTTTGTCTGCATAAACGGTGTCTGGGAATAACCAACATATTGGACTCATAGCGAAGACTGTCAAAGAAATTCCGACGACGATACCCATGATGACGACCTTAAGGATTTAGTCCTCATCGAGATCGTATGTCTGATAAGATTAATCCTTCTTATTAAGAAAGGCAGTGGCCTTACGAAAAACGATCGGCATGACGGTGTAAATATTAATACCTAACGATGCGGATTAGACTATTTTAAACACACTAATATCATTTACAACTAATACGCCCAACTATGCACTTGAGTAAATTTGTTAATACTTACACCTACACTTATATTTCCACGGTTTGCCAATTACATTTCACTATAATTTCTCAATCCCAAATTTTTAAGAAACTCAAATCTCATACAGACTACACATACATGAAAATCATAAAATCATTTAAATCCCAAATTTTACAAAATGAAATAAGATAGCAACTAAAGCTGGCAAACAAAATTCATTAGTAATATTTGAAATACGGAATTACGTAAAAGAACTATAGGCTTGTTTAAGGGCAGAAGAGCCAATAGTTTACAAAAATATTAAATATTAATACAGTTTTTCTAAATTGGATTAAATTAACTACAAATTTTTAAATCCGCGCCTCTTAGACTAATAAAATAAAAACCCGTATTATGTCAATAGTATTTTTAATATGATTTCTTAAAACTGGTTTTAAATGAGGGTTGTTTATGAAAAACTTTGCTTTACAATGGACGAATTCACAGCGATTTCCAAAATTTTACACATATTTAATCAGGTTATTCTTTTAATTACCGGTGAAAATTTTAAATTTCAAACGTGGGCGAAAATATTTAAATATCATCATCCTCTTAATTTCACCAGCAAGACAATAAATAAACTGGCAGCTGACGTTTACGGTAATTCCGTGCGAAAGCCGATGTATTTAATTACAGCGTTTCAAGCTACCATGCATCTTGACACCCGAAATCCATCCACTGGTATAAAGACATCAACGAAATAAGCGAACCGTGCAATTTTAATCATCACAACTGTTGACGTTCCGTTAATTGACGCTTCAGCAATTATCCGCAAGTGTTGTCGGCGGATGGATCTGTGACATTTTCGGGTGTAATTATTGATGCGCAGTCAGCGTTTGTAGAGGGACCGCAAGTTCGGATTTGAGTACGCGCCGGTGGTGGAATGAGGCCAATTGGTGATTCGAGGTACTGTTTGGGGAGATGTGCGCCGTCGTGCTCGCCGGCGATAGTTCTTCAGTTGGAACACTTGGAACTCGGCGGGTAATTGACAGATCAATTTTGTCCACGCAGCGGTTCGCGATAAATAACACTTTCGCGGGTGTTAAGCCGCTACTCTCTCCTCGCTCGTTATGCGAAAAGTTATGCTTTGCAATTTTCAATAAATTACTAAACTATAAACACTTAAACAGCTGGGGTTTCCGATGCACGACATGTGTTAACATATCGACATTCTGCAACGATATTTATTGGAATCAAATGGCGAACTATTTTCTTGGTGTCGATATAATTGATGCAAATCTATTTCTAGTTTAAAGAAATGTTATTTTTTCGCGAATGTATTAAAATTTAATAAGAATTTATGACATAATTTAAATAATTATTAATAAACATTTCTTTTGTTCCTTTTATTAATATAATTGTATATATTGGATAGAGATTTGCTGAAAAATTTACAAAGTACATTAATGAAAATTAATAATTATTTGATTTAAATTTGTAATAAATAAATGACCTATTTT
Source organism: Ontholestes murinus (assembly GCA_963969525.1). Taxonomy (NCBI): domain Eukaryota; kingdom Metazoa; phylum Arthropoda; class Insecta; order Coleoptera; family Staphylinidae; genus Ontholestes; species Ontholestes murinus. The sequence goes on along the minus strand of OZ018394.1, from coordinate 64,369,029 downwards.
TGACGGAATCGTAAAAACGGTTTGGTTGAATGTGCTGTAAGATTTATTAAACGAAATCTTGTTCTTGCCGGATTTTTATCGCGCGAATATAATAAAGCTGATAGATTTTGCAATTTTTATAAGTTGTCATCAAAAACGTTGTAATCCACAGAGGTTAAATTACTATATATTACACCTCTGTTATTGGCGAAATTTTAAACAATTAATACTTTTTTTAAGAATATCGATATTCGTAAGGTTTTGACTAGTATTAGTATCATTAATAGCATTCATAGTAGATGTTTATGGTAATGATGTAAGTTTATATTTTAACTCATTATGATTTTTTTAAATTTCATATCGATTTTTAAAAGAAGTAAATACTTGCAATGTACATAAGCAACATATATGTTTGCTCCAATGGATAATTAATTATAAATCATAATAAATATAACAAGCATTTTTCAAGATACTCGTTAAATAATATTAGGTATAATTGACATTTTTTAAACAAAGCGGATGACAAAAACACATGTTTTTTCAATCAATTTCGGTTTTACTAAATAATAAATAAATGCATTTCATTTCTTTTTAACAGCACAAGATATCAACAGGTAGTATTTTTAAAATTCTTATAAGGTGCGTTATTGACATATATTTTAGTGTTTTAATTGTGTTATTATTGTATTTGTATACTATAATTAAAAATATATTTTAGAACTTTGGAGGCTATTACAATAGTCTTGAATTTTCAAAGGTATACGTACAAAAATCAATTGGTTCCGTAGTGTAGCGGTTATCACGTCTGCTTTACACGCAGAAGGTCCCCGGTTCGATCCCGGGCGGAACCATGATTTTTTTTATTTTAAAAAGAAATTTATAAACCTTCTTTTTACTATTATAAATTAAATTAGTATTTATATCACGACTTACTATGACGAGATATTTTTATTAATAAATTTATTTTACTAAACTAAAACATAATTCAGAATGATGAAGTGTTCGCGCCATTCCTGTATTTAATATGAAATGTCGTTGTTGTTGAGGCACTTATATTTTGAAAATCCATTATCACTTAATATAATATGGCAGAAAGACCATGGGTCGATAGCCGTAATAAAAATAAATTACGATTGTATTGTACAAAACAAATGTATGCAATAATAAATAAAGATGTTTGTCTCTCTCTTAATATAATAATAATAGTAAACTATTGATGATTTTCAACTTTTTATTTTACTCACTACAATTGTTTCGCTACACTGTAGCTTCTTCAGGTGAAGAAATATAATACAGGTACTGTATTATATTTCTACAGGTACTGTATTATATTTCTTCACCTGAAGAAGCTACAGTGTAGCGAAACAATTGTAGTGAGTAAAATAAAAAGTTGAAAATCATCAATAGTTTACTATTATTATTATATTAAGTAATATGAAATGCTTTTTAATGTGTCTATTACCAAAAATATATAACAAGTAACGCAAAGAATTACAATAAATCTTGTTTATCAAACTAATAGTAAGTAATCTCGAAGAAAATAATTTCGCCCTAATTTTTATACTATGAAGTAATTATGAACTATTCATCATTACAATATTAGTACTATGAATACTATCATAAACAATTATTCCTTTTAATGAGTTTCTATACCTTTTGTACTGTTTATAACATACTAGTTTTTATACATTAAAAATTAATTGTAAAATTGATAACTAAATTATTTAAAAAATAAACACTTTTCTAAAAAAATAATAAGAGGTCGTGACAATACATAATCATATAAATAAAACACTTTGTAACTTTCTTTGTATAACACTATTTATTTTCTGTTTACTATTGTTTCGGCATCTCAACGCGCCATTATCAAAACATACAAATAATGGCACGTTGAGATGCCGAAACTATAGTAAACAGAAAATAAATAGTGTTATACAAACAAAGTTACAAAGTGTTTTATTTATACTCAAACATGTATAATGAAGTAGAAGCCGCAAAAATTAATAACATAATCATATATTTATTAGACTTAAGACTTATTAAAATGTATTACATATATTATTATTTTAACTTGTAAACCCATTAACATTCCTAAATTTTCAGTTTATATCAACTTATATGAAGCATGCTCCAACATAAAGCATATAAACGCACATAATAGAATTTTTAGATAGTCTAGATTAAAGTCTTTACCAATATGCGAAATCATAAGTTTCTTCCAAATCCCTGATTTTCGTATTAAGCTCTTATTAGACGAGTCTAAGAAGAAAAACGGGGAATTTATTTATGATTTGAAAGATGAGGTATTTGTTTTTATGGATATGAAAGAAAAAACTGTACAAGAGCTAAAAAACACAAATTGGCTCTGCGATCTTGCGTTTCTCGTTGATATAAGATGTCATTTGAATGAATTAAATATAAAGTTGCAAACCCAGGGACAACTTGTTCATGTACTATATGATCACGTCAAGTCATTCCAAAATAAATTGAAAAATCAGCTCCGAACAGGGAATACGTGCCATTTTCCCACTCTTGCAAATCATAAAGATCATGCTAACTTCGAAACGTTTGCAAACGAAGCAAGTCTGAAATTTTTTTTCTCCCCATTTGATTTCATTGCAAATGTAACTCATTGAATTGCAAGAAATATCCGATCTTAAAGCGATATTTAAAGACACGCCGTTAACCGATTTTTATAAAAAAAAATATTTACCAACCGATAAATTTCCAAATCTCGCATCTTTGACTAAAAAATGTCATTATTTGAAAGTACATACAAATGTGAGCAGCTATTTTCGAGAATGGAGTTTGTTAAATCAAAAACTCGTACAAGATTAACAGACTCATATTTGAAGAACACTCTGCGTGTTGCGACATCCGATATTAATCAATATTTGGTAAAAATATGAAGGCACAGTCTTCCCATTAAATATGTTTGTACTTGTTCATTTTTATCTATTTTCAGCGAACGCCCGACGCTGTCTGTGGTCGTTTATCTTGAGCTCCTGGGTCAATTGGATTTTGTACGGGTGCAGACCCAAATCCAGATGCAAAATTCTGCGAGTTGATGTCTCCGAAAGGCCAAGTTCCTGTGCACGACAAAAAATGGACTGCCTCGGGTTCTCGCGCACACTCTCACGGACAGCAGCGATATTTTCGTTCGATCGGGCGTTTCGTCGACGTGTCAGTGTTGGCTGGTTGTTTACTGAACCAGTCGACTCGAATTTGCCCACCAAACGACGGATAGTCGACTCTACGTTGCTCGAACTGATGACCCATTTTCGTAAATAATTTAATAATTTGCACGTGCTGCTCGACACTCAAACTTGTCATGTTGATTTGGGGTTACATGCTGAACAAATGACAGCAACTTTGACAGCTCTACCTCGAACAACATGGCCGCACCCTTCCGACAAACTTCGCGCGTCCCTATTGGCGGACCCTTTGTACCTCCGTTCCTTATAAATTCAAATAAAAGGTCCGGTCCGCGATTATAGGTTGAATTTGTTTTCCGACCCGCGGTCTTGATAAAATTGCACATTCCTGGCCTACAGTATTGAATACAATATTGAACTTTACTGTGAGGCCATCGTTAGTGATATCGAGTTTTATGTCTTTAAAGATGCAAATTTTGGGGAAATTAACCACTTCATCGTGTCCACTGATTGGTGCAGATTCTTGGACTATTTTAGTATTTTAGTGTTCAATCAGTGCTTTCTACTATGTTGTGTTTTATGCTATTAATATGTTTGTACCGATGAAAGTCATATGTAACAATAAGTATTCAAAATGGTTTACCAAAGAACTAATATAACTAATTAAAATAAAGAAAAATAAGCATTGTAAGTATAGGATACCAAACAAATGGAACTATTTAGAATTTCAAGTCTTAAGGTCCCAATGTAAAGAATTGAATGATTAACTCTAGAAAAACTGTCTAAATAGGGTAGAAAATAGTAAAGCACTTTGTTGACGATTCAAGAAAGATAAAAGGACCTGATGGTGTTCCGAATGTATTCTTGTTAATCACCCACCCTCTAACTTTACTTTTCCGGAGATATATAGATGATCAAGTAGTACCGACAATCTGGAAAGATTATTATACGTCTATTTTAAATCACGTATCAGGTCAGACATTAGTAAATACAGAGAATTCTGCATTCAGTCAGCTATTCCTAAAATTTTGGGTAGCATCCTAGCGCAAGATGATCAAGTAGTACCGACAATCTGGAAAGATTATTATACGTCTATTTTAAATCACGTATCAGGTCAGACATTAGTAAATACAGAGAATTCTGCATTCAGTCAGCTATTCCTAAAATTTTGGGTAGCATCCTAGCGCACCAGTTTAAATGGTTGCGCACGAGCATCAAAGGAGAAGAACAACACGGTATTTGGTCAGGTCAACTACATCTAACCTAATTACATATAATCGTTTTATATCGGTCGCCTTGTAGGATTGAGGCCAGGTGCTATCTACACCGATTTCCCCAAGGCGTTCGATAGTATGTATGTGTTCTTGAGTTTTGTGAAGATTATATTAGTAATAAAAACGAGGTTAAATTCCTTTTTTCACTGTTTTTATTTAAGCACTAAATGTATATTTCGGACACTATGGTATGTGTTCATTATAAATAGTTGATTAACCAACTTTAATCAACTATTGATAATGGACACAGCGTTCGATAGGATCTCCCACGATGTGCTCTTTTATTTCTGGGATTTAATTCTGAAATTATAAATTGGCTCGATGTATATATCGCAAGCAATATGTTAAGATAGACAACGGCGTGTCGAAGGAAATACGGATTAAATCTAGTCTCCATATAGGTCCATTATCATATGGTCACATATAAGTCCATTATTGTTTATAGTTTTTGTAAATGATATTGTTGCCAATTTTAATTTTTGCTCCGGCTTATTATATGCACATTATCTAAAACTCTTCACCATAGATGCAATTGATGCAGCTCCCATTTAAGAGGATCACGACTAAATATATATTTGGTGTGTTGGGAATAATCTTTACTGAAATATAAGTAAATGTAAAAAAAAAAAAAAAAAAAAAAAAAAAAAAAAAAAAACCTTTATTGGCATCCTTTACACACCTATATACATATATACATCAAATAAATCACTGTAATTCTCCTCCTCCCATCTCAGTCTCCCTTTCTTCGTATTTCTTTTTCCTTTCCTTCCTCCTCCTCCCCTATCCTTTTTATTCCCCCTATCCATTCATCACGCACCTCCTTGCACTCTTGCCCTAGATGGCTCCATGTGTCCCTTCCATTCTCGCACAATGCACACCTACCATACCGTTCCCCCATCCATACCTTCCTTCCTCTTTCGTCCGATCCACATCTAGCTCTTGCCAGAGTCACTTTCTTGGACCTTGTCCACTCTGTCTTCAAAAGATATTCTGGCACCCTTCCATACACTTGCCATCTTCTATACATTGGGTTGTACCCACTCCTTACAATACTCTCTTGCCGTTCTTGCGCTTCCACTTCCATCCATTTTTCTCTCATCCAAGCAGATACATTCACTCCCTGCTCCAGCCAATCGTTCACTACAGTTTCCGCCATTCCCGCTCTTTCATACATTTTTTTTCTTTCCAATCTCCATTTACACTCTCCTACCCCCACACAAGTTTTCCATACCTCTTTCACTAATCTCTCACTATTCCACGTACTCGCATTCATCTCATACCTAGACACTCTTTCCATTGCCTCTACGTGCATACTATACCGATTTGATTCCTGAAGCAGAATATACCTAGGAGTTGATCTCTCCACTCCTAGAAGCTGCTTCAGGAACGTCGTCTGCTCTCTCTCGATGCAATCATACTCTTTCATTCCCCACGTTTCCACACCATACATCAATATTGGTTTCACGCACGCATCCCACAGTTTACACGTCATCAGGAAGTTTCCCTCTATCAGCTTTCCCCACTTCTCTCTTGCGATGCACCATGCCTTCCTGGCTTTCTGTTGCAAGTATTTGACGTGCTCCCTGTATCCCCCACCACTCGTAAACACAAACCCCAGATATTTAAATTCTTTTACTCTCTCAATCACTTCTCCTTTCCATTTCAATTCCTCCACTCTCCCTTCTCTTCCTCTATTCCTAAACTTCATCCATTTTGTTTTCTTTACATTCACGCATAAACCCCTTTTATCCATATATCTCTCAACTCTTCCTAACATATCTTTCATCTCTCCCAAGTCTCTCGCCAGTAGCACTATATCATCCGCGTACGCCAACATCCATACTTTCATTCTCCCAATCACTACTCCGCCCGCCTGCCCTTTTCTCAGCACCTCCTCAAGCTCACTCATATATATATTAAATAACAAAGGGCTAAGCGGGCATCCCTGTCTTACCCCCTTCCACATCCTAACCTTGTCTGACATATTCTCCCCCACTTTCGCTCTCATCCATGTCTCTCCATACACCCTTCTCACCCATTCCACCATCACCGTACTCACACCTCTCCTCTTCAGACATTCCATCAATTTCTCCCTAGGTACAGAATCATACGCCGCTTTCAAGTCTACAAATACCGCGTATACACTCTTTTTTTGCTCTAACATCCTCTCAACCACCCTTGCAAGCGTAAAGATTTGATCTCGCGTTCCCCTGCCCTTTCTAAATCCGCCTTGCGTTTCCGGCAATATTTCTTTTTCCTCCACCTCTTCTTCTAGCCGGTTCTTTACCACCGTCATGGCAATCTTGTACCCGGTACACATGATTGAAATTCCTCTGTAGTTTCCAATCTCTTTTTTGTTGCCCCCCTTGTGTACCGGGCACATTACGCCTACTCGCCAAGACTCCGGCAGTTCTGACTCTCCTCTCCACATCCTGTTCAACAGAACTACGAACTGCCTCTTCCCTTCTTCTCCCACTATCTTCCACATTTCGGCCTTCAGCCCATCCAGTCCCGCAGCCCTGCCTCTTTTAATTTCCTCGAAAGCCCTTTCTACTTCTCCCTCTGTAAACACCTCCACTTCCTCTATGTGTTGATACTCTCCCACCCCTGCCGGCTCCCCACACATACTCTCACAGTGTCCCACCCACTCTGCTAATGAGATCTCCTGCTTTATTGTTTCGCCTCCTCTCCTTAATATCGACCACAATTCCTTTTCATTGCGGCACCTCCTCATCTCTGTTTCTATTTGTTTGATTGATTGTAGCTTCTTCTCCTCACACATCTTACTATATCTTATTCTCTTCTGCACTACCAATCTTTCTTCACCCCCTCCCACTCTCCAGTCTCTGACTGCTTTTCTTACTTCTCTCTTCGCCTCAGCACACTCTCCATCGAACCATGGGTGATGACCTCTACTTCCTCTTTTCACTCTGTACCCACATCTGGCTATGGCCTCTTCCATCTCTTCCATGGTTTCAATATTTCCCCATTTAATCTTTGCCAGTTGAAGCCTCATTATCTCCAATTCTCTTCTTCCATCTGCTATCTTCCAGCTATCTCGTTTCTGTCCCTTACTCTCACACTCATCTATCCATATTTCTGTAGACATCGGCCAATGGTCCGATCCTAGCACCTCTTCTACCTCCATTTTTTTAATTTCTTCTCTTTCTATCCCCTTTACTAATACATAGTCGATAACTGATGATCCTTGTTGCCCCAGGTACGTCTTTTTCCCCTCCCAATCACCCTCGGTGCATCCATTTAATACATCCCACCCTTCCTCCAAAATCCAGTCTCCCAAGTTTCTTCCTTCTTTATTAATATGCTTGTCTTGTGATCTCCTCCGTATCAATTCGCCTTCATTATTTACCCCCCCACATCTTTCTCCGATCCTTGCATTAAAATCCCCTCCCACTATACATCTATTTCCCTTGCTCGCCTCATCCTCTATTTCTTGTCTCACTTCCTCCCAGTTGTTATTTACGTATACTGTCCCGATTCTCAGATGTGTTCTTCCCTGCTGACACTTTATCCACACCACCCCTTCCACCTCCTTTTTATATTCCATATCTCCGCTTTGTAGCCCCTCTCTTGTTCCCACGATAATACCCCCCTTTGCTCTTCCTCTAATTGCCTCCTTAGTTGCCCCTCTCATTACCCATTTAAACCCCGCAGGTAACTTTTCCCTCACCCCCTCCCACTCTTCTTCTACCAGCCACGTTTCCACTATCCCTACTATATCCTTTCCTGTTACCCACTCTTCAAAATCTTTCTGCCACTTCTCCCCCCTACATTTTGATTTTATCCCCGCCACGTTCCAGAACCCCAGTATTAAAAACCCCACGTCTTCCCCATACATTTTTCTTCTTAGTTTTTTTCAATTATTTCTTTATATTGTTCTTTCACCTCATTCCATAATAGACATTTGTTATTAATATCCAATTTACCATATCCGACTTTCACAAACTTTCCTCTTCTTCTCTCTTCTCTGGCTACTTTTCTCAATTCCAACTGCATATTCCTTTCTTTCACCGTAAGATCATTATCAATATACACATCCGTACCTCTAAGCTTTCTTGCATTTTTCATTACCTTAACCTTATTTGAAAAGTCCTTCATCCTGGCTAATATTGTTCCTTTCTTCATTTCAAATGCATCTTCCACCTCGACATCTATTTCTAGTTTCTCTTTTATCATTTCTTTGATGGATTTAGACATATTCTCTCCCTTTATTACTACATTTCTTATTACAATATTGTTGCGTCTGTTCTCCTTTTCCCTCTTCTCTTCTTTTTCTTCTAGCTCTATTATCTTGCTGCGCAAATCTCTCTTCTCCTTTTCCCACTCCTCCTCCCTTATTTTCATGTCTGCCTTGAATTGCACTAGCTCCTTATTAACTGACTCTACCTCTCTTCTCAGCTTTTCATTTTGCTCCTTATTCTGTTCGAATCTTTCTTTCATCTCCTTTCTCATCTCCTTTAATTCTTTTAGTATTGCCTCCATCGAATTAAGTTTCTCTGGTGTTCTTGTAATAATTTTACTTTGTCTAAAAGTAAATGTAAATCCATATCGTTTTACAGGAGTCAAAATGCAATAATCACAAAATATTTTATTAATGGCACTAGAAAATCAGTGATTTGGGTGTCATATTTGACAATAAACTCACTTTTATTTCTCACATTTTTCGTACGGTAAAGATGTTGGGCTTTATATCAAGAATATGCAAGGATTTACCACTCAATGCAACTTTTTGCTTGTATTTGTTACTGGTTCGCTCAGGTTTGGAATACGAATTGTTTGGTCACCTCATCAAGAATATTTAAAGGATGAACTATCTAAAGTCCAAAATAAATTTCTGCGCCTGGCGGCATTTAAATTACATATATATTTCGTTTGCCACTTAAAATTATGCACAAATTTGTCTGTCTGTCTTTATTGCAGGATCGACACATAATTGCAGATTTGCAAGGTTCCAATACACGGCTATCATAAACCCTTAACGAGAATTATAGAATGGCCAACACACTGAAGGAGTGAAACAACTTTATGCTCTTTTGCAACAACAGCTAGTCATTTGCGAGAAATCTGCGCATAATAAACCTGGGCTTATATTTTTATTCAATTTTTCGAGGAATTGTTTTTTGTGCGATGACATGTCTATACTTTGGAGGTATATCCAGTGTATTGAGATGTAATATGTAAAATACCACATAGTAAAATTTCATAATAATTTCAAAATACGAATAAAATCGTAAATTTACGAAAAGTTAATTTTTTAAAACGACGTAAAAGGAATACATTTAATTATAAAATTACATATATCATTGTAATCAGGGTAAATAATATAATTCTTCAATGTAACTTAAATAGGTGTGTCCTTAAAATTATTTAACGGAAATTATTTGTGTTCGTTACAAAAGAAAAAAAATCATGAACCAGGAAATTCTTTAATCGCAAAATCCAAGATATTATACTTCTTTAGGAATATTGTTCGTTCATTCTATCAAAAGCTTTGCAAAAATCGAGGTATTGGATAAAAACCGTGTTGACTGGAAGAAATTGTAAGGCAAGACATCCACGAAATTTGCAATGTTTTGATTCAATAGTTTTGGGATAGCAGACTGAATACAATTTCTCCTATAATTATTAACCAATATAAGTAATATAACTTAACTATAATTTTATTTAGATGTTAAGCATTAGTGAGGTTATAGATAGACGTGGTTAGTTAGATGTCATTTACATGGACTTTTCCTGAACTTTTTACATTACTAATCATAAAATATTGCTGGTTCAGTTGGAAACGTGTTATATTATTATAGTTGTGTTATTCTACTATACAGTTTGCGTCCTATTTTTATAACCGGGTGAGTAATGTTCAGTACAACGGTTACAAGTGATGTCATTTGAATTTAGCTGTAAATCCAAGGTTCCTTAGGGCACTGACCTGGGACTGATATTATTTGTGTTATATACTAACGATAAAATAAATGCTTTAGCCTGTAATTTGTTAGCATACGCTGACGTTTCGAATATATTTGAAACTTAGGTGATGCATTTTTACATAAGGAACATTTGAACAAAATTACTGGTTGTTAAAAATAAATATGATAAAGTGCTGTGTTGTTACGTATAATTGTAAGTGTTCTTATTTTAATTTTGCTTATAATGTAAATAGTATTTTCTTACTTCAGCTTTGTGAGGTGAAAGATCTTGTGGTATAGCTTGACTCTCAACTCACAGCAACGGAACTAGGAAGCTCAGATAGTAGAAGCAGATTGTTTGGGTTTTGGAGACATTTATTTTAATTCTCAGGCGCCGGATCCGGCTCTCAGCTCGGTAAACATGAGGCTTGAGGTGTTTGGCCGCTCTCAGCGATTATCCAAATTGAGGTGTCTGCGAATTGTTGAAAATTGGCGGACTGTAGATGCTTGAGTTGGGAAATTTGAAACATAAATGTAAGGGATAAGATGGCTGATACTCTATATGTACATACCAGCGATGCGAACGGATTATTACTTCTATTGCTTCCTGCGATCGTGTGGTTGTAGATTTTTACCGGGAAATTTAATGCCTGTAACATAAAGCAGATATCGTTGAGACACATGGTCTCGAACGCTCTCTAGAAGTTCAGAAAGACGCTTTAGCACACTTGGCTGGTGTTAACGACTCATCTGGTTGTCTGCAAAAGTTAAATTTTAAGGCGAATGGTCAACAGATTTAAAAGTCTTTAATAATGCGTGCGTTCTAACAGTAATATGAGGGTGAGAACTATCGTGAAGTAAACATTGTCAACGATTCTATACTAGGGTTGTCTTAACAAAAAAAATGAATTAATTAAACATGGTTTTATTGCTTTTCAAAATATTCTCCATAAAAATACCAATACACTTAGTAAGGTTTCTCCGAAACATGCATTTAAACACATCAACCTCTTTTTTGGGCAGCGAAAAACATGACTTCATCACTTATTTTTGATTTGCGGAAATAAAATACAATTTACAAGTAATTGTGTTCCAAGTTAGGTCTGTAGAGCGGATTACCCATCAATTTGACACTCCCTGTGTACTCCTGTGTCTTCTATGAAGTCCAGGTATTTCTGCTCTGTAGCGGTTCTTCAGAAAACACTGTCTTTCCGAATTTCTCCATTAATTATTGTCTGTATGCTTTTCATGTACACAGTAGGTGTTGGGGTGTTCTCTTCTTTCAGATACCCACGTCATACGGGGCTTTCCTTGATTCCCATCCTATGTTTGTGGTCACAGTGCCCAGTAACTAGTCCTGTAATTTTTCTTAGTTTCTATCTGCTCAATTCTGAGCGCATCAGTATATTGTCAGGAACCGGATCATCTAGCAAGAATCTCGTATGCCTCATTCCCTTTTGATTGTACCATGCCTTTTTGTGGTCCTATGCTAGCTTGCGTCAGATTATTTCTTTCGGGTTCTATGAATTCAGGTTTTTCTTGTTGTTGCCAGTGCCTGTTCATGCGGCTATTTCGGCCTGGAAGATGGAGACATGTTTCATGGCCCTTTAGCTAATGCTCTCCAGATGGAATGGTATCAAGTATGACCCCTAAATATTTTATTTCATTTTTGATCGGGACATTCATTTCATATATAGGTAGTGATTTTATGTCATCGATTTTTGATCTCCTGGTGAAGGGGACAATCGCCGTTTTGGCCGAGTTTACAGTTAACCCTTCATTCCTGCACCATTTTTCTATGGTACTTAGTGCCCTCTGAAATGGTTGTGTTGTTAATGCATCCTTAGCATTTGATTTAACTCTGGAATCTTGCTCAGCCTCATCCCAATAATTGGATCAGTGCCTAATACCGCGTATAATATATATAACCCTGTAAAAACTCCTGGTGTACAGTGTTATAGTTTTTCCGAAACCTCACATCTCAGCTTCTCGATATTCCCATATCAGCCAGTAATTCCCGGAATTACTCGTTTACTCCAGTTGTTATATGTCTGGATTTCTGAAAAAAAAAAAACAAGTAAACATTTGTTTTGAGCATAAACAACTTCTGTTGGATTTCACTCATCTTGAAAGACACTAAAAGACTGCTATTTATATTTAGGCTCATACACACCTATCCATGATTCGACACCTGTTACGATATAATATCATAGGTATTTTGAAGCATCGCAATGGTTTCATTGAGCATTTTTTGAGGCTCATCGACACGAGCTTCTCTTTGAGCAAAATGTTTATGGAATATTGATTTTTTTGATGGTCTCATTAATGCCCAAGGATGCCTTAATTTCACAAAATTTTACATGATGATCTTCCAATTTCAATTAACGCACAGCCACAATGTTTTCTGGAACAACAGCCGAATTTGGATGGCCATAAAATTCATCACTGAGCGAACTACGGCCCCGACTTAATTCCATCGATATATAAGTGTTTTTAGATGATGAATTAAGTTAATAGATGGACTTTTATTAAGGTAAGCCATTTTCATATCACTGAACAATATAAATGACGCATCGGGATCAAACTGTTTTTAGCAATTGACAAAAAGTCTATCTTTACCTTAATCATCCATTCAAGAAATATCATCGGCGAATAAACTTTACAAAAATTATGTCCGGTTGCTAATATGACATTAAAGTGGAACTGATTGCTTCAGTTTTCTTCATTGGGTTGGATTGTAATCATAATGCCATATAAAATAATATTGCTTATTATCTTTCCTTATTGCAATGATTCAAAAAAAGGCTGGGAATAAGCCATACATTTCATTTTTTGTTCCCATAAGCATCGTATTACAAATCTTTGGATAATATAAGATATTGCTGACAATGTCATAGATCGGGAAATATGTTTGGTAATTGTTATGAATGCTCATTATATTCTACTGAATAGTAACATTGACAGTTACTTTTAGTACGTCAATGGTTGCTGTTGCAGCCTGAACGTTGCTTATCAATTCCTACCCTTCATCACCTTCTCTGTACTGTATACAAGAGTTGACTAATTTTTTTTGCTTCTAATAATCTTATCGTAGTGCATTTATTTCAATCCAGATATCTACTTTAGTGAACGTTAACAATGGCCTTCTACAATAGAAACTATTGATAATTTAGGAACTTTATCAAATGATAAATAAAACTTACTTTGTTAATATCACACACGGTGTGTGATATTCAATATGTATCACAAAGTTATGGCTTCAAGCATCCAACATATTATTGATAATTTAGTTTGAGTCCAAAATATATATTTGGATTTAAATAAAAGTGCTAAGAAAAGCTCCCAGAGCCCTTTTATAAATAAATATTATCCACATGTAACTCATTACAGCAAAAAGACGTAACTCTGATAAATAAACGCAGATAACCTTTTATGTCAAGAGAGGGCTCAAGTGGTTTTTACGTTCTAAAAGACCTTCGTACAATTTTTTCAAAATTAACATTTTGGTTAAGTTATTCAGCATCGAATTATTTTATTTACCACTGCTGCAAATTTATACAACAACTCTAATATCAATAATGATTTATGGTAATATAAAGAACATGTTTTGTTTGATTTCTACACAACTTTTATAAAAGACATATGATATCAAATGCTCACGTTTTAAATAATAATTTTAGTTTTACATTACATTTTAGTTCTTTAGTAGTAATATTTTACACATAACCTTCGATGCATTAACTAAACAGAAATTTAATATATCATCCTCATTAAACCATCGATTAGCATCGAGGTGGTTTAAGTTAAGGTCCCTCGGCCTATGTCACTTCATTAATTCCTCGTTTGGCACGAGCTCCGGCACCTTCCCCCGTCGCACATTTCGGCCTCCTTCTGATCAGCACTGATGGTGAGCTGAGTCCATTGTTCGGTCACGTTCACAGTCACGGCCGCCCCGGATCGTCCGGGCCGAGCACGTGCCGTGCTTTAGATAAACATTTAATGAGGACTCTCCGCCGTATCCTTCCTCACTTGCTTGCGGGAGTAACGAGATTAACGAAAACAGATAGTGGTTGGCACACATGCCTGTTTGTTAGGGCTGACAATGAGTATAGGGGTTGCGGAACAAAAAAAGGGACGCGAGAAAATTGCAGCATCCGGACATTTATTTCAATTGCAAATGATTTTACAGAAGAGTTTATCAATAGTCTTTAAAATTAAACTCATAAATAAAAGCAACTAACAATTTTTTACAAATATCAAATAATTAGAATAGTGTAGAGAAATAATGTACTGCCACAGTTACTTAATGACATACAATTTAATTCAAAATAAATAAATAAACTTTGTTGGTATCACTTTTTATTTACACTTGTAACTATAGTTTCGACAACTTCAGCTTGTCATTATCAAACAATATTGTTGACAAGCTGAAGTTGTCGAAACTATAGTTACAAGTGTAAATAAAAAGTGATACCAACAAAGTTAATTGTTTATTTATTTTGAATTATCAAAATGTATCACGAAGTGAAAGCCTCCACAATTACTTATTTATAAAATTTAATATTAAAGTTAAGTAATAAACTTAAGAATGCATTGTAATAATTTTTTCGAAACATATAAGGATAAGTTATTTATCAATACTATAAGATTAGTATTAAATAATTTGACAGTTCAGTTATTATAAAACTTTAAAAGTTTATTTACACAAATATAAATTAAGTCTAAGAACTCATACTACGTCAAGATTAAACATTAGAGATCTTCCATATTTAGATCTCACCTCTCTATTTTAGTTTTTTTAAACAATACGTACGTTAGGCATGAAAACAATTTTTAATGCTAATATATTTATTTCTAATTTATTAAGAAGCTCATCTTGATGGTACATTGCAAAGACGGAAAGGCGGCCAAAGTAATAATGTTGTTTTTAGCATTAAAATAAGTGCTAATATTTCTTGAACCACTTTTTTATTAATCACTTGGTGAAACATTTTGAACTATTACTAATGAAGGTTTAAATTAAATTACTCTTGGTTTGTTTCACAATTTTTTTTTATATTTACTAGACTAGTTTCGCTTTTTAAGGCATTATCACTCTTGATAATTTAATTTAAACCATCATTAGTAATAAGTGTTATTCTATTTAAAATTAATAAATGTGTAATTAATTATATTTCAAAAAGGTTTTACATATTATGTTAATAATGTTAACCTTCTAATTTATAACAATATTGTCTTAAACAAAAAAAGCTGCAGCATTGTATGACATAATCATGTATTTTATGGTTGTTTATTTTTCAACTACATCCACATGCATTCGTATAACTGGGAAAAAGTAGATTCTCCCCAATTAGTACTAATATGATGTTTCGTGTTACGAACGCACGTTTCGTCAATTCCAGAAGACCCGAAGTACAGAGGCCAACAGTTCAGAAGTCGCCAGACTCGTGCCAAACAGCTGCCTCGGGCAGAGAACGACAGCCAGGAAAAGGTCGGCCCATGTCCACTAATTATCCCGGATCGAACTGCAGCCCGTTCCTCTTCCACAATTAATACCGCAATTGTGTCTAATTTCATTTTGTTTGCTTTTGTCGCCGCAGACACGGCTCCAAGGCACGCAACACGAGCCATGAGGCATGAGTTTAATGATTGCGCCGTGACCCCACTTCCTTTCCGTCTCCAGCCGCTTACCCTCCTGCCTTCTGTGCCTTCTGCTACTCGGAGGACCTTAATTAGGTAATTGGTGCGTTTATGTAATAAAGGGATCTGGACGCGCGTTACTCTCAACTAAGCGCAAACAAGTTCGTCAAAGTGATAACGAAACGGTTCGTATCGCACTGGCGTAATCGAAATGCTTAAAAAATTATCCTATGTATAGATTTGGCGCACCAGTAGCTCTTGTCTAGCTAAACAAGGCAGATCATACTATAAATTGTAATAATGGTAATACGATTGTCAGATTAAATATTGACAAGAATTTAATACCGACTTATTGATTTTCTTTTACATACTACAATATTATTATTGTCACCTACAGGGATTAGGTATTAGGTTATTATTTTTTGAAAAAAAATTTCTATTTTAATCCTTTATTATTCTGATACAAGTTGCCCAATGAAGACTTTCTTCATGAAGATTCATATATTGATTGCATTTGTCAATATTTAGTTATATTTTATTTTTTATCTATTGTACACCAATTGTTGAAGAAGGTGTGAGTTATTTTTTGGAAAAGCTGTAAATATTTTAATGTCGTGAGCAAACAACAGGCAACAACTATGCCTTAAACAATCAACCAACTCATTAAGGAAAATATTATATAGGACAGGACCTAGATGTGAACCATGGGAAACACCGGAGGACACTTGAACTAATTGAAAAATAATTATCAATCCGAACAATTTGTGTTCTTCCACTTAAATAAGAATGGATACAATTAAACAGTGGACCGTGAATACTTATTTTACTCAATTTTGTTAATAATACACCATGATCAACGGTATCAAAAGCTTTGGGCCATCTCCAAAGCTTTCGTTATAAAATCTATATATATTAACAAATTGGTAGTTGAACAAACACGTCTGAAACCGTGTTGCTGCTCCGCTATTAGAAAATCAACTACCTTGGAGATATAAGTAGTTATAAGTTTTTCGAAGATCTTAGGAAGGTGAGACAGGATGGAAATGGGGCGATAGTTTGTTCCCATTTTTATGAGTGGGGGTGATAAGTGCGTGTTTCTAATAACTGGGAAACTCATTACATTTCAGTGAATTGTTAAAAATAATCCAGAGAAGACGAGAAAGTGAAAAAGCACACTCATTGAGAAAAATAGCAGGCAATCCATCTAAAGCCTAACAATTATTTATATGGAATTAATTGTTACGCTTTAGATGAGATAGTTCTTCCAAAATAGCTTTCGGGTAGGTAAAAGGAAGGGAATTACGCATCGTTAACGGATTATAGATTTTTGAAAAGTGGCGTGTACATTAAATCTGTTTGCTCGTTAAGCCCGACAATAATTACCCCCCAACCCTCTACACATTAGTATAAATAGAACTCCTTCATAAATTTGCTTCACTTGATAATGACGTTAAACCGTCGAAACTTAAGACGTGTGTTTTTGTAATATATGTATATATATTACATATTTTTTTAGTGGTTAAAACATAGTAAGTGCGTTATTTAAGTGTTTATCATGAATTACCACGTAGTAACGGTCGCCACAATCCTTATAATTAAATCAGCTTGTACAGCACAATAGACCAAACTTTACAACAAATCAATGAAGAAGTATAGATCCACATCCCAGGACATATGGTTCAATTCCCAATGTTTACGACACCACGTAGTCCCAAGATATGTGAACATTAAAACTCGTTCCACAACATCAGCAGCGAAATCAGCCATCCAAGCAGCCCAACTCACGTGGATAAGATCGGAAATTAGAAGCTTGCATCGTAGAAGAGACGTCATTCAACACTACCTCAAGGTTGTGCACGCAGAACTTACAAACTTCATCCCGTTGAGTTCAGTGTACTCGATGATTTCGTTAGAGAAAAGGTGAGTAAAACCATACATAACAAATTTTTAACCTAAAAGAAAAAGTTAGATAAACTCCGAAAACAAAAATTTGATTCTTTACCAGAATTTCAAAATCGTCCCGAGTCTCCAAACACAGTTTCAAATTTCATTAACCTATCCAAAACTACCTTTACTGCTGCAGAACAAGTCCTTCTATCCAAAAACCCTAATTACAGCCCCTACATTAAAAATAAATCCGAAAAAATAACAACGGTAGTAGAGTCAGAAATTGCTTTGAAAAAGATACAGGAACCGCTCATTCCCAAAGCACAAATTTCAAACATTATAAAAGTCCAACCAAATCGATCGTCTTCAGACATACATACTATTAAATCTATCAAGTCCAAAACTTCACTTAATTCCCTAACCATCACAAAAGCCGATAAATCAAATTCAATTGTTATTCTGGCTACTGATCAACTTAAGGAAAAAATCAATACATTTATAAACCAAGAAAATTTAGTTCGTCTTAAAAAAGATCCAACCGCCTCATTTCAAACTCAAATCAGAAATCTGCTTAAACACACATCAGTAATTTTTTCTAGTTTCGAAAAATTTCAGATAATTAATCAAAATCCACTTGCTCCGAGATTGTATGGCTTAATAAAAACCCATAAACCACACCTCCCTATCAGACCCGTAGTTTCATATGTTAATTGTCCAGCTCGAATTCTAGCAATAAAATTAAATAACATTTTTAAAAGTTTAACAAAATCAGAACTATATGAGGCATTCGAAGTATGTTTAAACCAAAATTATTTACAATTTGATAACCAGTTCTTTCAACAAATAACAGGTCTGGCAATGGGTTCCCCATTAAGTCCTCTTCTG
This sequence comes from Ontholestes murinus, assembly GCA_963969525.1. NCBI lineage: Eukaryota > Metazoa > Arthropoda > Insecta > Coleoptera > Staphylinidae > Ontholestes > Ontholestes murinus. The sequence goes on along the minus strand of OZ018394.1, from coordinate 64,350,285 downwards.
GCAGATTTATTTATGTCACATATAGAAGATAAAATGTTTAACCTATCATTCAGAAAACAACACATCACATTTTGGTATAGATATGTGGATGATATATGTTAATTGCATGTTTCAATGGTACTTCCCGCCAATTAGATCAATTTTTAAATTCAATTAACAATATACATACAAAAATTAAATTCACACTTGAAAGCGAACAGAACAACAAGATCAACTTTTTAGACCTTACATTGATCCACAGTGATAACAAAATTGAATTTAATATTTACCGTAAACTTACCAATATAAATTCAACTATTCCGTATAATTCTAACCACCCTCTGTCACATAAACTGACTGCATACCACTCAATGATTCATCGAGCATTTTCAATTCCGCTATTCCCCAAAAATCAAGACCTAGAACTGAAGAATATTTTAAAAATTGCACAAAACAATGAATACCTAGCCTCATTCAAAATCTAATCAATAAAAAGCGATACCAAAACACAAGAACCCATATCTATCCAAAAATCCCAAGCTCCAATACACAATTATTCATCACACTCACCTATCACGGTAAAACTACCGAGAAAATTGCTCACATTTTTCAAAAACATAATCATTGAATTGCATTTAGAGCCAGCGGTAAATTGTCAAAAATATTTTTCAACGCAAAAGATAAAGTCAGTCCCCTAAAAAATCAGGTGTTTATAAAATTTCGTGTCCCGAATGCAACTCTACTTATATAGGTCAAACAGGTCGCAGCTTTGAAACTAGATTTTCTGAATATTTCAGGCCGTATAGGTTAAATCAAAACAGTAGTACTTTTTCAAACCATTCTTTAGAATATAAACATGAATTTCCCAAAATCCAAAATATAAAAATTTTACATCACTATACCAAAGGTGCAAAGCTTATTCTCCTCGAATCTGCCGAAATTTTTAAAGAAAGTAATAATCCTCACGTTAATCTGCTTAACGAGCAAACATATTTAATGTACACGCCACTTTTCAAAAATCGTAATCCTCTTCCTTTTACCTACCCGACAATAATTACCCCCCAACCCTCTACACATTAGTATAAATAGAACTCGTCGAAACTTAAGTCGTGTGTTTTTGTAATATATGTATATATATTACATAATTTTTTAGTGGTTAAAACATAGTAAGTGCGTTAGTTAAGTGTTTACTACCATTATGTTCAAAAGAATTAGGAAGCGTAGATTGTTAACGTTTAGATTTAACATGCTTCCAGAAGACACTAGTATCACCTGCGATATATGCTTCAAGTGTTTGTAAATAAATATGATAACAATTTTTGCTAAATTTTTGCAATTAGTCCGGACTGTTTTGAAGGCATCATAGTCTGACTGTAAATTAGATTATTTATATATTGAGTGTAATTTCTTTTTCAGAAACACTAATTCCTTTAACTCAGGGGTGAACCATTTAGGAAAACGGTACTATGGATTACTTTTCGACCATAAGAACAAAACTATTAATTGAGTCATAGATTACATTATAAAAGATATTTACTTGTTCATTTAAATATTTGCTGGCAAACAAGGGATTCCAATGTGTATTAATAAAAGTATTGGAAAATCTGATTTTTTTAAATCATACTTGACTTTATCATTCCAAGCAGACTCTTCCATAGTGCTTGTTTTGAGGTTCATAATTAGATAAATTTAGCTGATTATCCTCTTGTGCAAAGTGACATACACCATCTTGCCCTGGTATATATGATAAGTGTGTTTCCAATAACTGGGAAATTCACCACATATCAGTAAATTGTTAACTGTCACATTGTCACTTTGCACAAGAGGATAATAATCTAAATTTATCTCAAACTTCTCAAAATTGTCTGTTAAAATATTAAATCAAGCAGTACCGAATTGTTGTTATAGTAATATTATTAACTTGAAAGGCATTAATGAATCCAAATGTCTCTGCAATTGAAATGTCCACCGTGTTGCTAGAGTCAGTATATACATCGTAATATTCAGTAAGCCATGTCACTTTGGGGAGATTATAGTTGCCAATAATACAAACTTGATGGTCGGCTAAAATATCGGCAAAGTGCTCCACAGATGAACAATGTTGTTGGTATGTTGAGAGATGAGAATTAGGCACCTAAGAACACATTTTGCTGACTAACACGAATAGATACAATACGTTCAAAGCGATATTCAGAAATATTGCTGATTAGATGCGATTTGATATGACGAGCTACCGCTATAGGTGTTCCACCATCACGCTGTTTACCACAGACAGAAGGATTACGATCACAACGGTAAATATTGTAAATATCAAAACCAAATATGTTATCGCACAGCCAAGTCTCACTAAGAACGATTACCTCCTGATTAAATAAGAATACTGCCTCATTAACTGAGCAAAGTTTCGTACGTAACCCTCGAACATTTTGATAAAAGATTTTGAAACCGTTGACAGATGATCGTTGATGACGGAATTGGTTGGCGGGGATTTCTGGCCCATTCCTATATAAATAGTGTTCACAGTGCTTTGTGATTTTTTTGATGCGCCAATTCCTAATATCTTAACATTATCAACTCCACCTTAAAATGATTTAAGTTTTCGTGAGCGATTTTTAAACAGGCAGACGGTAACACTTTTAGGCCATTAGTCAGCATGAAGAAAGACATTGATATCCGACTCCATGATGCCGATTCTAAAAGAACAATACACGGAGTTAGCTATCAGAGAATTACAGGTAAAATTTTGAACACCGATATGATTCTTAATAAAACTAGATATTTCTTCTACAGTGGTTGACGGGCAACAATTTTGAATATGAAAGAAAGTGCTTTTCAGCTCCAACTAATCCCACGTTGCCCGATGTATCACGAAGTGGCTGCAGTCCGGTGAGCATGGCATGATTTTACGGATTATTATTGCTAACGGCAATATAAAATTAATATTTCTTCCAATAATGATCAGGAAAAAAATAATACAGAGGTACAATAAGGAAAAGTGAGAAAAAACAAAGTATACACGTTTTATAACACGCGGCCCTTTGTGTTGACTTAAATAAAACAAACTAGGTGGAAAAAGCAACGGATGAAGAACAGATCCGTAAAAGGATTGGGGAGCCTGCGCGTCGCCATAAAACGGATTTGTAGGTTAGGTAAAAGTAAAGTTCAATAACTTAAAATTCTAACACGTGCACAGAACTATAAAACGGATATTGTGGTTGATCAATTTGTACTAAATACTGTGATTCTACACTATGTATGATATTGATTTTCACTATAATTTCACTATATAATTAATAAATGAACACTCAGTCTACCGGAGCACACGGCCACACCGAATGCATACAATCATTTATTACAAAATACTTTAATAAGCTATTGACAGCATTTAAATGTATTATACCACTTGATACACGATAATCATTCTCAGAGGCCTTGAACAATAATTTAGAAGTTTACTATATCTACATAGACTTCTGTAAGGCTTTTAATCGTGTGAGTCATAAGAGATTATCAAATTAATGACATAATTATATGAATCATACCTTTCGGACAGAACAAGGGTAGTTACATGTCGTGGTTTTATATTACTTTCTATTGCTGCTTGTTTAAATGTACCTCAAGGATCTCATCTGGAGCCTATTTTTTCTACTATTTGTTAATGACGTCAGTGTACTTTTTTGTAATAATTTCTTATAATTTATTGATGACCTAAGAATTCTTAATACTGTTCACAGTAAAATTTACTATAAAATGATGTATCACTTCACACTTTTGAAACACAAAAATTTTGTATTTTCATAAATAATATTTAACTCAAGAAAGTTGAACATATTAAAGTTTTATATTATGTTATAACCATAGATTCAGATTTAATCTCATATTGATTTTTTTGTTGGTCGATTGCTGACGCAACAGAAGATTTATATAATTGATACTTTTTGAGCTTCACTCTTGATTGAACCAGATATGAAAATTGTTGAAGAAAAACACTTGTTATGTTCCATGATATTATTTTTATTTTCAGTTTCCTGACACGTGTTTCGATCATTACAGATCATTTTCAATTAATTTGATAGATGAATTAAAACACTTGGTATGATTTCACTTGTTGTTTATTATTCTCCGACTAGTTTCGACTATAAGTCATTCTCAAGGAGATATGATATGACTTATAGTCGAAACTAGTCGGAGAATAATAAACAACAAGTGAAATCATACCAAGTGTTTTAATTCATCTATCAAATTAATTCAAAAATGATTCACCACGGGTTAAGTGAGAAATTAATTAATCATATGATCATTTTCAAGTATAAACTTTTCACCAAATTTAAAAGATTTCTAATCTGTATGACCATTTACACACATTAATACGCAAAAAATACGGAAAAATGATCAAGTGGTCCATATCCAATAACTAATAGAACTAAAGTTAAAACTACAAAGAAAGTACTGTGATGAAATATATAAAATTTCAAATATCAAGGACTCCTTGACTATTATACAATAGTTACTTATTACCGAAGCTAGTCAAAATCGAAAATGTTAAACATTATTTCTATGAATATTTTGAAGCTATCTGGCATGGTTTGCTGACAACGTAACGCGGTTAATATAAAGGGTTTTGAATGTTTTAAGGCAATATATAGAAAATGTTTGAAGTGAAAGTAGAAGAAGGAAAGTTAGGAGAGAATATGAGACAGCATGAAAATTGTTCGTAATCCTCTTCACTTTTTAAGTTTATCATCTTCACATAACTCAGTTAATCTAAATTATATTTTAATATATTTCAGTATGTTAAATTCAACAATTAACTTTAACAAAACATTGTAATGAGAACATATTGTATTATTCTACATTAATAGGTTCATAATACTGTAAATGTTTATAGAAACTATTCCGAAATGATATATGATTTGAAATCCTTTGTTCATGTCTTCAGCAGTAGCTGAAGTTAGCTAACGAATTATCAGAGCAGTTTACTACCTTTCCACATCGACAAAAATATGACAGCATACGATCTTGCTGAAACCATATATAGAGTACCTCGCTCTAGAATATTTAGCCATAATCTAGGTGGGTCATTTCGAAGGAAATCACAACATGGTCAAAAACTCCTAAAAAAAATATAGGGAGGATTATAAAATTCATTTCGCTTCCAAGTAATCTTCCCTAACGTCTCATGGCATCACACCAAATTTATTTATTTTTTTACAAAACAGCAATATACTAGATGTTGTTTCGTAATAAGTCTCGTAATATAAATTACTTATCATATTAATTTAATTGCTGTTATCCCTGTATTATTGGTTTTATTTACTTTCACAAAGATAAATGTTTTTAAATACATTATACGCTATAATTTTATGTTTATGTATTATGTTATGAATATTTATAATATAACAACAATTATATGATATAATATATTATAATATATATTCACTTGCATTGCAATATTTTTATTTAATTACTTTTTATTTGTGTATGATAGATTAAAGATTAGAATGATACACATATAATCTAGATATGTGTCTTTCGTTAGATAAATCTGAATATTATCTCACACTTAATGCTAGCAAGGTCCATTAGCATGTACAATTTCATAAACGTATTTATGCATCAATTAAAATATTACGGACGAATTACCTCGCCGTTTTAATGATTTTTAATTCCTTCCTACGCAAGTATTAATCCCAATCAACTCGAGTCAACACCGCAGTTCATCAATGGTCTAATGAATATTCATCGAGTACACACCTTGAAACGTGCACAAAACGAAACCAGAAAGTGTTTACTGTAAAATTTTGATTTCACCACTTAATTATTGAACAATTAAAATTGAATCATATCCGGATTGGAACGGCTTTTCAGCTCCAGGCCAAGTCCATCTCCATCAATTAAGGCAGCTGCCGTTACTAAATTATCTAGTTACTGTGGCATAGTTCAATTGTTTACTCGCCCATTCATGACTTGCCACCGCTCAATGACTCCTTATTACGGCACCGTCACACAATTTATTCATAGGATTAATATTGTTTCTTTTTTTTAATGATACAATGGGGTCTTCTCTTTGTCGCTCTTTTAGAGCCGGGCAGATGTTTTTTTGTCGAGGAGACAATCTGATTAACATTTGCTTTCTTAAGATTTTGTGCATTTTTAGTATAATTTTTTAAGTGGTGGCACATGCTACGCTAATTGTCAGTAATTAATCAAACAAACATTATGGTCTTTTAAATTATTTCAACTGAAACTAAGTAGGTAGACACGTGTCTTTTTATTTATTAACCAAATCATCTGCTTAGCAATGGTTATGGATTTTCCTAAAATATTTGCTGAATATCTTGTATATAATACGTTTATTCTATCATAATTAAGTGATTTCTGCATATACGAATCATTATATATACCTTATCTAAGTTAGACACTATCTAATTTTTTATTGGTAATTTCTCTGTATGCTTAATTTTCATACCAAATGAATATTAAGCTTTTTGAAAATAATACATATTTTTAATGTTACAATTTTAATGGAGCTTCAATAATATTATAGGTATTATTAGGTTAACCTTTCGCAGAATTTTATATATAAATATTACTTTACAATTCGTTTGTAAAATATTTTAAATAAGAAATAAAATTTTTAATATATAATGTGTTTACAGTAAACAATTTATTAAATAATACCAATTCGACTACTAAGTTTTTGGTTCCAATTCTTCAGGCAGATTAATAATGTTATTCATCTGCCTGATGAAGCCACTGTGTGGCGAAACATGTTGCAGTGCTCAACAATAAATGTGAAACCCTCCCAACTGTTTTGTTTTATTTCAATTTGTTATGAGGTTTCATCATGTATCCGCCTCGTCAATTCAATATATTTAATATACAAATATCTCATCTTGGAGTTTTGACTTGCCTTTCGCTGTCATGTGTAGATCATCAGTAAAAGTGCATTGATACTCTTATTAACCTGTCTAACCTATATATAAATTACTCTTCTTTTCCTCGTATGTCTTAATTATTTCTTCTATTTTATTTTTTAAATGTTTTTTAATAAGTAAACTCCTTTACTTTTTAGGCTTTTAGATTTCACATTTTCTCCCATTGACGTAGCTGCTGTTTGCTTATTGTATTAAGGAATATATTACAAAATGTATTTAAATTAAATTACAATAGATTGGTATACTTTGTGTTACTATTACAGATTAAGCAAGTGACTAAGTATTTTGCATATTTATTCTTCTATAAGGCTCTGAATATGTATACAGATTTCTTAGAGGTTTTGATGGCAAATGGATGGCAAGTTACCCAAACATTTCAGAAAATAAAATAACACTTCTATATGCCTATTGTTGGAAAATACGCGTTATCTAAATCTCGAGCACCGACACATGACATCTAACGTATCCTAAAATATACTATTAGTTGTATTTATCAAGTAACGCCCGATTTGTATAACGAATGATAGTTGTTGATTTTATAAAAAAATAAACATAGTTACAATATATTTCGATATTCATACCGCTGTGTTCTCACTTGAGCTTATTTAAAACCTCTGAAATAACCAACAGGTTATGGGCCCAGACACATAGGGTTGCGCGACGTCATAAGTGATAGTGATTGTTACCAGAATTCCCAGAACTCTTTCGACTGATCGAATTTTTTTATCGAGTGTTAAGAATGAATACGAGTGGCGTCGTAAGATTTGAGCAATTGAATAAGGAAAACTTCGATACCTGGAAAATCCAAATGCGCGCGATACTAATAAAAAATGACGCTTGAACATATGTCAGCGGTGCGTCGGTAGAACCCAGAATCATCGCAGGTGATGCAGTTTCAATTGAGGCTGCGCGACGTTGGACCGAGGGAGATCTTAAAGCTCAATCGGACATTATTCTGTCAATAAGCCCTTCAGAAATTAAACCGGTGAAGGGATGCAACACAGCGCGAGAGATCTGGATCAAGTTAGAGGAGATTCATCAATCGAAGGGTCCCATGCGAAAGGCTGCGTTACTAAACCAGTTGATTTCTCATAAAATGCAGAACGGTGAGGATGCTCGACGAAGCACACAAGACTTTCTTAATATCGTCGACAAATTGACCGAGATGGACATTGAAATAAATAGCGATCTACTGACAGTGATGCTTTTGCGAAGTCTGCCGAATTCATTTGACAACTTTCGGTGCGCAATCAAATCGCGAGATGAACTCCCAACGCCTGAAACATTGCGCGTTAAAATATTAGAAGAATGTGAGGCCCGAAAGGATAGTGATCGAAGTAATTTATCTCAAATTGCAATGCTTGCACAGAAATATGGAAATTCAAAATCCAAGAGTAAGAATGACAGAGATGAAGCAAAATATAAAAGACATTTTCCAAAGAAAGATTTTAAGTGCTTCAAATGTCAAAAGCCTGGTCATTATGCCAAAGAGTGTCGATCCAGCAGAAAATACAAAGAAAATCAATCGAGAGATGAAATCGCGGACCGTGCCGACAATTTAAGTATGTATGCAGCGGTGTCAGATGTACGTGAATGCGACGAGGTTCTCCGTGCGGAAGAAACTACAGGTAACAGCGTTTGGTGTATGGACAGCGGATGCACTGCACAATTGTGCAAAGATACTGACGCATTCTCAGAAGTGTTTTGTCACGGACGCGGGAAGTTGAACCTCGCAAATAATTCATACGTCGATATCATAGCAAAAGGAAGTGTACCAATCTTAACAAAAGTAGATGGGTGTGAGAAGATATTGACATTGAGAGACACGCTATGCGTGCCGGCACTTCGCACGAATCTTGTTTCCGTTGGCAAGATAACGGACAAGGGTTATACGGTAATTTTCAACCGAAAAAAGGCTGAGGTTATCGACGCGACAGGAAACATTATACTTGTCGCGGAGCGAACGAATGGGTTGTACTATTTTCATGGTGGCGCCAGTGAAAAGTGTAAGATGGTAAATGAGTCGAACTTTACCAAACCATCGAGGGTAAGCTCATTGGAGGATTGGCATGTACGTCTAGGACATCTCAACCTGCATACGCTGCGCGAAGCGATCAAGAAAGGGACCATCAAAGGATTACGAGTTGAAGACGTAAATAAGGAGTTCACATGCGAGGTATGCATTGAGGGGAAGATGTCACGATTACCATTCCCTAAAAAGTCCGAAAGGAGATCAAATCTTGGAGATATCATTCATTCAGACATTTGCGGTCCCATGAAAGTGACGTCGAATGGAAATAGTCGATATGTCATTACTTTCATCGACGACTATTCTGGATATAGTGAAGTAAGGTTCATCGCACATAGAAGTGATGCTATCAAACAATTCGAGGATTATAGGGCATTTGTTGAAACTCAAAGAGGAAAGAGAATCAAGGTACTTCAAACGGACAATGGCCTGGAGTACGTGAATAAACAATTCAACGATATTCTTAGACAGCATGGAATTACGCGGCGACTGACTGTGCCATACAACGCGGAACAAAACGGAGTCGGCGAAGGCGAAACAGAACCCTGATGTAGACGGCGAGATGTCTTCTAATTGAATCGGGGCTATCTGCCTCTTTCTGGGCAGAGGCAGTGAATACCGCTAATTTTATTAGGAATCGGTGTCCCACAACTAAACTAAATGGAAAAATGCCATACGAAGCGTGGTACGGGAAATCTCCGGACGTTGGTTTTTTTAAACGTTTCGGATGTGAAGTACATATTTTAAATACAACTCCGAATCGAAGCAAATTGGCACCGAGATCAAAGAAGGGGATTTTCGTTGGATATAGCGAGCAATCAAAAGGTTTCAGGGTTTGGATTCCAAACGAGCGAAAAATCGAAACGTCACGCGACGTAAAATTTTTGGACAAAGTTCCGGTGCAGATCAGTGAAAAATACACTGACTGTTTCCCTGAGGAACGGCATTCCGATTATGCAGAGATGAATGCGCCGAGATTCACCTAATCGGAAAAGAATCAAATACACAAAACAACGACGACAGAAATAGAAACAGTCAAGAAGAGGAATTTCCAAATGTACTTAGAGGAATTCCGCCTGCAAATGCAGAAGTTACTGCTGGACGTGGCCCTGGTAGACCACGAAAGATTCGGACAGGACGTGAAGGACGACCAACTAAAAAGTATAACATTATCCAGTATGCCAACGATGAACAGGACATGGCACTCATTAGTGAGATTTCGTTGATGGAGGCTATATCAAGTCCAGAATCAGAAGAATGGCTGCAAGCGATGGCGAGCGAGGTTGGATCTGTTTTATTAAATAATACATGGGAACTCGTGAACAGACCAACAGAAAATCACGTTATTGGTAGTCGTTTTATACTTAAAAATAAATATGGCGTTGATGGAATTTTCGAGAAACGGAAGGCCAGGATTGTAGCAAGAGGTTTTTCTCAAATTCCAGGTAGAGATTTTCTGGATAAGTACGCTCCAGTGGCTCTTTTGAGCACTATCAGATTGTCAGTTGCCCTCGCAGCACGTAAGAAGATGCATATCAAGCAATATGACATAACCACCGCCTACCTCAATGGTGTTCTAGAGGAAGAGGTGTATATGGAGGTTCCAGAGATGATGGATGAAGTATTGAATTTCATGATTAAAAGGAGAGGACTGGAGCGTCGCACTACAGATGAAGCAAAGAATATGCTGAATAGTTTGAAGAGCGGCGACAAGGTGTGCCGGATGAAGAAAGCACTCTACGGATTGAAACAAGCGGGGCGCGTTTGGCACAAGCGCTTGGATGAGGAATTACGAAAACTCGGAGCAATTCCATCCAAAAGTGATCCATGACTATACCTGAAGGGGAAGAACAACAATCTGATGTTAATCGTCATTTATGTTGACGATATTCTCGTTATGTTAAGCAATATCGAAGAAATAGAACGTTTCGGAGCTACATTAGGTAAAAGTTTTGGTGTGAAGAATCTAGGCGAAGTAAAAAGATGTCTTGGTATCGATTTCGAGAGGAAGGGAGACAACATCAGACTGTGTCAGAGGACATATATTTGTAAAATTCTACAACGATTTGGAATGGAGGAGTGCAAACCAGCGACAACGCTATTGGACGCAAGCACGAAATTGACCAAATCGAAACCATGGTCTGCCTCAGACGGACGGAAACCGCCTTATCGTGAGTTGATCGGAGCATTGCTTTATCTTGCTGTTGCAACACGTCCAGACGTGGCTCACGCTGCTAGCTTATTGAGCCAATTCAATGAATGTTACGGGAAGGCCCATTGGAATGCTGCGAAGGGAGTCGTGCGCTACCTGAAAGGGACGATTAACCTGGGAATCTCTTTCATGCACGACGGAGATTCTATTCAAGGTTTTGTGGACGCTGATTGGGCTGGATCTATAGATGACAGAAGGTCTTTCACCGGTTTCGTTTTCACCATGAATGGAGGCTGCATATCATGGGACTCAAGGAAGCAGAGGACCGTGGCGCTTTCAACAACAGAGGCTGAGTATATGGCACTTAGCGAAGCTGCAAAAGAGGCCGTATATCTTCGTCGTCTTATGTAGGAGTTGGGCGAAGACAGCGACATGATAAATTTATCGAACGATAACTTGGGTGCGCAGAAGCTCGTTTCAAATCCGGTCTACCACTCCCGGACTAAGCACATAGATATAAGGCACCATTTCGTTCGCGAGATCGTCATGTCGGGAGCTATAAATTTGAACCACGTATCATCTGAAGATATGTCAGCTGATGTTTTGACGAAATCGTTAGCCAGACATAAGCACGTCAGGTACATCGAGCTGCTAGGATTAACGGAAGGTTAACATGTCGATGCCGGAGCTCTCGAGGGGAAGTGTTGGAAAATACGCGTTATCTAAATCTCGAGCACCGACACATGACATCTAATGTATCGTAAAATATACTATTAGTTGTATTTATCAAGTAACGCCCGATTTGTATAACGAATGATAGTTGTTGATTTTATAAAAAAAATAAACATAGTTACAATATATTTCGATATTCATACCGCTGTGTTCTCGCTTGAGCTTATTTAAAACCTCTGAAATAACCAACACCTATAATGGTCTTAAACCAAATTGATATTGCATCTCGTAATAGAAGTATTTAAACTTAAAAATTGAACTTTTGTTTATTAATCAATTTGATTGCATTTATTTCCTGGTCTTTTCTCTTTGTAGGCTATTTGCAACTTTTATTTTATCCTGAGTAATTGAAGAAATTAATCATAATGCCTATAAAACAACAAGAGTTCATATTATGGTACTATAAAAGTAACATTCATCACCGATAATAGGAAGATTGAGTTCTACTAAATAAATAAGATTTAACCTAGTCGTGTGCCACCCTGTCAATGCCAAAGTGTTTCTGAAGGGATAACGAAAGGTCTAATCTATCAAACGCACCAAGTTGGTATATACGGAATCAGCCTAATGAGAGAATTTATTATTGACAGTACGTAGGTAGTTTACTCCATGTAGCACAAACTTCTCTAAATTCATGTTGTCATTTGGATATATCGCTAGAGAGATAATCAAAGAGGTTATATGTAATAATTCTCAAATATCTTTCGAATGACGAATAGTGTGGATATCGGCTGAGAGTTTATTGCAATATTTTTCTTCTGTATTTTTAGCGTGATTGTTTCCAAAGCATTTATCAAATATTAATATTAGATATACTAAGTGGAATAGAATTCCGAACACCTAGTATAAATCATTTTATTTTGATAAATTCCCTCATGTGTCAAATTCAAGGTTAGGAGCAATATGGTGGCACTTCAAATTGCAGCAGCTTTGTTTATCTCGATAAAACAAAAAGGAAGAAGTGATAAAAAGTGATAAAATCCCAGTAGGGTGATTGTAGGTGTTGTTGGTTAGTATTTGTCAAAAGTGACAGTACAATCGAATCTCCGACGTGCATTCATTTAATTTCGAATAATTAATTGTTTCGGCAGTTTAAAATCAAACGAAATTGATGCAATTATTCAAAACTCGGAATAATTCGGTATGTTATATTTTTGTATTAGTAACATTAACGATTCAATATTCAATTTTATTTTTTCAGTAACATTAAATAAATCTCATACAACAATCGTTTATTCTGGAATTTGTCTTACCAAAAATAACTCGAACTCTCGTTTTTAATCGGAAAATGGCATGCACTCAAAATGTGTTTCTTTTAAGCAAAACCCCTCATCCTGTTGACAATGAAAACCCGCGTGCTGCGCACTCGGGTTCTTGTTATTTTACTTGTGATAAAATTTTATATTTGGACTTATCTTGGCGAAAAGAAAAAAACGATTCAAAATTCAGCTATATCAGATAAATGTTTCGCTTTTTATACAACTTGTTTATTAATGGTGAAATTTAACATGTTTGCTGTAGTAACGATTTTAATTTTACTGCGTGCGATTCGAAGCTTTTCTTGTTATGTTTTATAATGCCTAGGGTGCAAAGATGCACACATTTTCATCAACTTTCTGAGTTTGATAGAGAATTTTCGAGAAATTAGGAACAGGGTGCACAGAAGTTAAGATACTATAGTAAGTTGTTGTCGGGCTTAGGATCAAGAGTGCCGAACTAGAGTACAGGTCCACCAGATCAATTGCAAGCCAGTGGTATGAATAGCATGGAAGACCGATTAGAATGCGAACAGTTTACCGCCGGATTCGCACTTTTGGCCTTTTTTCGTTCTGGCCGCACTGGGTGCTTCCTTTAACCGCTGAGCTTCGACGAAATCGTTTCGAGTTGTGTAGAGAACGATTGATGTGGGACCAGGAATGGAATGATATAGTGTTTAGTGACGAATCTAGATTCTGTTTAGTGATGCATTATGGCCGGGTCAGAGTCAGAAGACGACGTGGTAAAAGAAGAATTCCACAATTTTTTGTCGAAGCACACGTTCATCACACTGTTGGGGTTATGGTATGGGATGTTATTTTATGGCTCTATGTCAAACTCTAATCTCACACTGTTGGGGTTATGGTATGGGATGCCATTACTTATGGCTTTAGGTCCCACTCTATTCTTCGTTAGAGGCAACATAACCGCACATCGTTACATCGAATAAATTCTGGAACCTCATCTCCTACCCTATCTTCATTGATTCATTGGATTGCCAAATCCAAATTTTCAGCAGGATAATGCTCGCCCGCACATTGCAAGAGCCACAATGAACTTGTTTGAGAACGCTGAAATAAATTTGTTTCCTTGGCCACCGAGGTCAAGGTCACCGGATTTATAACCAATTGAGCATGTGTGAGATATCATGGGCCAAAGACTTCTTAATTTGCAGCATCCCTCTTAAACTCTAGACACATTTAGAAATGCGTTAGTAATTGCTTGGAATAAGATACCACAGGAGGATATTAATAATCCAATTAGAAGCGAAACTAGGCGCCTTAGGAAGTAAATCGTGATTAAATGTATCAAACGCTTTAGACATATCTCAATAAATTACATCAACCTGCTTATTATTGTCTATTGTATCAGTAATTTCTTGCGTAATATTCATTAAATTCATCGACATAAATCCATTACCCATGAAACCATATTGCTTTGTAGACAAAAATGGACTCATCTCACGGTTAATATGCTTAAACAATATAGATTCAAAAACCTTAGACTTCCTGTTTTAGAAACTGGGCATATTCTTATTCCTTCCCTTTTATCAGGAAACTGGCCGGTTTTTGTTATTAGTCTATAGATATAAGCAATAGGCTCAGCCAAAATAGGTGTTGCGTCTTTTAAAATAACAGCAAGAATTAAATCTAAGCGCATTGTAAATTTAGGTTTCATTCTTTTCAATTCCAGTAATACCTCAATCGTGTCAATAAAATCACCAAGATGACTGAATGTTTATGTTTGTGAAGAATGATGAGAGTATGGCAAGTAAGATTTAACAATATATTTTGTAAATCTATTAACAATCTTTTCGGACTTTAAGCTACTGGTTTTTATAAATCATAGAATCCGGAATACTTGAAGTTTTCCCCTTAATATTGTTATAATTCCAAACTAAATTGGGTTCATTTAGAAAAACACTGATAAGGTATAAAATCTTTAAAAAAATGTAGAACAAAAAAACGATTTTTTTAAACCTTCATACCATGGAGTTTCAACAAATAACAGCCTCATCGATCCAATAAATTGGGTTAATTGGAGAGTTCAGTTGTATTTTTTTAATGGATTCTCCCTGGACTTTAGCAATTTTGTGTTTACATAATTTTCATTGTCCATACTACCTTTCTCATCCATTGCTGTTCTTAACTTCATAAATCGCTTGAGAGCTTTATGTTTCGGCTTTAATTTACATCGAATCGATTGGATAATCTATGGTGGATATAGGTTAAAAGTTTTTTTATAAAATGGAACAAACTTATCAAAATGGTATATAATATGTTACAAAATTCATATGTCATATCAACATCATATACAGCCAAAGCTAGAAAATTAGTTTTTCAAAAATTATATTGAAATTTGGACCAATCAGTACTAATACGAGAAGTATTAGTTTCACGTTTCATTAAAAAGGTGAGTGTGGGATGATGGCTATCTTCAAGAACTAATCGTGTATCACATCTGCTAAGATCTTGAATAGAATTAGATGACCCAATTTAGAATTTCTTTAATTTTGGTATTTAAACCACGTATATTTTGGTATACCACAAAAAATGCCATCTGTTGTTGGGTGCAACTTGCAACTTTTTTGTGCTCTAGATTTTAGGAACATCATCAAAATATCTTATTATAACACCTGCCCTGGTTTGTCGTTCCTTTAGCTATCTCACAACTTTGTTTTGTTAAATTAAAAGGTTAGAATTTACACCGATGCACTCTGACGTTCAATTATTTTTCGTAATTTTACTGTATCAAAAACTTTGCGATATGAGTATACTGGGAGTTAAGCAGTTAGTTCTTAACTTGTGGTACTTATAAGGGAATTTACATTGATCAATCTGGTCTAAATTTTGAAGCAGGGAGTAAAGAACATAAATGATTCTTTCGCTTGAAACACAAAAATTCTGCATTCGCAAATTATTTATTAGAAAATAATCATATTTTCGGCAAGGATGTATTTTCAGTAATCCACTTTACCTATAATGATCGTAAAATGGATTTACTGGAAGCACTTGATATTCATAAGGCCAAAATTAATTCGTGTTTTCCACACTTAATGACCAGACCGATTTAATGTATTCTCCTCTTTTTGATAGTATATAAACAGCATTTATAGAAATTTTAGGTACTTTATGTTTGAAAACGATCAGATTAAGAAATTTAAAAACATGTTTATTCTTTATAAGTTTAACTACAAAGAATAACATCTTGATTCGAACAAACATAAGTTAATTTGTTCAAATTGATTTAAAATAAGGATTAGTCTGTCCGTTTGGACTATCCGCCATCAGTTTTTCTGACCGGTCTTGACTCTAATTTATATAAAAATTAGATAAATTTGCTGTCTAGCTTAATTGTCTGAATGATACTAGCTGATGAATTAATGTAGAGTGATTGAAGGATATTTATGTTTAGAGGGGATGTTGAGGTTTCGGGGAGTGCAGAATTTATTGAGGGGATAGTTGGCAACTTTTACACTTAGGCAATTTATATGTTTGGACAATAATGTGACTTAGGTGGTTTCGTAAAGAATGTTGGATGGATTGTGAAGGGGGTTGGTGGGGTGGCTTAGTTTGGTAAGGATACGTAGGGCTGGCCTTGCAGCGAATTTAAATTGTTGGAGAGTGGAAGGACGGATTGAAATCGATAAGAGGTCGACCAATTGAGGTTTATATACTGCGGATTTTGTGGAAATACCTTGACCTTTGTAGGTTAGTGAACGACAGGGTCGAGCTCTTGTTCTAATTTTAATTTTAATTGTTTGTACGTGTATAAAGGAAAGTTTGGAATTGAAAAGGACGCCTAGGTATTTACAGGTATTGGAGGGGTGAATGATGTTAATATATATAGAGAGTGAATGTATGCCAAGGAAAAGAATTATTGTTTATATATCCTTTGAGATTATTGGTTTCTATATTGCAGGTTAGACTAAAGAAAGGATAAATGGTTGATTTTTGGGGCTGGAAACCAATCCATTCGGGTATGTTATTGTTGGCTGATTAAAGTAGTTTTTGTTTAATGAGGAATTCGAAGAGTTTGCCTTTTAATGGGAGAAGTGTAATGGGACGGTAGCTAGATACTAGCATAGAATCAGTGTCAGGTTTACGAAGGCAGATTTCAATACCCTCGTTCAAATCATTTCCATTGATGGGAATAGCAATGGTTATATATTTTTAATATTAACATATGTATACTAAGTGACATAGAAATTCAAACGCCCAGTATAAATCATATTATTTTGATAAAATTTTATATTTAGTCTTATTTTGGAATCAGATAAAATTTTACTTTTTTATTCAACTTATTTATTTATTGGTGCACAAAGTGAAATTTAACATTTTTGCCGTAGTAACGATTTTAATTTTACTGAATGCGATTTTAAGCTTTTGTTGTTATCTTTTACAATGCCTCGGGTGCAAAGACGTCTTAATTTGCACAAACTTTATGAGTTTGATAGAGGGCGGATATTTGGACTTCAAGAGTCTGGACTTTCTTCCCGAGAAATTAGAGACAGGGT
The DNA here is from genome assembly GCA_963969525.1 of Ontholestes murinus. Classification (NCBI taxonomy): domain Eukaryota; kingdom Metazoa; phylum Arthropoda; class Insecta; order Coleoptera; family Staphylinidae; genus Ontholestes; species Ontholestes murinus. The sequence continues at coordinate 64,332,682 of OZ018394.1, read as the reverse complement.
TCACAGAAGTTTAGATACTATAGTAAAATGTTGTCGGGAATGCGATCAAGAGGGTTGAACACGAAGAGTAAGAGGCACATGACTACGTAGTACAGAGAACTACAGAGCGTGCAGATCGGCGTTTGAGACTATATTAAGAGAATGAAAGACCGATTGGAATGAGAACAGTTTACCGCCGGATTCGCACTTTAATCGAGCATCGTTTTGAGTGGTGTGGAGAACTACTGATGTGGGACCAGGTTTGGAATGATATAGTTTTTAGTGACGAATCTAGATTCTGTTTAGGGATGCATGATGGCCGGCCCAGAGACGACGTGGAGAAAGAAGAAATTCACAATTATTTGTCGAAAGGGACGTTCATCACACTGTTGAAGTTATGGTATGGTGTCATTGCTTATGGCTCTGGGTCACCTCTAATCTCCATTAGAGGCAACATGACCGTACAGCTTTACATCGAAAAAAATCTGGAACCTCATGTCCTACCTTATCTTCAGACATTCCCAAATCCAACTTTTCAGCCGCATAATGCCGCATAAGTTTATTGTGGCTCTTGTAATGTGTGGGTGATTACAAGAGCCACAATAAACTTTTTTGAGCATGCTGAAATTAATTTGTTGCCGTGGCCACCGAGATCGCCAGATTCATCTCCAATTGAGTTTCTGTGGGATATTATAGGCGGAAATGCGTTAGTAATTGTTTGGAATGAGATACCTTACGTCTTGTGTGTGTATAGCCCACAGTGGTGCATCTATATATTATTAATGTTTTATTTTTTTTTTCATAAAGTTCGTTGAATCGAAGAGAAATTTGGTTTACAATGTTTAAACTTACAATTTTAAAAAAAAATTATGAAAATAAAATTATTTATACTGGGTGTTTGGATTTCTATGTTACTTGGTATAAATCGTGGGAGCTTTTTCAAGGAGTAGACGAAGTATTTGTCGAGACCGGGGAAGAAATTTTTGCCAGAGTGCAGTTGTATATAGTAAACTGTTTTGTTTATTGAATTGTCAGTTGGAGGGGGCAAGGGTATTTATCAAAAAAATAGTCAGTTATTGTAATACGAAAGTTTTTGTCATATGTGTCATATGATTAAAGAAACGTATTTTCGAACTTTTCTGCAAATACATTCGCTATTGGTATATCGTCAGTCAGTATTATACCGTCAGTTGGGATTTTAATATTAAGTATGTTGTCTGAAATAAGTATATTTTACCGTGTTTGTTGTTTTTTTATGCAAGCTTCCAACCATGTATATTTTTTTGAATTCTGATATTAAGATTTAATTTATTTGTCTAATTTCTTGAATTTGAACTGTTCTCGTAGAATTTACAATCTCTGTATTATTGTATTGTCTTTCAGTGTAAGAATATATTTGGGTAGAGGATATTTATAATATTGTTTTTTTTTAAATTTTGGCGTGAGCAATGAAATTGATTCTCATAGGGATGAACAAAAATATTAGGATTAATGTCTTGTGTAAAATCAAATGTCGATGCTATGTAATAAAATATATAAGTCCTTTACGTTGTAGATAATTCACTAATAAATAGAAAAAACACGAAAATATATTCGTAAAATCTACAACAAATGAGTCTTATTAAGACTACAAGAACAAATCACTTTTGAAACAACTACTTCTCTAGCTAATACTTCGACAGACATTGAATAATACAAAAGTAATTTGCGTGTTACAAAATAGCGAGGCTATCAAAGCAACACTAGTTTGAACGTATTTCTTTCTGTAAAATGAACTAGTTCATTCGATGCTATGTCATTGTAATCTTTTATATTACAGCTCTGGTAGTGGTATATTCCGGTAGGTTGGAATTGAGTATTAAAATCAAATTTTATGTATAAGTGGTCGGGGCATACATGGGAAGTTGATGATTGACTTTGGCTCATGATAGATTGGCGGAGATGAGATTTCTGTAAAATTGGAATTGGAAAGGAAGCATTTGGCGGGATGTTCTTATATTGACGTTAAAGTCACCAATTATAATCGAGACGCTTTTGTGAAAATTGTATCGTCAATAGAGGAATGTGGATGGATGTAAATTAAGAAGATATGAAATGGATTGCTGGTAGGGTAAAATAAAGACATTCATTAAGTTGGTTGTTAATACGAGGAGAGTTGTCTTTTCCATATACTAAGAATGAGTAAAAGGGGGACATAGAACCTTCTCGTTGGTTTTCGTTTACAATTGTAGAAAATACTTGGATACTCTTCCAGTTGCTGAAATTAAAGTTGTCTGTAGTTTTAGTTTGAATGAGGAAGTTAACTTTAATCATTTTTTTCGTTTTCTGTTTTCATTTGTTGAAATAAATTATTCTATGATATTTTAAATTGTAATATTGATTCTTTTGTAATTTTCCAGAATGCTTACTTAAATTCATTTATGTTAATTTTTGATTACAAAATCACTAGAAAAATTAAATTGATTTTATTAGGTGATTTTCAAAATTATTATAATTCTTTCATTATTCTAAGTGGATAATAAATTATACTTTTATTTTTTTAATTTTAATTTTGTTATAACTTTCTAGAATGATTTCAAAAAATAAAAAGTGTTTTCGCAAAAATTTATATATATATTTTTCAAGAATTTAATTATTTTTTTGAAAATCAAAGAATACTAAACTGCTTTTTATTTATATGTCTGACTTGCATTTTTATTTAATAAGATTCATATCTTCTGACCAAATAACGGAAAACAAATACAGACTGTTTTAATTCGAAAATTAAAAAACATAGTTCTTTTTCTGTTTTTATTTAACAACCTGGTTTTATTAAATTAATTAAATTGTAATAATTTACTTTATTAATAAAAATAAAAATATTTGATTTATTTTTTCTTAACAAAGTTAACTCTTTTTTGCAATGCCATATTTTGTTTTATATTTTAGAAATATTTAAAATTTCGAACCATATTTTATTGTATAACATTTATTTTATATAATATAAACATGAAAAATGTCTTCAAACAGTTTTAAAATGTAGGAAAACAAGTGTTACTAATTAATGCTATTTTTTACATAATTGTTACATTTAGTAAATGTAGACTCGTCAATTTTTAGATAATAAATTGAAACAAAATTTAAGCTAAACAAGTTTTAACTTTATATTAACATAATGTTTGATTAAGTAATGAATGAAAAACAAATACATGGCTTTCAATTGATTTTATACGTGTTGAAGCAATTATGGTTAACAAGGTGAATTCCTCTATTAAAGTGTCAAGAATTTAACAAAATTCTCAAAATATAATAGGTATCAATAATACGAGACATGATCAATATAGACAGCATTGATATTATATTTTGGAACGAGACACAAATATTTAAGTTATTATTAATTATAGATATATTTGTTTTAACGGCGCCTTGATTAAAATTCAACAAAATATTATATCAGAACATACATAAAACCATAATATTTGTTAGTCACACATTTGTATATATTTATTTAAAATAAGTAAATTTACCCAGACAGAGACAATTAATGATAAATTTTAAAAAGATAAGAAGTAATACAAATATATGTAATTATGGATTAGTTACAGGATTAAATTTTATAATTATATCATTCGGTACTCAAAAAATAATGTAAGTTAATATATAAGCCCAGTATTTTCTAAATATAAAATATAAAAAAATAATTGATATTGCAAAAAAACAACATTATAATAGATTTAATGTATAATTTACAATTATGTTTCCAAAGAAAAATTAATAAAAAATCTTATTTTATTTTTTCTAAATTATGTATTTTTAAGATTATTATTAAACCATTCCGTGCGTCTTTATTTCTTTATTAAAAATAAGTATATTTGGAATAAATCGTTAACGGTGTTAACGGTGGGGGCTTCTACTTCGTTTCTACTTTATTAAGTGACTATGGTTTCGAAAATTTTAACTTGTCATTTTCAAACTAGAAGTAATTATATTTGGAATAAAACTACAGAGCTGAAGGTAAAAGATTGATTACTATTATTATGACTATATATTTTCTAATATAAAAGATAAAAATACATTTAATATTATAATAATTGACTTTGGTAGTATTCAAACCCTTAAAATAAATTAAAAATTTAATTTGTTTATTTAATGCTTTCATGTAATATTAGAAACGAGAGAGTATCAACAAGATGTCCAAGAATTACACGTTAGTACCGCATCAACGTCTCTATGTCATAATATGTGTGAATTAAAACGCACTTATAATAACCTTGCATCTATTAAAGCCGCGCTATCTCTTAAAAAGAAATTTCCGCTGTGAACGAAAATTCTCAGAAATTGGTGTCGCGCACATTCGTTCAAGTCCTTTATTGAACGTAGGTGTATCCTTGATCTGCTGTTGCCCTGCAGGTCAATTAATTTATTCTTTGAGTCACTCATTCACATATCAACAGCCGTTTAGAAAATTTACATTAATTTATGGGGCGCGCTCAATATAAGTGTCGTTTCTTTTATTTTGACCGCGAGGGGGCGTCGTGGTATGTCTCTGGGTAATGTAATGATTTGTACTTTTTTAAACATTCTAAGGATTTATTGTTTGTGGGCGCATTCGATTAATTTATGTGGATGAACGTCATAGACCATTCCAATTATTTGACCCATGGTTTATAATGCGTTATTATCAAAATAAATTGCTACACTTATATCGTATATAGTTAATAAAATCAAATTTTTACTTGATTATTTTACTCCGTAAAATTATTATACTTCTTTAATAATATATAATTCAATTAATGCCTTAATTACTCACTAATCTGAAGTTTACATAAGATAAAGGTAAATATCTGTAAAACTTAAATTACATGCCTTTTTTTCGTCTTCAGAATACAATATATGAATCTATATAGATCAATCTCAAATATTCTCTATAAAGATCAGGGCTAAGTGAAAACGAGATATCATAATTGCACAAGCAATAAAAAACCAAAAATTAATTCAACCTACTTTGTAAGAAAGCTAAGAAGATGGAGTGAAAGGCAACTCAACAATAATTAATAAAATATATTGTCAAATAAAAAAATTTCGTTGCATTAAACAAATCGCTACGAGTAAGAAATGTTGGCCAAAAGTATTAACAGATATAAAAATTCTCAGCAAAATGGAAACATTTCTATATTTGCATTAAAATGTGTGTGTACAAAATGTATCGTTTGAAGAAAAGTAATTGAGATACCGAGAACAAAATTGCCTAATGTGATTAACATGTCCCAAAAGAGCTTCTCAATGGGCAACTCCAATGAAAGATGTCGCGTTGTTATTAATAATTAAATAAATAAATATTGTTCTAATATGTCTATTGAATTAATCCAGAAAATGATATTACTGTAGCCAGTATAAAATTAAGTTTAAGGATTTAATCAGCTATAACAGAATTTTGCAATAACCGTATGTTGAGTTGTTGGTTTCATTTTGCAGTAAAGGCACAAGAATCTACAACTGAAAATTAATTAATATCTGAAGAAATAAAACATGATGATGAAATACTTTAATTATTTGATAGATAAGAGATTTATTTGCATGTAATTTAATACCATTACTAATGATAATATTTTTTTCATTCATGCAAAGTACAAGTGTAGTTAAATGATATCTAAGCATTGGTTAGTTTCTTTGATTTAGCTTAGGTAAGAAAAGCTACACTTATGGTTTATTAAAAGAATGCGGTTAAAATGTTAATGATTGATAAGCCATTAAACTGTGATTTTTACCCATTACTTTTATTGGTAGTATATACTTTCTTATAGTTGCGATTGTGATACATATATACTTTAAAATTGTGCATTTTTTCAAATTAATGTATACAACAGGTATAATAGCTACAAGCATGTAGTTTATAATCTTGTTTTAGGTAATGCACTAATATCTAGCCCACATATAAGAAAGATCTCTTAACAGAATACTTTATACAATTGGAAAGTTTAAATAGGTTTTCATTCGATAACAGGCGCAGATTTAACTCTAGAAGTTAAAAATGTGATCTATGAAATTAATAGAAATCCTACAATAAGAATAAAAAAGATTTTTAAATCAATAACTGTTGCATAACATCGGTATTATCTTAATTAATAATAATACTTTTGTCTTTAAACACAATAACCAAAATTGTCAAACTCATATCTGTCTAACTAGTCTGTCTAATAATCGAGCATCTATAGCATTTACTTTATTTACGTATCGCGAAGAGACTGCAAAAACTTGCAATTCTCGGTACAGATTGTTTCTATTTTTGTGTACTCTTTTTATCGTATTTCCCAGAAAATGGTATTGGCGATATGACCTTTCTTATTTCTGACCACTATACAGATATTCTATAACACGCCAAGTCTATATAGTATAGTGTAGACCCCTTAAAATCTAAAATATTATTTACGTACTGTATGTATACCTTTTCTACTTTACTATGTCCTTTCACTTGACATATTTGCACAGCATATTTTATTATTATTCTCATATAACAAATAGAGTGCAAAGTTCGTATACTTTTGAAGATAAAAAACGTTTTTATAAGCAAAATTAAATTTTATTATTCAAGATAGTTGCCTTCAAGAGCGATTATAGCAATCCAACTTTTTGATACTATTTTGGTGGTATGATTTGTCTTGCCTCAAAATAGGCCTCTGTTTCGGCGATTACTTCCTCATTGGTGCTAAATTTCTTCCCAGTGAGCAAATAAGAAATAGTCACTGGGGGCAAATGTGGAGAATACGGTGGGTAGGGAAGCAATTCGAAGCCCAATTCATTGAGTTTAACCATCTTTTTGATCGACTTCTGACACATCGCATTGTCTTCATCCTTCAAACGCTCCAGCAATACCATATCATAGTTGCTGTTGATAAATGATGAACAATGTACCATGCGCATCCCAAAATACAGATACCATAACCTTGCCAGCCGATTGTTGTGTTTTTCCTCGCTTTGGATTGGGTTCGTCGCGTGCAATCCACTCAGCTAACTGCCAATTGGACTCTGGTGTGTAGTAATGTATCCATATTTCATCCATTTTCAAATACCGACGCAGAAACTCTGTTTATTTCGCTTGAAAAGTTTTAAATAGTGCTGAATCATCAGAATGTTGTTGTATTTAATAGAGTGTGAGCTCACGCGGCAACCACTTTGCATAGAGCTTCTTATGCCCAAATATTCATGCACGAAGTGTCCAACACGTTCCTTAGATATCTTCAGAACCTTAACTATCTCGATCAACTTTATGGTAATTTAAAATTATTTTGTGGATTTTTTCGTCTGTAATAACATCTTTCGCATGCGGAATTTAGCAAATCACTTACGAATGGTTGCTTCCGCTGGAGCAGAGTCAGCAAAGAGATATGCTCACTTATGTGTGTATTTTTTTAACAGATCTTGTAAAGTAAATAAACTAAACTAAACTGAATAAGACAAGTTTTGGTTCCACTACTATTTTTCCTTATTAAAAAAACAGTGTTTTATTAACATTGGAAATTCCTTTTTATCCATTTTTTCCAAAACCAAAAGTTGCTTTACTCAAAATGCTATAACTCACTAAGCAATTGTCCGATCGCTGTAAAATTTTGACTCGTATCGTTTGAACTTTTTAGCCGAACTGTTATATATATGTTATATATTAGTCGAAATTCAAAATGAAAATAAAGAATTGCGGGCTATATTAAATAATATTTCATCCAGAGTCGACAAGATTGAATCAGAATGTTTAAACAAATTAAAAGTCAATACGATGTCGATAGATACTTATAACTTGTCAAGCTCCACAAGCACTCTGGAGGAAATTGAGAACCGAAAAAAACGCGAAGACAATATTATCTTTTAATTAATTAATTTAATTTTCCGGAAGAGCTCGAAGAAGGCAACTCGACTAGACAAATAAGCAACGTGGTACAAGATGTAAAAAACATACTGCAGAAAATTGACACATCTTTAGATATAAAACATGCCATGCGACTCGGTAGGAAATCTTCACGGCCTAGACCAATCAAAATCACGCTTGCAAACATAATCGAAGTAAAGAAAGTTTTACAACATAAAAAGAAACTTGGAAAATACATTAAAATTAGCACCGAGTTACAGAGAGGGCAGGATGCAGGAGAAAATCTATTTATAAAATGGATGCATAAGGTACCAAAAATTCTTAAGAAGGTAGATAGATATTGGTACAAAAAACGTAGTGTAAACCAACAGGTAAATATCAAAATGTACTACCAATAAGTACGTGTGCTAAAAAACTAACAGAATTTTCTAATAACATTTACGCAAATGATTGTGATATAATTTCCTTAACAGAAACTTGGCTTAAACCAAACGTATATAATAACGAGCTTTTTGGCAATCAATATTAAGTCTTTCGAAGTTATAGATTAGGTCGAGTCCTAATTGTAACTGATTTAAATAAATTCAATTGTGAAGAAATGATGTTTGACAAACCTGTCCAAAATATTAATATTGTTATTGTTAGAATGTCCCCTATAAAGCCTTATAACGATAATGTTGTCTTAGTTTGTACGTATATACCGCCTTAAACTAACCTAGCAAACTATATATTATTTCTCGAAGCTCTGGATAACATTTTACTTCATTTTAATTATATCTTGTTTATGGGCGATATTAACATTACAAAATATTACTCATTCTTAACATCTAAAGTGACTTGCCAATTCTCTACTTGTTTTCAACATTTGTTACATCATCACAATCGAATAACAAACCAAAGAGGAAGAATACTAGATGTTATTTGTCCATCCGACAATATTGATATTGTTCTAACATCTGATGTTGACCCATAAGTGCGCATAGTTGGACATCATCCACCCTTATCAGCTGTATTGAAATTAAAAGCGAATATACTATCTCCGTTTAATAACATTTCCTCGAATGATTTGAACTAAAACTTTAAAAGGGCGAATATTCCAGATCTATATGCATCAATCTTAAATATAAACTGGGATCCCTTGACTCAAATTAAGGATTTTAATGAGGCATATGAATATTTTTACCAAGTGCTTTACTCTGTACTAGAAAAGTTTGTACTTAATATGGTAAAAAATGGCAAATAATAAAAACTATCCTAATTGGTTCTCTAAGGAAATAATCTAACAAATGAAAGAAAAACAATACTACCATAAGTTAAAGACACGTTACCCAGATATCTATAGATATACTGAAAAATATAAAGATCTTAGAAAAACTGTAAAATTATTGGTAGCAAAAGAAAAGCAAAATTACATTTGCAACATCGAGCAGGATATTAAATGCAACCCTCGGGCACTATTTAAATATCTTAATGATATAAAAGGAACAACTCGCATACCTGGATGTATGAAAATAGGAGATATAGTAATGAATTCTTCCCAAGAAATTGTAAATGGGTTTGCAGATTATTTCAGCTCGGTGTATTATACTACCGGAATTCTTGGGGAACTAGAAAACAAATTATTTACAGAATTTCAATAAAATATATAGGGAAAAGTGACATATTAAAGACAGTAATGAAAATATAAGCGACAATATGCACTGGGCCAGATAAAATACCATTTTTTTCTTATAAAAGACTGTATCAATGTATTTCTTACGCCTCTTATATATATAAAGGGTCTGCCAATAGGGACGCGCGAAGTTTGCCGGAAGGGTGCGGCCATGTTGTTTGAGGTAGAGCTGTCAAAGTTGCTGTCATTTGTTCAGTATATAACCCCAAATCACCATGGCAAGTTTGAGTGTCGAGCAGCACGTGCAAATTATTAAATTGTTTTACGAAAATGGGTCATCAGTTCGAGCAACGTTCCGCGCACTTCGCCCATTTTACGGTCGCGATGATCGGCCTGTTGAGTCGACTATCCGTCGATTGGTGGGCAAATTCGAGTCGACTAATTCAGTAAACAATCAGCCAACACTGACACGTCGACGAAACGCCCGATCGAACGAAAATATCGCTGCTGTCCGTGAGAGTGTGCGCGAGAACCCGAGGCAGTCCATTTTTTGTCGTGCACAGGAACTTGGCCTTTCGGAGACATCAACTCGCAGAATTTTGCATCTGGATTTGGGTCTGCACCCGTACAAAATCCAATTGACCCAGGAGCTCAAGATAAACGACCACAGACAGCGTCGGGCGTTTTGGCCGAAAAATCATCTTCAGCGACGAGGCTCATTTCTGGATGAACGGGTATGTGAACAAGCAACATTGCCGCATTTGGAGTGAGAACAACCCACACGAGGTCCACCAAGTGGCAATGCATCCCCAGAAAGTCATTGTTTGGTGTGGATTTTGGGCCGGCGGCATCATCGGTCCGTACTTTTTCGAGAACGAAGCTGGGGCGGCCATAACCGTCAATGGAGAGCGCTACAGGTCGATGATAACCAACTTCTTTTGGCCTAAACTGGATGATATGGACACGGACGACATGTGGTTCCAGCAGGACGGCGCCACGTGCCACACAGCCCATGCACAATGGACATTCTGCACGAGCGATTTCCGGACATGGTCATCTCGCGCGGAGGCGATATCAACTGGCCACCGAGATCGTGCGATTTAACGCCTTTAGACTTTTTTCTCTGGGGCTATCTCAAGTCGCTGGTCTACGCCACCAAGCCTCTAAACACCGATGACGTCAAAGTCAACATACGCAACGCCATCGCTCAAATTGAGGCCGATATGTGCTCCAGAGTCATCGAAAATTGGACCTCCCGGATCCGGGCTACCAAACGGAGCCGCGGTGGTCATTTGAACGATGTTATCTTCCATACTTAATAGGGTCGAATACCCTTTCGAATGAAAAATAAATTTCGTTTCTACCTCACACACAACTTGTTTTATTCAATTTTAAAGTTCACGCGCCCTTATTGGCGGACCCTATATAACTATATAACCTATATTTAAAATCTAAAGTCTTCCCAGATATTTGTAAAGTTTCAAATGTCAGTCCAGTTCACATAAACGGACCTCAAAATGTTATAACTAATTATAGACTTACTGCAATTATCTCTAATTTCGCAAAAATTTTTTAATGTATTCGTGCTGATAATATTTCACAACATATCAGCATGGATTAAAGAAAGGTCTATCTACCTGTACCAACCTAATAAACTTTACCCAGTATATTTCTGAAGCTCTTGATGACAATAAGCCTGTAGACGTGATATACACAGATTTCAGTAAAGCGTTTGACATATTACCTCATCATATTATTTTGGAAAAGCTGTCAAAATGTGGATTAGATAATAACATAATTGCCTTATTTAAATCATATCTAAGAAATCGCATTCAATACGTTGAATTCAAGGGAGTGAAGAGTAAAGAGAGTGAATGGAGTGATTGCAAACTATGTACAAAAATCTGGTGTTGCACAAGGATCAAACCTGGGACCAGTAATGTTCATCTTATTTATAAACGATATTTGTGATATCTTTGATTTAAAGTGCCCAATCTATGCTGATGACTTAAAACTGTATCAGGTTTTTGAAAGTGAAAGTGATTATAGTATTCTAGAACGTGACTTAAGAAAACTAGAACTTTGGTGTGCTAATAACAATGTTACCCTAAATCCCAAAAATTGTGCTGCGATGACCTACAAGGAAGAAAGCAATGGTCCAACATTACTACCACATCAATGGTGTTACTTTAGAATTTAAATCAAGTATCAATGACTTCGGATAGCAAGCTATGTTTTATTGACCACTACAAAAATATTGTGAACTAATCATTGAAGCTTGTTGGCTTCATAACAAGATCTACAATGCATTTTGTTAATAGTAATACTTTAACGACATTATTTAAGAGTCTTCTCAGAAGTAAATTAACTTATTGTAGTATGGTTTGGAATTCTTTGTGCAAATGTTGTATATCATTACGTGAATAACCACAAAGAAGACTTGTAAAGTACTACTATAAAATTAAGCATGGCGTGTACCCCAATTATGATGTTCACTATCTAGACCTTCTCACAGAATTTGACGTAAACAGCATTGAAACGTGTAGAAATATTATGGTAATTAAAAATATTCATAAAATCTTACATTCACATATTGATGATGATATGCAAGTACCAAGAATGAATAATAGGTGTAATCAAATAACATTTAAAATTAACCTCAGTCGAACTAATGTAAGTTTTAACTCGCCAATAAATAATATGTCTCGGCTATATAATCAAATCAGTTGAAGCATAGATTTAGATATCTTTAATGGCAATACCAGTATTTTAAAAAAAGATTTAAAACAGCTTAATTTAATGCAATAAGTTATTTTTCTTAGTGCAAACGATTTTAATTATTAATCTAGGTAGACGTTTTGTGTGTTTTTAATATTACGTAAACTAAACCGTTATATTCTTGTAATTACATATATTATATTTAAATACTTTACATTGTTATATTTTATACTAAATAGTTTATTTCTTATGTATTTTTATACTGTATATTTTATAGTTTTTGTATTTTATACGTTTATATGTTTTCCCTGTAATTGGGCAATAACTGCCTGTTGGGTTTTAAATATAAAAAAAATATCCTACAATGTCATTTACATACTAACATTTTTGTCTAGTATACTCGTACACACTTTTTACGTACATCCCATCAGAACTACACCATTTTATAGAAACATCAATTTGTATAAAAATATATTTCTAATCTTTCTTTCATGTCTGTTAATCCCCTAATTGTTTCTGCAAAAACTACCATATTATCTGCTATGCCAGGCTTCAGACTTTTATTCTCTTGAGGACTGGCACATATAGATTGAATAACAACGAGCGGATGGGTCATCCTTGCCTCACATTTCAATGCACCTTAAATCACATGAAAACATGCTCTTGTATAGCTTTCAGATATTAAAACAATATTTTCTATTATCAAGTGATAATGACTTGAAAGAGTCGAAACTATAGTCGAAGAAAATTTATTAATGTTGTAAAATTATTAATATACAGTGGTAAAGAAAACATAGAAAGTAGTTCTTTATATCACCCTACTTTTGAAAATGAAATACCAAATAGTAACGGTCACCACCATCCTGTTTCTTAGCCTTTATGAGTCACTCATATGTTTCCATACTAAAATCATATTTTTCAAACCTTTGCTTTTCGTTCCTTATCTTTTCCCTCACATATAATGTCTCGCGAACTTTCCCTCGGACCCGTATATGTTATTTTAGAGTCCCAATCTCTTGCCATGTATCTAGCATTCCTAATACTACCTCGTTTGTCTAATCGATCCGCCTTTTCATTTAACTTTCCATGCTGCTTTTGGATTTTCTTTCTGTTTCTTCCCGGCAAATCAAGATATCCAACATTTCTATTCTTATATTCAATCTTCTCCCATTATCTGTCTCAGTCATTTCTAAATTTAAAAAAATTTCCAGCACATAATTTCTTATCCTCTATACTATCAACATATTCACTTTATAGTTTTTATCTCATCGGCGTCCAGAACTTTTCCTCATATAGTCTTTATGAGTCACTCATATTCATCAAATCATATTTTTTCAAACCTTGCTTTTCTTTCCAATCCTTTCTCTCACACTCTTTGTTCTTAGCATCTCTTCAAAGTGTATTTTTTTTACTTCAATACGACCAACATATAATCTATCATAACATTTCCTCGGACCCTTATATGTTATTTTAGTCTTCCAATCCCTTGCTATGTATCTAGAATTTTTAATACTAACTCGTTTGCCTAATCGATCTACCCCTTTTCCATTGTACTTTCCATACTGCTTTTGAATTTAATTACCTCTCTTTCTGTTTCTTCGAAGCAAGTCTACCTAGTATCCAAGTTCTGTATTCTTATATTCCAATCAATCTCCCATTTTCTGTATCTGTCATTTCTAGATAAAAATCTGTTTTATCCAACCCATAATTTCTTACTCTCTACTATACCATAATATTTTAATTATTTTCCAAATGCCTTGACCAGAACTGATGAATTGCGAGGAAAGGATTTTGATATTTAGAAGGGATATTTGGGTTACGAAGGATACAGAATTTGGTTAACAAGGGTTGGTTGTGGATTATTGGAAAATTTAATACTTGGGAAAAGCTTATTTGAGGGAGTGGATTGACAGGGTGTTGGAGTTTAGTTAAAGTTGTAAGGGCGGATCTTTCGGCAACTTGGAAGTGGTGGAGAACAGATGGTCGGATTTGTGTGAAAAGGATTGCACCATAATCTAACAAGAGTCAGCATATTGTTTTGTAAATATGTTTTGCAGTTTTAATAGATATTCCCTGCTGTTTATAGGTTAATGCTCGAAAATGCGGAGCCGTTGTTTTGATTTTGTGTTTTACTCTTTGTGCATGGAGTTCGAAGGAAAGTTTTGAATCAAATAGGATGCCAAGGTATTTACAGGTATAAGAGGAATAGATGATGGTATTATTGATTAGGATCGTAGGGTATTATTACGTGATTTTGTGGTAGGGAATGAATAGTTGGGATTTGGAAGGATTAATTTTGTTCTGCAATTTGGAGCACCATGCTTGGATGAAATCAAAAGATGTTTGAAGATATTGTTGGGCAATTTAAAGGGAGGGTGAATGGATAACAAGCACTGTGTCATCGGCGAAGAGTAAGGAATATTGTGAAGGATTGAAATATGTGGGGTGAGGATTAATAATATCGTAGCAAAATATGTTGTACAGGAGAAGGGATAAGGGATAACCCTGAGGGACGCCTTGTAAGATTGGAAAAGAATGGGAAAGTGTTTGTTTAATTCTTACTTGACAGGATCTGTTGGAAAGGAAGTTGTTAAATGATGGAGAATTTTTAGTAAGAAACATGTATGTAGAAGTCCAATATGCCGAACTGAATCAAATGCTTTTTGTATATCTAAAAAAAGTATAGCTGACTTTTGACCTTCGAGGTGTTTAATTTGCATATTGGAAGTAAGGATTGAGAGAGGAAGTATGGTGGATTTTTTGGGAAGAAAACTAAACTGATAGTCAGGAATGTAGTTTATTGAGGTTTGAAGGAGTTTTTGTTTGGTGAGGGATTCAATTACCAATTACATGAAGGAGTATGATAGGGCGGAAGGTAGAAATAAGTGTGGGATCATTTTTAGGTTTGGGGAAGCAAATAAGAATACCATTTTTCCATTGAGGAGGAAATATTGTTGGGAATTACAGAAGATGAAAATTTATAAAATAAACGTGTGGATTTCGGGAGGGAGTTTTTTAAGGATTGATCTAGGAATTTATCATGACCTGGACAGGTGTTTTTGCCAGAGTGTAAAATTGAGTAATAATCTGTATCATCTAATGAGTCGTCATTTGGAGGAGGTAATGGAGACATGTCAAATGAAGGGTACCAGTCGTTAACTAAATTAAAAAAGTATTCATCGTACTCATTATTGTCAGTTGATTTAAATGTAGATTCTAACTGTCCTGCAAAAGGCTGTAGCAATTTCTAAGTCGTCAGTCAGTATGACACTATATTTTTTTTTAAATTTCTGTCCAGTAAGTCTTCCCTTGCATTTCATTAATTTTATTGCACGTTCCTGTCCATTTATAGCATTTTTATTTCTTTGTTTGGTTTATTAAATTTTTGTCTGATTGAACTGTCGTCGTAGAATTTAATGTCTCTGCAAAGTTGTTTTTTATATTTCAAAAGTCGAAGGATAAATTTAGGAAGGGGGAATTATAGAACTGTTTTTTTATTGTATGTTAGTGTATGTAATTGAATTGATTAGGATAGGGAGTGGTTAAAGTTTGAAATAATTGTAGAATTAATGTCTTGTTTGTTTTGAACATCATATTATCGTTGAATTCCATAACACCTACCATATGTACACCTCTCGATTATATTTTATAACTCCTCGTATTAATTCCTTTTGTCTAATTTCCTATTTTAAATATTCCAAAACAATGCAGTCTTTCATTTTTTAAGGGAGTATCCACTAAGTACACTGCCTGATAAAACATTTGCTTATTTTCCTGTATCTTCTCCGTTTGTTACTTTTTTTAACTTTGACCTTTATCTCCAGGTTCTATATTTGTCAACCCATCATCTATGAAAATATAAAATAGCAAGTCTCATTTATAGTTTTTAAGTAGAATAAAAATTTATTGAAAATACAAAACTACTAAATATAATTAATACCTTCGAGATCAGAGCAATAAAATAGTTCACTTAGGTAATGTCACTAATATTATGTATACGATCATCAATAACAATTTAATGATATAATTAGTACTTACACTAACAATACTAAGTAATTAGTATATCACTAGTAATAATATGAATGTCAAAAATCTTAGGTCGTAGGTCGGCCGAAACAAAATTATTTATTTATTATTTAATTCATTAACAATTCATAGAACTAAACAAATTATTATATTAGTCTATAAGTTCATATTGGTTAAAAAAACATGTAGAACTACTTAATAAAATACCACTTTAAAAATTGTAATTCATATAAAAATTAAAACACTGCAAGTATCTCAAAAATAATTTAAATAAACATACTAGAGAATGAAAATGCTTGACTATAAAATTAATACTTCCGCTGCTACATTCTTGATGGAACATATATATGAGGTGGTAAAAAAATAGCTGATAAATTGAAGATTGTTCTCTAGAGGCTCATCCTCCTCATACACCTCTTCTTCCCCTCTGAACCCATTTATAATTATATTTGTTTAAATTTTAAATATTCCAATTTCAGCTTTAATATTTTAGAAGCTAAAATGATTTGACAACTAACATGATTGTTAGTTGAATTGTATCTATGATTATTATATAAAGGATGTAATAATTAATTATGCCAGCCTGATATTTTTAATAGCTGTCATAGAAATGAGGCATAGATTAAAGGCTTCTTCGCAGTCTTTGACTAATTCCGCTAATTTATTTGGTAACATATTATAATAGTACAATAATTTTAGTCCAAAGAAACATCATTCTTCTTGAATGCCTTAATAATATTTTGATGTATATAAAATAATTTGTTTTCTTTTTTGTAATTCTTCTCATTTGCTATCTTATAAGTTGGCCCAATGTTTTTCTCTAATAATAATTGAAACCCTAATAATGTCTAATTAAGAATATTAATCCTTAATGCACTTTATTTAAAATAACAATATTTTTAAATGTGCATATGTTTAAACTTATTAATGTTTACTTAAAATCTTCTAGGTGTAAAATGAACAAGTTTTGATATACTTGGGTTTAATCAGTGTTGAAATCAAAAACGCATCCCTGGAAATAAAGTGTTATTATTTAACGTAAAGAGCGGAGAAGGGTGTTTACAATTATTATATTTACACTGAATTGAAAAATTCACTATGTTTTAACCACAAATATTTGTGGTTAAAACATAGTGAATTTTTCAATTCAGTGTTAGTATGGATTACCACGTAGTAACGGTCGCAACCATTCTCTTTATTAATTATTATATTATTAATTATCGTTACTAAGACTATTGATGTCATTGTAAATGGTGAAACTATCTAAAATAAAATTTTAAATAAGTTTCAGCTTTTAAAATACATTACTTTTTTAAATGCCAATTTGTTTCACTTAAATATTATTACTAATTGTGAAACTAATATGTCTAGTTTCATATCTATATACTCAAAAATCTACTTGGATATAAATGATTTTAAATACCTTTAAAAAAATTGTGTGGTATATAAAAAGGTATTTAAAATCATTTATTAATAAGAATGTATCACAAAGTAGAGGCCTCCACAATTACCTATTTTACTTGGATATAGTTGATTGAAATAAATGTATTCGTTTAAAAATAAATTATCTAAATCATAAGACCCTTAATAAAAATAAAAAATATCTAGTTGTATGTTTTTTTATGAGATATTATTAACACCTACCACCACTACATTTAATTCAAATTATTAAATTAGACCAGTTCGTCTGCGTCGTAAAATGACGTATAAAAATCATGTTGTTAATCCTTGATACTATTAACGAATTGAGTCATACTTTAATTCAAGTTGACTTTATTTATCAAACAGATTATTATTTCACGAATATATGCGTCATATTTTGGTGTTTTTTTTTAACATGTACCAAACGTTATAAATAAATATAATACGCGTTGGATAAAGTCAAAAACGAGTTTAATATAGTGGGTACAACAAAAATAAGTATTGTTTAAATTCAATTGTGAACATATAAGTTAGGTTCAAATAAAAAGATCGAGTAATATATTGTCAAAATTATAATGCAAAGTCCCTAAAGTATAATAACCTGCATAATCAAATTTTAGGATTAAAGATACATTTAAAGAAGAATTAAAAGTAAAATTTGAAACTACAAGGATTTAGACATACTATTCTTATTACCAGATAGGAAAAAGATAGCTACGCTACACCTTCTGAAAATCCAGAAATAATTATAAATTATTATTAATAACGTAGATAACTACATTCACTCTTTTTATTTCTTGTATAGCGGTTATTACGTGCAGCAACGTTGGTTCGGGTGAGTAGTTGGATGGGTGACCGGTACCATTCACCATTGGGATACAATTAATGGTGCTTTAGAGTGACGGGGGCGATCCTTAAAAGTAACATGCTCATTTATACACACACAAAACACACGGCGGAAGAAGGGCGTGGTCGATAGCCAAACACTACTTTTAATACTAAGAAATAATCAATAATACAACAATTGGCATCAAATGACGACACGTGTGAGAACTATAATTCCACCCCCCCCTAATAATGTCTATCTGATACACGATATCGAATGGACGTAATGGGAAAAACCGGCATCAATAAGATCAGAATCACAATATAGCTCTTATCCATTAATCACACTTTGGGTTAACACATCTAGCCTTTGATTTTAGATATACAGATAAAAAGTTGGTTATTAAGGAATTTGTAAAATAATTATTACATGGATAAATCAGTTAAATCTATTGGTACATTAACTCAATAATTGATAAATAATGTTAGAGTCACTGAATAATTTTTAATTTAAATTAATCTATTTCTTTTAGTTATTCGAAATTTCAAGGATCGTGTATTCCTATTGACCGTTGTTTCTGTTGATTTAATTATTTGTCTTTCTCGCATTCCTTTGTGTTAGAACATGATTTTAGCATTGATATATTTTCAAAAAATATTTTTTAAATAGACGATTATTTTCTTTTTTCGTAATAAAAACTTCAAAACTTCATTGATTTTCATGGCTATAGTTACAACAAAATAGAAACTTTTTTTAAAATAAAGTTCGGTATCATTGATCCACATTTAATCTTATATTTAAGAAACTTGACGTTATTGTTACGTTTAAAATTTGTAATATTTTTTGATCAATTTTGAAAATTGGTAATTGAATATTTTCAGCTTCCCGCCCCAAATCTTAAAAATTGTCGCGAGTAATACAACAGGTGTATAATGATTGTCGAAACACAAATTCATTCGATTTTGCTTACGCGCTCGTGTGGTTTCCAAGCAACATAATTTATTTCGAAAAAGAGAATGAATTTGCGACAATCGTTATTTACACGAGTTGTATTTGTTAAGATTATTTCGTAAAAAAATAGTAACCTATAATTATGTTATTTCATTATAGGAGTAGAAAAAAATTATAGTGAAACACATATTGCATCTTGCAATGTACATACATATTATAAAAATACTTTTAGATAAAATTCAGACATGATTTTATACTGGTGCACAGTATAACAAAATACTGGTGCCCAGTACAAAAATTTGAAAATAAAATTATTTATTGGATTTATGAGGCTATTATATTTCAAATAATTCAATTGCTTACATCCGCTTTATTGCAAAATTCTCAAGAGGTGTGATGTTTGTAAAGTAAAAGAGACATGGCAGCGGTGGGATTCGAACCCACGCCTCCGAAGAGACTGGTGCCTTAAACCAGCGCCTTAGACCGCTCGGCCACGCTACCTTGATAAAAAATAAGCACAAGCATATTTTCAGCGTGCTTGGTATTTATTTATATACTTTTTATTTTTAAGTAATTATATAAAATCTGATCTGACCGCATTCAGCCAAATAAACAATTTTCAAATCCAAGAGGATTTCTGAGGTGAATAGAAAATATAAAATATTTCAGAGTGATAAGTGTGCTCATCTTATTTCTTTTACTTAGATATTTAGAGTTAATACAAATATAATTTAAAATCACTCACGACAAGATAAAATTTTAATCTTTAAACAGTTAATAAATAAAATAAATTTTACCTGAAACGAGTCTAAACTTTTTTCTTAATTTATTATTTAGAAACATTTTTTAACCATTTACCATACATAAATATAAAAGAATATTCTTTAAGCGTAATAATTAGAAAAAAAACACGAAAAAAATATTATTCTTTTAATTCTTTATTATTCTTTAAGAGGTTTAAAAGAAATAGAAACCATCCATATTAAATAAATTATTTTACTGCAAAAATTTTCTCATTAACTGAAATCCAAATATGACAACATTAACTACATAAACATACATATAAAAGATCTTTAAATTTTTACCTAACTATTAATAAATATATTAAGCAAAAATATTGTTAAAAGAGCTAAGATCTACCTAAATGTAAAATATAGTAGTGGTCTTGTCTTCATTGTTATTTTTTATTTACGTTTTAATATAGTACATTCATATCCAGATTTAAATATTTGAACATTGGAATTTTTAACCTTATTGATCCGTAATTTAAGGCTATCGCTAAAAAATCATATTTGTTACAATAGGTGTAATTTCTTACTAATAATTCAAAATTAAAAGTCAGAATTAAAATTAAAAAAAATCAAATCCATATATTGAAATAAATGTATCATAAAATTAACAGTACAAGAATACAGTTGACTGAATTATTAATTTATGGAAAAAAAACATGATAATATACGAAAAGTTGTCGCAATGTAAAAAAAGAATGTTTGTGTAAAAATACCAACAAAATTTAATCTTCTTCACTTGCAGAGCGACAAAATCATGGATAATTTTATCGAATAAGACTAAAATTAATAAGCCCGTTCTATGCCATTAAAGATATTTTATAATTTGCTTATTATAAAACATTTATCAACTGGTTATAAACTGTTTATAACGCGTGTGTTAAAATATTTACCTAAAGAAGTGGGCAAATCGGAGCTATTCTATCTATCTTATTAAAACAAAAGTAAACTGATACATTATATACATCACTACAAGGTGTTTCTATTTTTCGTGATACCCATGCGCTAAACTCTCAAAAATATTTCAGAAATGATACTAATAGTTTCAAAAAATCATAGCCTCAACATTTCTTAAAATCTAGACTGTCTGCATAATATCTAAAATTGCTTTAGCCTCAAGCTGTAGCAATAGTTATAATATCTGTAGTCTATTTCTCTAAATACGCAGTTAACCATTACCAAACTATTGTTGGTTATTTCAGAGGTTTTAAATAAGCTCAAGTGAGAACACAGCGGTATGAATATCGAAATATATTGTAACTATGTTTTTATAAAATAAACAACTATCATTCGTTATACAAATCGGGCGTTACTTGATAAATACAACTAATGTCGGTGCTCGAGATTTAGATAATGCGTATTTTCCAACACTTCCCCTCGAGAGCTCCGGCAT
>OZ018394.1:63967446-64310927 GCA_963969525.1 Ontholestes murinus | reverse complement strand
CAGCCGTGCTTGTTGATTTGATTATAACATTTTATTGGTATATCATGATTTTGAATCACTTTCCAACCGTAGAAATAATAATAGTGCAGCAATGCCTTACATAAAATTGACTATCCCTATTTACTTAACAAGGTCCAAATTGCTGTTCCCAGACTATCTTCTTGTTTATACACAAATACTTTTTACTTACCAATTACCAAGTCTAATGTACTCTCCAATTTTTATAATAAGTAGCATATTTACTTAAACGAACTTTTAGAAGATCATTAATTTTAAACTATATTGTCCTGTAACTATTTTTCTTTTACTGTTGGGCAATAAATATTATGATTATTATTATTATATCCGAAATAGATTTCAGAAATAAGACAAGTAGTTTCCTAATATAGAGACTATATTTTCCTTAAAAATTTTAATCTTTCAGTTGTTTTTTGCCTTAATCCCATACTGAATTTTTGGAGCGAATCTTTCTACTATCTATTTTATTCCTTATTTGTAGGCTTTATCAATATCAAGTATTTATATTTACAACTTTCACATTTATGTCAAAATTTTTATTTGTATTATTAGATTAGTATAAATTACAAAAGAATGACAGGTGAACGTTTCATTGATCAAAAGATAAAATTATTAATGTTATTTTTATATTTCCGACCATTAAAATTGCCTATAAATCTATGAAAATAATGTCTTGTGTAGCGCTTTGGATTTAGAATATTTAAGAAAATAAAAATTATAAAACTTTTTGAAAGCTAGTTTATATACTTTATCTGATGATTTAAATATCTGAAGGATATAGAAAAATGTATTCAAATTTCCTTTTATTGGAGTATTCTGAAATTATTTAATTTCTGTGTTAACTATAAATTGATATAAGATCTCAACTAATAGTAATATTAAGGATCTTTGAATTTCTAGGTAACTATATTTTTTATCATCATCATTTGCAATTTATTTGAGTATAAGTTTTTCCTTTTTAACTTTGCTTCAGAAATATCTACAACTTTTTGTGTTTCAGTTTAATATTTGATGGATTTATAGTATGCCTATCAGAATTAAATGCAACCATAATATAAATTATGTCTTTATAAAATGTCAATAAAAAAAAACTAGGTTGACTTATATACAAACATATTTATTGATAAATACATACAATATATAACAATAGAAATATATTTACCATACAATTAAAAACTTATATAAGGCTATCAACCATGAGTCTTTCTGCCTAATTTTTCTTATTATTTCGTGTATGTATGCAGATACTCCCTAATTATAATATTTTAGTGAAGTAGAGTTTTCCAATTTTTCGTGATTCCTGCTAAAATCTATTGTAAGATAATATTGTGTTTATAATCGCTTTTGATTTATTCAAACAATTCATTAATATAATTACAAATGTGCAGACTTTAATTAAAATAAATATTTGACAAATTTTATTGTAGTTTAAAAATGACATGGCATACTTCATCACTTTTTTCCCAATATAAAGACGTAAAATAAGTAATGATTATTATAATATTGAATTACTTGCCACCTAAACCAAATTTTCACATTCATTGTTTAACGTAAAGGCTTTGAAACGTTTCTAATAAATCCTAAATGAATAATCGCATAACCCAAATTCCACAAACACAATCATTAAAACCCTGTGAAAAGCATTTTCATTTCCCTAATAGATTTTTCTATAACAAGTTCATTAGTAATCTCTTCATATATGACAAATTTATGGACATAGTAATTCGATAACTCTTTTTTTTACTGAATATTTATACCTCCCATATGTTAACAATGAACAATTTTCAGCTTTAAATCGTTCAATCAAAACTAACCCCAAACGCAAACGCCAGGTTAATTTACATTTGTTGACTTGGAGGCAAGAAATTAGGGTCCGTATGATAAATGGCGGTCATAAACAACCTCCAATTGAACGCAATTGTGGCATTATCCGTGGGCAATTCTCCAGCCGACCTTCGAAGGAAAAACGAATTCTCTGCCCCGTTTTACGATCCAACAGTTATGCAATAAAAACTATCCAGAAATTTGGAAATTGCTTTATTGGGTGTTTGCCCCAAACATTATTAGCGGCCTCATTGATTTCCAAGGTTCCAGCCAAAACAAGGCTTTGTTGGTTTCGCTAGACTCGTTATTACTTTATTGCTGTGCTACGCTGAAGAGTTGGTGTATCGTAAAACTGCAACAGAGCAAGTGCAAGTTTATTGGAGTTCATTGTGTGATTATATTGTAAATGTGCCGAAGGTCTATAATTTTGTACAGCGTTGCAAAGTTCATTTCACTAATATTTCGAAATTTAAAAATCGTGACATTAGATTTTATAATAATGTTGTTAATATGGAGCTTGAAAAATTGATTTTGCGAAATATGTTTATATTTATATAGTTGATTAATGTTAAAAATATTTAGCTTAAATAAAATAAAAATATAACCAACTTTATTATTGCGTTAGTTATGAATTATTGTTGGTATAATACAAAATTCTTTGTATCTAAAGTATCAGTTGTAAATTGTTTTGTTTTCTTAGTTCAATAATTTAGTACGAAATAGGAGTTCATACAATCTAAACAAACTGAAGACTTGAAGATATAAAACAGTTGAACAATTTTTGAAGGCTTATGTATATAATACAAAACTCTACAAGATTCGAAAGCCGGATAATATAAAATTTCAAAAAATTTAAATTAGTCAATAAACTAGATACGAGAATGTAGAATAAAGAGCCAATTATGAAAATATTTTACTATTTTGCATACATTTTGTAATTACCAATAATATAGGGGAATATATATCAGACTTAATAAATATGCTACTTACTGATAATTTTGACCAAAAATAAATGAAAATATGTATAATAAGGCACGTGATGTAAAGAAACAATGGAATATTTTCAGGGATATATTTAATGAATGCTTTTAAATAACATGCAAAGAAAGTTAAAATAAGTTTTCATTGTATAAATTTTTCATTAAATTCAAAGATTCTAAGTAAAAACTGGATATGTTATAAGTACTATCACATAGTAGTAATCATTAATAGTAACTAACTAATTACTTTCGGACAAACACAAACAACTAAATAAGGCATTGGAATTGTTGCACACCGGAAACGCAAAGAACAACAAACACAATACAAAGAGGGGGTGAGAAAATCGAAGAACACGAAAAATACATACTATACTACAAAAATGAAACAGCTTATACAGAGTAGGATTTATTGTGAA
Organism: Ontholestes murinus; assembly: GCA_963969525.1. Lineage (NCBI taxonomy): Eukaryota > Metazoa > Arthropoda > Insecta > Coleoptera > Staphylinidae > Ontholestes > Ontholestes murinus. The sequence continues at coordinate 64,307,689 of OZ018394.1, read as the reverse complement.
AAAACACCTCAAAAATAATATAACCGAATTCAAAGGTATTTCACACAGAGTCGCTGTTTTAAGCAGCCTCCCATTCTACAAATAACCAATTTCAATTATCCAGGTATATGCTCCAACTGAGAATGCTAAAGAGGAAATACGAATTTTACAACAACTTTAACAAAGTAATGACAAACCTAAATAAAACAGTAATCATAATGGGAGATTTTAAGGGCCAAATCGGAAACAGGAAAAAATACGAAGATAAGATACTTGGACCTTATACTACAAGGAAAAGAAACGATAACGGACCAAAATTAATAAACCTTGCTTTGGAAAATAACTTACACATTATGAACAGCTTCTATAAAAGAAAAATTAATAGAAAAAGGACGTGGGTATCACCTAATCGGAAAACGACGAACGAAATGGATTATATTATTACTAATGGTTCTCAAATATAGATGTTGTCAATCAATTCAACTACAATACCGACCATAGAATGCTGAGCGGTCAACTATACTTAGTATAACCAAAAACATTAAGAAAAATCATTTAAAACATAACCAATAACTTTGCCAATTCTTGATCGTATCTTAGATACCCCAGATACTAGTCTAATAAAAGTACAAAACTTTAACGAAATTCAAGAAAAATTTGATGCCCTAGAAATAGAATTAAAATAAATAGAAAATAACATTATAAGAAACAAGTTGACAAAAGAAAATTTAGGACCAAAAGCCAGAAGTTTAATCAAATAAAGAAAGATCTTATTTAAAGTCAGGAAGACCAATAGACACGAGATAGTAAAGCTAAGTAAAGAAATCAATTTAGAAATACGTAGACATAGACAGAGTACAAGAACAGAAACAATCAATTACTACATAGAAAATCAGGTGGTGTTAAAAAAGCATTCCTGAGAGAGAGCTTGGATTGGATAGGAAACATGACACACCGAAGAACTAAAAGAAACAAGACCAATAGAAATACTAAAAATCGCATTACCGCGAGTTATACAGCGATGACGAGTCACTATCTGAACCAAGCCAACCAGCTGTCTACGAAGGCGAAGACGAAGAAGAGATTCCATGCATAATGCGAACAGAAGTTCTCGAAGCAATAATATCTCAGAAACGAGTAAGAGCACCTGGCGCAGGCTGTATAACTAACGAAGTTTTAATAGGGACGTCTACCAAAACACTAAACACCATCACAGAGCAATTCAGTAAAATTTTATATATAGAATATATACCTCATCAATGGAAAACCTTTACCATAATAATCCTACATAAAAAAGGGAAAACATGATATCGCTACTTATAAACCTATCAGCCTGATGTCCAAAATATATAAAATATTCTCCAAGATACTCCTAGACCGCTTAATCAAGATTTTGAATGAAAACCAACGAAAGGAGCAAGCAAACTTTCGCTGTGATTTTTCAACACTATATCATATTCACACCATAAAACAGGACATTCAGAAAAGCAACGAGTATGGTTTTACTTACTATCTCGCGTTCGTAGATTATAATAATCCGTTCGATTCACTTGAACACGCAAAAATATGGGAAGCGTTGGAAACTCAAGGAGTAGATAAAACAATTATTCGCCTTTACCAACATATACAAAAACATAAAAGTCAACAGACGAACAGAGAGGATAGGTGAAGACTTTCCTATAAAAAGAGGAGTTAGACAGGGAGACCTATTATCACGTAAACTCTCCTCGGCAATTCTTGAACATGTTTTAGACGTCTCGAATGGTACAACTATGGACTAAATATAAATGGAACGTATTAAACCATCTTAGATTTGCAGATGATCTAATAATTATTTCAAGCGACGCGAAAAGCCTGCAAGAAATGCTTGACCAACTGGTGTATAAAAGTGGGAAGGTTGGACTGGTAATAAATATCTCAAAAACAAAACTGGTCACTAAAACAAATAGTGAAAAATCCTTATATAGAACTCAAATTAAAGAGAAATATATATAATTGATGTATTCTGCCAATTTTGGCATATGAATGCCAAAGATGGAGTTTAACCGAAAATAATGTACGCAAACTAAAGACCCGGAAAGAAGCTTACTCAATTAACTGTGACTATACATTCATGTTATATTACTTATTGAAACATGGCTTGAGGATGAAATTGTTTGATGATAGGTACAGTGTATCATACTGATCGCTTTTCTCCTAATAGTTCAAAACTTCGTAGAGGTGGAGCACTTATCTCTGTATTAAATACATTAAAATCAACTATCATTAATACCGATAAATATTCAGAAAAAGTATAGGTTAAATTAATGATTTGGAATCAACATTATGTTTTTAATATGTATACTCCAACATACATCTTCAAACTGCTGAATATGAAAACTCATCGTGATTTCATCCAGCCTAATCTTTAATTGATTCAAATAGAAGACTCCGTACGATAATTTCAAATCTATACCAAAAACAGTTCCGACACAAAAGTGAAATTAGAATTTAGATTGTGATACATATGCCTTCAATGGTCTCACTCAATAATAACATAAAAATGATATTGAAGGAATATTAAGCGTTACTTCGTGTTCTTTTAACTCTATTTCTAACTTTAATACTGTACTAAATTGTGATGCTCATATTATTAGAAATAATACATTTATATTGCGAGACCATTTATTTAAATCCGGATTGTACACTTGTCTGTGATTGTCTATTCTGCTATTAACAAGTACTTATTATCAATGAATTATAATAGTACATTTCATTATGTATCTGATATTAATGAGGCCGCTGAAATATTTTATATATATATATATATAATCAAAAAAACCCTTTTACCCTTTACTCAATATTATTCGACTCTTTTGAGAAATTTATATAACAGTGTATAATAATGAAGTGGTTTGAAATTTTATTACTCTGTAAGCTCAAATTTAAATCAAATGTTAATTTATATAAAATATTGTCAAATCCTTATCTAACGTATTAAAAATATTTTATCCCTCAACAACATGAATTTATCAGGGGACGTTCTGAAAAAAACAATTTCTTTCAATATACTAATTTTATTATGTTTCGATTATGGCTATAAAGCCCATTCTATTTACACGTACTTCAATGGGTTATTAGTGCTTTATTCATCAAATCTTAATAGTATAATTAATTCTTCAAATGTTCAGCTCTGAATATACAAGCGTACACAACTCAGCAATCTCAGCTATTGCATATTCCACTTTGTCATGTCATTTAACCCTTCTGTTGACGGGCGAATTCAGAATCACACCCTTCGACGGTGTGACCCAAACTGTGTTTTATTTTTTTTCTAATAACACATTAATATGCCCAGTTTCAGGTATGCATTTGTTAAACTGGTCTATTTTGCACTGCTAAGAGTAAAAATAATTGTGAAAAAATTAAAAAAAGTTACATGTAATGTATTCAAAAGAAATTATAAATTGAAAAAACGGAAAAGACAATAACAATAACATTTGTAAAGTATATGGCTGAATAAGTGTAAAAAAAATATAAAATGTGCGTATATAAATTTCACACACAAAATATTGAATGGAAAATCTCGTTAATCAAATTTTACCGCACAGTCGGCACAGCATGGTTTTCTGTGTTCCAAACAAATACAGGAACCTCAAAACTTGCACAAATATCTTGATTTTCGATCCTTGCAGAATTTGCCCCTCCTTAGAGCAGTTGAAGTCGCAAGCAGGGCTCTTCTGTGACTGAGACACCAGAGAATTTAGCTGCTGATAGCCTTACATTCCGTGGTAGATTTTGCATACTCGCTCGTAGGTTCATGTTTTCTATCACTAACTCTGCACCAATTTTCCAAAACCAATGTCTACCTTCTTGTGTTTCGAGTTTCATTATAAGATGTAACCCTCCTGTCGACTACATCGAGACCGCTTTTTGTGGAATTGTAGAATGTTAGTATCTCTGGCTTTTTATTATCATCAGTATTTTCGTCTAGTTTGTCATCGTAGTGCATTGACGATACAAGTAATACACTCTTTGAATTTCTTGGAACACATGAAGCAAGTGTCGTATCGGCATGGAATGCAAAAAAAATAGAACTTTATAAGTCTATCTTTAACATTTTTAACTTCTTTGGGCAAAGACTTTCGACTGGATTGTATTGTGCCAACTACAGTTATACAGTGATCATGCAACAAACGATTTACAGCTTCCACGCAAGTAAACCACCGATCCATGGTAACATTCCCTCCAGATCCTGAGATGTAGTGCTATTACAGAATTGTCTATCTGAAAGGGACCTTCAGGTTGCCTTCCAGCATAGATCTCCAAATGCGACGTGTTCTTTTTTTTGCATCCACTGTAAAAAATACTTTAATCCCATATTTGTTGGGTTTATTTGAAATGTAGATACGAAAGCCACATCTTCCACGAAATCCTAACGCCATTTCATCTAGAGTCACATATTTACCCACACTATAATCCACACTATAATGTTTTTACACTGTTCATTGAATTTTTCAAATATGTCTCTAAAGGTCTCTAGCAGGAAATAATTTGAACCTTAAGCTCTCCTCGGACCAAAATTCGCCAAATACAGCAAACCGATAAACGCCTTCATTTACACTTTATTAGCAAGTACATCGTCGTATTTATTCTTGTATTTTGGTGCTATTTTTTGTATATACAAGTTGTAAAGCTTAGTTTATTATTATATTTGTTATAAACAATATGTAGCAATAAATAATTAGATAAAATTTTATAGTAATATTCGTGATCCAACACCAGTTCTACCTTCGTTAACATACTTCTGTGCCACAAGATCTGGAATAACAGAAATCCATTTTTTTTAGACAACTGTGTCCGAAATTCTTCAAAACACTCCAACACTGAATTGGGTGTTTGGGTTTCTTGCACTTGCATCAAAATACAGAGATCTGGAGGTTGTACTAGAAGTATCTGATTGGTTTCCATCTTCATCTGGTTCTTCTTGCTCCGTATCTGTAACGCGTTCGCTAATTATGTCTTGTGCACCTTCCTCTTCGGAGTCAGATGTTTCAGAAACGTCCGGGGTTAGTACTTTATCGTAAAGTGCCTATAGTAATAATTTCACTTTCATAAGCAGTTATCTCTCAAAACAAAATTATTAAAACCACAAGTGGAAAACGCCACAAATGGAAAACACGCCTAACTTTCAGATGTACTTCCAATAGAGGCTGAACCAAAAAAATCCCTTGTCTTGCTTTATATAGTACAAACTAAGTTCATAAAAAACAAAGATTCCTGTGCAGAATATAAACTATTTAGAGTAAGAAAGGTAAATCCCATAAACTCGAGATAAAAATTTGCTAACATGCAAAACACGCAGAAAGGATAAACAATTGAAATTTAGGGACTTACAGGTATGCAAAAGATTCTGCGTAATACTTAGAAACTAGGGGAACGCCTTAGGAATGTCCCTTTACAAAATACGAAAAAATAAATTGCAGGAAAAAAACTTACACGAATACACGGGTTGCGTCTGACGGACCCAAAGCCTTTCTGGCAACCAAACGACAGATGTTAAAATTAAGGCAAATTAAGGAAAAAATGTCTTTATTAAAGTTACGAAGGTGCCAAAAAGCTAAAGGGAGGGATATAGTACATTAGTAAGAATGTGTAAACTATTTATATTTGACGTCAACTAAATAAATAAATATAATTTATTATTCCTTTAAATTTGGTATATTTCCTGACCAATAGAAACTAGCCTATATTAAACTATCTTATTCAAAACTATTTGAGCTTTTAAGTTACTCAGATTTGTTAGTAAATCTGAGATTTGGAGAATATTGCATATAAGTGTCCAAAAAGAATGACTTCACAACAAATGATAGTTTATATATTTATGACGAATTAAAAAACAAATAAATATTCAAGGACAAAAAACATAATGTATCCAGGATATAAACTGAAAACTATCAACCGAAATGCAGTCTATAGAGGCATTTATTAAGAAGATTATATTAATCCCCAAATGTTGAATGCAGAACTATATTGTTATATGGAATAAACGTTTTATTCTATTTATATTAATTTTTTACACATTTTTAATTTGCAGAAAATCTTATCTATTATTATATGAGTTTAATTCGTTTTCTATTTTTCTTAACATTTCTTTGAAAAATGTCCTTTGTCATTACTATTATTATTTTTGAGTTTTCCAACATTAAAAATATATATTTTTTAAGATAGCATACAAATTATTGCCATTTTATGCAGGTAACATATTTTTTTTTAGAATATCAATAATTCAATAAATAAGTTCAAAACTTAAATAGTTGTTACAAATTCTTAATAATTATAATCTTTATCTCCATCTTTATTTAAACTTTATCAAACATAGTTACAATATATACAAATATATAATGTATTATCAATACAATTTAGAATATATACATATATTATTAATTTATATAAGAATATTAACTAACACTAGCAGTTTTAAAATATTACATAATGTTTGTAGACATTGATTCGGAAATCACTGAACTAATAAGTGAGGTGCCGTCTTCCAAATATTGAGTCTGGTCTTTATCACCAATTGTGTCACCGAAATCAATTTGGTTCATAAATATTTGCCGGACGATAACATGGGAAGCAATTTTTGTTGAAGCACACATCTCTTGTAAGTAATTGATTTTAATTGTCGCAGGGAGAGTACAAGCGGGTCAATTGGAAAATGATGGCCGGGGGTCACAGTGTTTATAAATATTGACCTCTGACTGTGGTCACATTCTCATACCCATCTACCTACACACAATTAAGACGAGTAATTGACAGCAGCATGTTTCACCCATTCATTAATTAGTGATTCGTGTATTTTTAGCGCGTGATAACAGCAAGCAAGAAATGGGACGAATTGGCCGTTTAAAGTTTAAACTGGCTTAGTAATTTGTTACTAAATTATTATTATGCAAATCAGTCAGTAATTTTAGATCAGTGAGTTTTTTAAAGCAAAGCTTATGATAAAGAAATATAAACATAGTGAGAAGAATTTGAATAATCTGTGAAATTCAAACTAACCTTTTAAATAAAAAACAAACAGAAATATAAAAGAATATTATTTATTGTAAAAATTAATTTAGTGGTTAAATAATATTACAATTGCTGAAAATATATTTATGATTTTATTCATTGATTTATAAATATTACTACTTTAAACATTACTCAAAATTATTAAATATATGTTTTAATATACCTATTATTCTGTTTCTATCGTATGTTGAAGAATCAATAAGTTGTGTTTAAACTAATAATTGAATAATAAAATAACCTATGATATCAAATATAATGGATTATAAGTCGATTGATCAATTTCTTTACTCAGCTCTAACAAAAATGTGGCTTTAAAGGATAAATATTTATGAATATTGGATACATGTTTTACGCGTCTCGAGAGGCCTATATAGACGTACATTTTTAAATCTTTGTATAATTCTGAATATTTTAATTAAACGTCCCGTGAATTTTACTATCATTAATGCAATGGTAGTATTACAGTCAAATACGCAACAAATTTCGTGGTCAAACTGCTTAAAATATTTTAACTTGAAACAATTTATTTGCAGTTCAATATGCACAGAAAACAGTTAAATGTAATAATTAAATTATATAACAAGTGTCCTTTCAAGAAACAAAAAAACTCTTGATAAAAATGATCTATGTATTTTAATTAACAATTAGACGATTAAAACTACATGCATCCTTCTATACTTGAAAAATTGAGGCACTTGATATGTTAAAACAGAAAGTAATCATGTTATAAACTTTTATATATAAATAGCTTGAATAATGTTTAATTACACCACTCTCATTCGTCTTTGAAGCGACTAAGTAAAAGTAGTGAAAACCATCAAGAGAAGAAAACTAGAATACCGTGGACACATTTTGAGAAATGAGACCAAATGCCACCTTTTAAAATCTGTTCTCCAGGGGAAGAAAGGGTAAAAGAAGACCAGAAAGAAAAAGAATATCATGGCTAAAAAACTTAAGAAAAATTCAAAAACTACCTCCGAACTATTCACAGTAGCCGTGAAACATATCCAAGATTGTCGCCAATTTTCGGAATGAATAGGCACTTGAAGATGAAAGGAAAGTAAACTCATTTTTATCTACAAAAATATCATTGATGAGAGATTACATAACTTTTTAAACAAAAATTTGTTTTTTATAGAAAATTTAAATCTTTAAAATTAATAGTCCAAATTCATTAAATTCGTGTATTTCTTATTGCTTCAATGATATTTATATAAAAATAAGTTACAAATTCGCACATCGTAACGTATTAATTGCATTTTCTTGGGCGTTTGAATTATTATTTTTTATTAATTTATAATGTTAAACATTAATATAAATTTAATATTCGCTTTGAAGTCCCCTGATGCAATTTTAACAATTTTCAGAAATAAAGTGTTGCCTACATGTCCTTGCATTTACAGATACAGAGTTTTTGGATTGTATCCCCTAAACAGCTGAGATTTTGATCTCAAACTTTAAACCTAAAATTGTATTATTCTTCGTGCACTTTTAGTAAATATTTACAAGTTTATTTTAATAGTAGTAGTAATATAGAGCTATAGTATAATTTGAGTTTTATTTGTGTATTTTTAATTTAGATTAGCACCATCGTTACCCTAAAGGGCTATTAATTCTAACCTACTAAGATTATAAACCGAGACCGATGAGCCCTTATTTTATTTTCTGTACATTTCTTTATAAATACTATCAATTTTTGATTTTTATACAATAGTTAGTGAAAATAATTAGAAAAATCAGCAACATCCATTGAATAAAATATTTATTAGAACTTTAAGACTATAAGAAATAATTGTAGGAAATAAAAATACCATTATTATTATAAATATTGCAAAGTAATTAATGGTCACATAATTTTTAAATAAGTTCGCGTTTATACATAGCATAACGTCAACTGTTTTTAATTAGATTAATATTGAGATTCAAGATATTAGAAATTATATGAAGTTTTTATAACAAATAAATTGAAAATGTAATAAAATAACCTAAGAAAGTTATATGACGAACACATAATTTTACAGATAAACCATATTTCTTGAAGATTTTGGTGGTTTTTGGTAATTATTGCAAAAATTTATTTTCTGATTCAGTTTCTTTTCTTCATGAACTGTTTTTGTAATTTTGAATGGTATTATTGACACATATTGCCGTTTTCAGCTGTTTTCGATCATATTAAAGTTTCGTCAGAAAATATTTTATCTAAATACATTTTTAAGACGGGCTTTCAAGTTTTCTATTATTATTTTTCATTTGATGATAAACAACTGTTTGTTTTATTAATAGTTGTGTACTTTTAAGTTAATTATTTAAAGATTTATTATTTACAGTTTCAACTTGCTTATGTTATTTATTTGATATGTGTTTTTTATTCATAACATTCAAGTCTATTTAGTAGTTTCAACTCTATTGATCTATAAATGACCAAATGTTTTAAGAGTATTTAATTTTTTCCTATTTTTCAATCTGCATTTTGCTGAAGTCTTTGTTTTTGATAATTCACATTCCTTTGTAATTATCTTTGACAACGTTAATCTATTTTAATTGTATTGACAATTATTCACTATTATTTGTGATATTAATAATTTTAATAATACATTTTTAATATTCATTTATTTGTCATTTAATATCTTCTTCGATCAAATTATAAATATGGATCTTTCGGTCTATAAATATTGGATGAAAAGTTTTAGACTCAGATATTACTGCAGTCTATTGCCTGATGGTTAGATAAGTCAGTATGAATTGTAGATATTACAATGTACTCCTGGCCGATGTTTGTAAATAGAATGAAAAAACACAAAAACAAACCTAGGGCGTTGTCAACCAGATAAAGAAAATAACCCAATGTTCAAAAATTGAATCTAGAGTTATCAACAAGCCCAACTCGCGCCATTGCTGAGCACGAATCCAGGAAAATACTGTCAACGGATGCCCGCGCAACCAGTGCCAACTTCATGCATATAAACGATCAGCTGAGACAAAATGTAAACAACAACAAATCTGCGAATCTAACCTTAGGTGATGAACAGGGGGAATGTGGTGATTGGTACCGGTGATAGCTCCAAATCGAAATTAGAAGCGAAACCAAAGAAAACATGGCTATTTGTTAAGCGAGTTCGAAGTAATGTCACGGTGGAAGATCTATCATGAACGGACCATGTTATACGAGTGCTAAACACTACTGACTTCTTGTACGAAAAATTAAATACTAATTACCCTTCATACAAGATCGGTGCCGATTACACACACCACCAAACGCCGACCCATCCCAAAAATTGTCCTGAAGGTATTGTAATCGACCATTATACCAGGCTCCAAAGTGCAAAATAAATAACTCTAATGTATCCCAAATCTCAATTAAATCTGCTTTTTTATAACACCTAATTTTTGAGAAATAAATCAGTAGAAATTGAAGTGGCTTTAATTGAGAATAATTATACTTTTGATCTACTGTGCTTATCTGAACATTGGTTACATTGTTCTGAATGAAATAGAAACTGTGAATATACACCCATACCAGACCTCCTCCTATTTTGCGCGTTCCTTGTTCAAACACGGTGGAGTTTTACAACTAATTCATCCAAAACATTCCATTACAAACCTAAAAAGTCTCATCAGTTTATCAAAAGAGATTGCAAAATTGTGGCATGGATATAATTTATCAGTAATGACAATATACCGTTTAACTCTCGAGAATTTCGATAATTCCTACTCAGAACAAATTACATACAAACAAGAATATTGTCACATGTGGCGATATTAATGTTAAATTTAATAGTAATGAGCATAAGTCAGTTGTATTTTGTGATTAGCTAAACTCATATGGTCTGAGTAGTATGGTTAAATTTAAAACAAGAGCAAATAATGGTATTGATAACCTATTTACTAGTATTGAGTCTAAAAACATTGAAACTTGTACCGTAGATTTTAATACCTCGGATCATATTGGGATTCATACAAAGATATATTTACCTTCAACACCTAAAAGAGTAATAAATTGTATACATAGACCATTGACCGAAGAGGCAACAATTACGGCTGTTTAGAGATTGTTAATTGGAATTTAATTCTTGATGAAAACATAAGTGTGGGTTACAAGTTTGCCAACTTCATTAAAACAATAAGGCTGTCACTATTCAGCCTATAAGAACACGTAATAACTGGTTCACAAATGAACTATGACAAACGAGGCAAACACTTAATCTCATAAAGGATGCCAGTAAACAGTATCATGAATTAAAACCCAATTATAATAGTTACAAAACGAAATATTCAAATACTTTATCTCACACTCGTATTTAACACAACGAAAAATTCATTACAAAATCTGGCAAACAGCCTAAGGCAAGGCATTGTGGTCTTTTATTAAACCACCAACTCATATTACTAATTCAAATTGTAACATCGATGCAAGAGAATTCAATGCTTCTTTTAGCAAGGTTGCACAAAATCGAATCGAAAAATTGCCACCAATAAGCAAATATCCTATTGATATTTTAAAGACGTACTATCCGTGATCATAAATCCTCAACAAGTGAAGACTTTTACGGCATGAGCATATGCTTAATAAAAAGTGTGGTGGATACAATTATAAGCCCCCTAACTAAACTCGAAATATATGTATAGCAATAGGCAGTTTTCCCGATTGCCTTCAGAAAGCTTGCGTCGTACCAGTATTTAAAAAGGGTGACGCAAATGATGTAAACAATTACAGGCCCATTTCACTTTTGCCGATTTTTTTAAAAATAATAGAGCGCATTCTGTTTAAACAGATTCAGTATCTCGACTCAAATAAAATACTCTCAGAACATCAATACGGCTTCCGGGTGGGAAGGTTCACTGAATATGCCATTAGTGCGTTTACTCAGGCTATCTATGAAGGATTTGAACGGGGAGGATACTCTTCTTCGACCTTCATGGATCTCACAAAAGCATTATCTCACGTGACCTTCTCTTGCGTAAGCTGTACTGTTACAACTTCCACCCAAGTAGCTGCAGACTGATTATGTCATACCTATCACATAGAAGGCAAATCAAATCCGGAAATTCAAATTACTCTTGGTTTTCTGCAGGGTTCAATTTTAGGACCTTTACTTTTCATTATCTATATGAATGACCTACCGTCCTATAATACTGCAACAAACACCACCCTGTTTGCAGACGACACAACCCTATTAAACTTTTCGGGGGATAAAGAGATCGCAATATACGATATTAATAATGCCTCACAAAAAGCAACTACATGGTTTACAGAAAGTAAATCTCAATTTTCATTTTCTGTATGACCTGTGTAAAACCTCGGTTAATGGCGCAAATAAATTTAAAAAATTATACATTATCCATACAGTTTTTTTTATTCTGTTTGGCATCCTGAAATTAATTTTTAAGCCGTATCTTTTTAAAAAATCTTCTACGCAGAGTTTATTGGTAACATTATAATTAAAATTAACATTAAAATCACTCGTTAAAATAACATTTAACTTTATAAAATACAATTTAATAAATACATTTGACAACGCATTAAAAAGTAATTTAAAATTACCTTAAGGTAAACGATATGCCGCGGCATGCCGTCAAAATTATTAAATTATCAAATAGCACGATGTTTAACTATTTTAATATGTTTTAACTGTTATTATTTATTATAACACAATTTAGGTTGCTTTTATAATTTGTATTAATAATTCTATATATTGTCAAAACTGTTTTTGAAACTAACAAAGATTTTGAAATAAAACTTTAAATTTAATAGTATCTTGAATTTACGAAAACTTTAGTTTTAGTCGTTCATCAAAACTAATTTTCGTTTATTTCATAGCGAAAACTTAGGTTTAATTTTTAACCTACACATATTTTTCACTGCATAATTTGTAAAAGAGAAAACCACAAATTGTTATAGAGTAACTATAACATTAATATCATTTAACTAGGAGAATGTAATAATGAAATACATGTTTTAATTGCAATCTACAGAATTGATATCTACTTTTGAAAAGATCTAAATATTTTCATCTTATACATATTCTGCTTTTTATTTAATTTCTTTGTTCTCGTTAAAAGGTTTTTTTAGAAAGGAATATAATATTAGATTTAATAAAAGACAAATTTAATGTCAATGTTTAATTTTATCGCCATCACTAATGACTAAGGTTATAAATAATATTGAAAATAAACAAAATGTTTTCGGAGTTTTTTCAAATATTTAAATTTCTTTCGGTAAGTTGTATTTCAATTTTCCTTATAGCTTTACTTATGATTTTAATTCAAACAGCTTTTTGCTATCCCAGCCAGTTTTTCTTTATTATAGTCAATTTAAGCCCATGTATTATGTATAAAATATGACCTATTGATATAAACTTAAAGAAAGCTTACAACTCCATACGAAAAGATCTAGCGTTGTTAATTTCAATGTCCCTACTGGCTAATTCAAGTCATCTCCGCGAGAAATAATCACATTATCAAATCAAGTTGAAAATCTTGTATGCACTAATAGATTTATGGTTGAGGCGTTCACTACGTGATACATCTTGAATATTTAAATAAAGTAAAACTCACTTTGTTGGTATCACACTATTTATTTTAAAAAAAGTTTGATAATGATCAGCTGTTGATCGAAACTCGAGTTACTTTTAAAATACTTTACTTTATTTAAATACAAATTTCAAATATATGTTTAATTGTTTGAGTACAATTAATATTAAAATATTAAAATATCCTTTTCTTCACTGTGAATTTATTATAATATTAAATCATTTATAATATTTCTATACTAATGTTAATATGGTGGATTTAATAATATGATAAATTTATGGTCAATAATTGATTTGGATAGCATCATGAAACCTTACAATTGCGGTAGGAATTGTAATTATAATTACATAATTAATAATAATCCTGAATTCTCTTAACATGTAAATAAACTTCTTGGAAGCTATTATTATATGAACGATTCCCCGTTTCGATTAACATCTTAGAATTGATACGGACGACTCCTTCTAATCCACCTCATCCTGTGGGGTTAATCCCGTCCCAGTTAGTTAAAAGGCATTGATAAATTGAGATATTTGTCATGGAGAGAATCTAAACATTGAATTTAATACGACGTGCCGTAATTGAGTGCCGTAATCATCTTATTACTGCGACCTAAGTGCCAGTAATTGCGATACAATTGCACTGTTGACTTTACTTTACCATTCAAACATCCTGTACATTCTTATAAGACAACTGCAAACAAACTGAACGGCACATGATTGAAACAGAAGGAAAAAAACGTGACGTGGAAAATTGTCCCCAGCTGATGCAAGTGTTTTGTATGCGCGTGGGACGTGAGGAATTCGCTTCAACAACAACGCAAGTGTCGCATAATGGGCCAGACACAAATGTTTTCCTTGATGTGTTATTAGAAAATAGCGGAGTGGTGTTTTAAGATTACGAACGTAGGTTAAGGATTGACGACTATTACGGGCATCTTATCTCGTGCCAAAATTAAGTTAATAAAATTCTTGCATAAATTGTCCAAAAAATAACTCAAATATAAATATAGTAAATATTTAATGCAATAGTATTTTTAAATGTATGACACTGATTTTCATAAGATACACTTTAGTTATAGATACAAGGTGTGTTTTTTGAGTTACTTGAACATTAATTTAATTAAATGAAACATTAGTAACTATTTTTCTTCACTGGTTTATTTAATTCGTTAAATATTCACTTAGTGGAAATGTATATTTAGCGATTTAAGTAAACTAGTGAAGAAAATGAATTACTAGTGTTTCATTTACCTACTTATAGATACATTTAAAAAAAAATTAATTCTCTAAACCTAAAATCCTTGGTTGACATAACATAAAACTATTGATTGAATTACGTAAATACAAAGCTAAACTTGGACAGTTTGGAATTCCTGGACATTATTACTATAAATATTTAAGAAGGTACACTAATTTAACAATTAAGGATGAAACAATGGAATTTTTCACATATATCTACACTGTATTAAACGTTCTAAAAACGATGTTGCAATAAATATTTATTTTCCAAATAATATTGTTTGAAATAATTATAATCATACTAATGATCCAGGCTATTTTATAATCCATCCATTGAAGTCACAGTTTCGGTTTGAATTAATTGAATTAATTGATGAACTGGCTGTAATCAATCAATTAAATAATATCAAATCATTATCCTGTGGTTATGGTGATATCAAAATTTCAATGCTACCTATGAGTTCTGTAAATTTATATTACTAATTCCTATATTTTGTAAGGTAACTTTCGAAATATTTGGAAACATGCTTAAATTAAACCTTTACCAGAAAACGACAAGACTACTAAAACATGTTTAAACTACGAGAATATTTACAACACTCTCTAAGGTTTTGGAAAAAATATTGTGCTACTCACTTATATTGGACTGACTGAGTTATATATTTTACTCTCAAGTAATTATATGTCCAAATATAAACAATGTGCCAAAATGGATAGTAAACATCAGATCTAAATATTACAAGGGTATTCCGCAGGGATCTATTTTGGGCCAACACTTCTTATTTATATGTAAACTAAACATTGATTTACAGGTGCAGTATTATGTAAATAATAATTAGAACTAATTCTTCTAGGCTTTCTGCACCGTACATTATTAAAATTAGTTCTAATAATTATTTACTTCCTATTTATTTATTTAACTAATTTACGGGTGACCTCAATTTACAATAATAATAACATAAAACAAAACCTAAGGTAAAGTATTTTAATCCTAATTCAAATTAAACCAAATCCAACTAACGAATGTACTTTAAATTTAGAAATTACAATATAAGTAACGTATCCAATACATATATACCCATATCTTCACATGTATGTACAAATATATACACACACTTAACCTAAATTATCAGAGTTCATTCCGAAGCCTGCTTTTAAAATTATTATTATTTAAATCGAAAATATTGAACCAATAATGTGCACTTCAATCAATAACTAATCTAAGAATACGACTAATAGAGTTATTGTTAGCGAAATTTAAGTTATTTTGATTTATAACAACTATATTATTGCTTCTTAAAACACTCGATGAACTTGAAGCATTTAATTTAATGTGTGACAATAAAGGTGAAGAATTTATAGACATTTTTGTATATTATGTAATGTGCTTAGGTCAGAAATTAATCTACGGACCACCAGGGTATACATCTTTAAAAAAGTCATTACGAAATCGTAGGAACCTTAAACATGTTTGATATTGTATTTAAATTCGATAAATTGCAAAAACTTCTTCTGTACATTCTCAATTCTCTCAATATCCACTAGTAGATAAGGTCACCAGACAGGAGACGCGTACTCAAGGTATATCTTACAAGTGAACAGTATAAAACCTAAAGGAATTCCGGATTTAACTCCCTTGACAGTTGCCATATAAAACCCCACATTTTTCTAGCTTTATCACAGATTGAAATTATTCTAAATGTAAGACGACACAATAAAAAACACCAAAATCTTTAATGGATGGTATCTTGTTAAAGTAACCAAGTCCAATAAATACTAAAAATTGATCTTGGTTTTAGTTCTAAAAAGTATGAATCACTCAATATACAATTTAAGACCATCTGCGTTCATCAAGCATTCCTCACAAACTACATTGTCCACGAGATAGTTAATAAATAATAAAAAATAAAATCGGATCAATGTGAGTGCCTTAAGGAACCCCTGGCGTATACAAAGTTTTTGATTTTAACTTTTTGAGTACAATTACTCAGAAATGAATTTAACCACGTCAAAGTTGTGGTATCTATACCTAGCATTTTAAGTTTGCTTAGCAATATGAACGCTCCACCCTGGGGAAAAAGATCTGCGAACAAATATACGGTACCTTGGCCCTCTTCTACTTTATCTTCATATTCGATATTTTTAGGAAAGCCATATTCCTTTCGAGTTTCATTAGCAAATTTTATAAAAAGAACGTGGATTAATGAAAACATTTGAAATATTCCTTATAGATATATAATACTTTACATTCGTAACGTAAATTACTAAAAAAGATTATATCTTCTGTGAGCTATTTTTATACTGTCGAGTAAATTAATTAGATTTCTATTAAACCACACTAGAAAATGTAGATTGTTTCTTTCTTAAAAGTGTTGTTGGGTTAAACAGTTCCATGCCAACGTATAGCGCGTCGTATAATTTTTTGTCGCGATATTTGTATCAGGATTAGAGAGAATATTATCATATTTCAGTCAACTTGTAACTAATAATCAACCAAGGAGACAGATATATAAGCAAAATCCATAAAAAAATTAGTCAAGAAAAACTCCTCTCGAATTCGGTATAAAATCAATTTGATCTAAATTTAAGAAGTTATATGAATCAATAATTATCCCCGCTTGAGGACTAGTTGATTGAAGTGCATAACCACTAGCATTCCAAGATATCGAATTCAGATTAAAGTCACCACAAATTAAAAATGTATGATTATTATATTGAGTACATAAAGATTCGATAACATTACAATGATTTTCATATCTTAAAACGGAAGATCCTGGAGTATTATAAACACCGCCAGTAATTTACTTTGTCTTATTAATAGTGGCAATATTTCATCACAATTGGGATACCACCCCATAATACATAAGTTCCTATAGATTTGTCTACCTTAAAAATGTTGTAATTCGGCATCTGTAATTGACAATTAAGAAACTTTATTAGCAATTAACATATTTTTTAAAATTTAGTTCTCATACCTCCTGCATTATGATAATATATTATAAGTTTTTTGAAAGCTCCAACCTTTTTGGAACCTCTAACCTTTGCTCACATGAGTTATGGAAGATATGTAGGGTACGTCATTGCCATATTTAATCGTAAGAACTTTCTCTCCATTTTGAATTCTGCATGAAAGTTGAGATTTAATTACATTAAAATATTCTCTTTGTTTGAGTGTCCGATCACTATTGAAGTTTAAGCGAGTGTTGTTGTTTTTAGAGTTAGATTTTAGAATTAATTTAGCAGATGATTGGTTATGGAAAATAATTTTTACAGGTCTACAGGGTTTTTCAAATGATTTCTTCCCAATCCGAAACACTTTGGCTGGCTTCACGTTGACTTCCACTGATTTAAGATTATTATCAATTTCTTAAAAATCGTCTTTGATTTTATTTTTCATTTCTAATGATTTAGACTCCTGTAAGTTATAGAGTAAAACATTACACTGTAGTGATTTGTTTTGTAGTCTTAATAATACGCATTTGCTGTAGATTTACTAAATGTTTTCATTCATGTTATCTAATTGTTAATTAATTTTCTACAACGTAAAGGACTTTATTACATTTTTAAAATTCTGAATTAAATAATGATCATTTTGTTCTAATTTTGAGATTTTATTTTCAAGATCATTCACACGTGAAGAAATTGATTTAATAATTTCAATTTTGAATGCATTAAATTGTTCAGAACTCATTTTATGTAGTTTTACTAATGATATAGTAAACATATCACTTGGGACATCATTTTCAAAAATCATACGTTTCATATATTTGTGGTTCATTTTCGCAACAAAAAATCATCAATCAAGACATTACCATAAAGGTGCCATCTATTGTTTAAGTGTTGAACTACATCCCTGTTTGAGTATATAAGCACCGACACATCAAGGGAACTAACAACAGCGATAATTATAACAATAATAATGTAATTGTTAATTATTACTCCCTGTCATCAATAGAATACGGACTGGGAGAGCCAAATACTTCAAAGTAAAACTCGTTTCTCTGTCTGCAACTTCGCTACGCTGATGAGATCCAAAATAGATCGAAACCGGTCCAAGACTGCTGTTGACAAGGAACAATAAGTAATGTTAAAAAATATGTTTTGTGTGTTAAGTTAGTATTAATGCTTATAATGAATATAAACTATTCATTGTAAAATAAAATATAATAATAAACAAATTAAAAATATTAAGAAATATATCTTACAAGGTCGTTTCCGAATCCATCTAAAAAAACAAGCGAGTTATTTGCAATCATATATTTGACTGATAGAGTACAATTTGTTAAAATCAATAGTTTCATTTCTAGAGCAATCAATATTACTTCAGGTGTTCCGCAGGGTTAACACTGCGGACTCATTCTATTTTTACTATTTATAAATGATCTTAACATTTATATTAAACATTGCAATTTTCTTTTATATGCTGACGATCTTATACTATTCCGTTCAATAAAAATGGAACTGATATTATATATTTGCAGGATGATCTAAATAATATTAAAAATGGTGCTGTGACAACCAACTATTTTTTAATATAAGCAAATGCTTCAGATTTCATGTGGTAGAGGACGTACTGTAGAAAACTTTTATTACAATAATGGATCCAAACTGGCTTCAGTTGATTATGTGAAGGATATAGGTGTTACATTCGACTGTAACCTCTTATTTTCAAAACAAATTAACACAATATGTTGTAGGCATTGAAAACCCTTGGATTGGTTAATCGCTTCTCCAATTTATGTTCTATAGACATCCAGAAATATTTATTTATTTCTTTAGTATGTCTTCAATTGGATGTATTTGGTCTCCATTTTATTTAAAACATGTAGATCAAATTGAACGGATGCAAAACATATTTCTTTTATATATTTCATACCGTTTCATACCGGAATAAACATATTAGATTATAGTCGTAGTGGCTTCCATTTTTAAAATTATCATCTCTTCCTGAAAGACGTGTTTGTATTGTGATTTATGTATTCTGTTTAAAATAGTAAATGGTTTAATAAATTGCAGTGAGCTACTGGCACAATTAAATTTTAATTTGCCATCAAGAACAAGGAATCATGAAGTTTTCCGAGAAAATTTTCATCGAAGTAGTTTTGCTAGAAACAATCCCTTGTGCAGGATGGTTAGATTTTGTAATATGATTCGCTCTTCCCTTAACTTTTTATTATTCGGTACTTCCTTTGATAATTTTAAATACCATTTGAAATTGATTGGCCTTCCGCTTTGCCCAAATGTATAAATCAAGTTAAAAATAATTCGTTTTGTGTTAAAATAATTTCTGTTATATTAATTATGTCTTGCGTATACGTATGTCTAGTTCTAATATATATTTTTTTTTTATAGAACTATATTTTTTTACTTTTTCATTTCTTATTTTTTATGTATATATTTTCTTTTAATTGTATTATGTAATGTCTATATTTGTAAAATGGTAATACCGCAAATGAATGAATTAAATAAATAAATTTTCAACATTATATAACCATTTTAATGATATAACTTGAACATTGTAAATTTATATATACATACATCTTTATTTGGACAAACATAATACATAAAAATAAAAACAATCAATATGAAACAGATATATGGTGTTAGTCCATCTGGTCTATAGACCTGCGGTCTTTCTGCCCTGTCTGTAAATTTATTATTTATTATTCAAAACATATATAAGAAATTTTCTTGATATTGTTCCAAAATTATTTACACCACTATACAAAAAAGCTATGATAAACAACTAACTTTATTCAGCATTAATGTGTTTTCATAATGAAATTTGCTAACTATTTTTTATTTTTATTTTATTGCACAAAATTGTCCTTTTCTGCAATATATTTAGAGTATTCAATTGACAAGGCTGTTATTTGAATTTCCATAATATATAAATAAATTGTAAATAAAACACTTGGTTTGAAACTTCTCAGATTTAATGTCGAAACATATTATTTATTAAAAATCAAAAGTCGATTAAAAATTTAATTTTATTTTTCACAATTTTGAATGAAACATTCATTCGACACTTTCAAATAAGTGTCCCTTCTAACGGAATTGATTTCTTGAAAGGCCCTTGGTGTTATCCGCACTGGCCATTTTCTAATTGCGTCTTACCAAGGTTGGAACGGTCGATCCTTTACAAATAATATATTGCCCATCATAAAATGTAGAAAGGTTCTAAGCCATAAAATATTTTTGAAGTCTGGGGGAACGTGCACAACGCCAGACTCGGGTGTGCAACGAAAATAATTTTACTTTAAATAATTTATTAATTCTTGCCGCCGCGCAAATAATTGAGACAATTTATTTTTAGAAAATACTAATCAAATGCCATTTTATGAATTTAATTTTTTACATTTTTAAACAATATATTTATTTTTAATATACAAATTTTTCATTTTAGACCTTAAAACTTAAATTATTGTTTACCTTGTACAACGCTTTAATTGTATTATCTTGCTTTAAAATTATGTTTGCTTTTTATAATTATTTATTTTGCGGAAGAGTCAACAGACATTTTCTTTTAACCAGTTAACTGAGTTTGACGAGTGTTCGTGTCATCGATCGATTTTCGTGACACACACAAATTCTCACTTTTAAAACGGAGCGACACAGTTAACTCGTTAATATAATATTTTTTAAGGGTCTATGGTTGCGGGGTGTTAGTTCTTGTACTGTTTACTTTGTCGCTCCGTTTTAAAAGTGTGAATTTCCGTGTTTTTGTGACCGAAATTCGCACTTTCAAAAAGGAGCGACACAATTAACTTTAATTAAGTTAATAATTAAATAAATTAATTAAATATCAACCCTTTTTCGTTTTAATTAAGAAAAACAAAATAAAATTTTGAATCGTAGTAATATTCAAGTTTGCCTATCAAACACTTAAATTTGTTACTTTAAAGGATTGCTCTAAAACGCTATTAATTATATCTTGTAGCTGGTATCTAATGATAGATACCCGATAGATCTTTATTTGTAAGAATTTTAATTTAATTTTTTTTTACAAATTCAAAACTGTCCTATATTTTCCAGTTATAATTATAAGAAAACACTACTGAAAGTTATTATTACCAAAAATATATTGGGAAACAATTATTTTTGAAAATCAAAAAGTTCGGAAATTTATTTATAGAAAGTACACATGAATATTCGATACTTCAATGCTATATTTAAATTGCTTAAGGTAAAACTCTTGATCTTTATTATAATGTTATTATCAGTTTGATAAGTACTTCGATAATTTTGAAGATTTCAGGTTTAAAAAATAACACAACGGATAAAAACAGATCTCAGGCGACTGATAATACAACTAAAAAACAAAGCTAAAATTTAAAGTACATTTCCTCCAAAAAATAATAAAAGAAACATTTAGTATAAGTTTAAAAATTGCATAAATAATTTAATTGCCCTAAAGTTTTGGTTTATTATTTGCGATGATTATTCGTGGTTTTATTCTACATTCAAGTAAACGTATTTAATTCTAGCGATCTGAAAAATACAATCTATTGGATTTTTTTATGAACTTTATTAACATTTTCACATTATTATTAAAACATTAATAACAGGGTGACTGACGAAAAACCTTTGGTGCTGTATCTGGCTTATTTTTGATCCGATTTGAATAAATAAAACATCAAATTAAATGATTTTTAAAAGACTTTAATATGAACTGTACCGATATTTTTTCTTGCATCCAGTTTTTGACAAAAGACGATCAACTTTTTTTTCAAATTGCACTGTATATATAATTTGTACTGATCCGCAAGGAAATTTTTTTCTGAATCTAAATTTGTAAACGATTTTATCCATTCAACAAACCAAAGTCGAGAAATTGAGGATTAAAACAAAATTAAAAATCAAATACCCATAGTAAACAATATACAGAGCCTATTCCAAATGTCAAAAGTGACAGTGTCAGTAATTGGTACAATACTGCAACGATTTTTAATAATTTCATAATAAAAATGTTGCAAGATTTCAAAAACTGAAAAACGATTTCTGTAGAAGCACAAAATTCTAGTCCAGTGTTTGAAATATTGCAACATTTTAATTATGAAATAATTAAAAATCGTTGCAGTATTGTATCAATGGCTGTCACTGTCACTTTTGACATTTAAAATAGGGACTGTATATTGTTTACAATGGATACTTGACTTTTTATTTTTTTAATCCTCAATTTCTCGACTTAAGTTTGATGTATGGATAAATTTGTCTACAATTTTATATTCAGAAAAAAAATCTCCTTGCGAATCAATAAAAATATATATACAGTGCAATTTAAAAAAAAATGTTGATCGTATTTTGTCAAAAACTGGGTGCGAGAAAAAATAACAGTTCAGATCCTATTAAAGTCTTTTAAAAATGGTTTAATTTGATGTTTTATTTATTAAAATAGGATAAAAAATAAGCGAGATACAGCACCAAAGGTTTTTCGTCAGTCACCCTGTATAAATTACAATTTATAAAAACAATACCGGAAAGGCAAGATTGTTTGTTCGGCTCAGAATTTGTTTAAATAATAATAATTATATTTTTATATTAAAATTAAAGATCTTTAAAATTCGCCAAAATTCCTTCTATTTCCACATGTACTGTTAACTAATTACTAAAAGCTTCACGATAAGTTTCTGTTTTTGAAACAGTAATTTTGTAATTTACCATTTATAAGTATTGTCTACTTAAAGGAATAATTGAGTGTCAATTACTATAATGTATAAGTTATCAATCTTATAATTCAAATCGTCTGCGAAAAGTAATAATTTAAAAAAAATTAAGTACAACTTTAATATAATTTAAAAAAGCTTTGTTAAGTGCTTCAATTAAAGAAACGTAATATGGAAATATGATTTTTTAGATTTTCCAAACCCTATTAAAATTTTAAAAAAATTATTATTAAAGAAACAAATACTTTGAGGATATAAAAAAAAACGAAATGGAAATAACATTTATTTAGTGTAATGTAATGTTTATCATTTTATATTATCAAAAGATTCTTGATTTAATTATTAAAGAAATAGAAAGTATCATAAGAAATACTCAATAGAAATTATAAAATGCCATAAATGATTTTGAATTTTTTTAAAGTCTAGTTGATTACTTGCGAATACTATCTTCTTTCATTCTATATGGATTTTGTACGTCATATGTTACGTCATTAATTAAATTTGTGTTTGAACCAAAATTCACTTTTGTTATTATAAATGAGTCATTTTTAAACAGAACTCAAATGAATCAAAACAAGAGTCAATACCAATTTATACCATTATATTAATAATAATGTTTATAGAAATTTTTCCCTACAATATAAGAATGGTTGGTTTTCGATAAAAAGTATGTAAAGATACAAAATTTTAAGAAATGAAAATTAAACAAAAAATAAAAACTATGAAACATATTATATATGATCTTCAGTAAAATTATTTAATTGAAATTAATACATTATTATTTATAAAAGTGACAAAAAATAGTTGAATAAGATTATAATTCAAATCCCATGTGTAAAAAAATCAAAAATGGATTTCTTATATAACTAAGGAATATTATTTTTATAGGCTTTAATAAAACTCTCTAATTATTATAAAAACAGTAATTATATAAACTGCAAAATGCAATAATTTAGTGTCCTATTTCTTGATTAAATTTATACAAAATCAAATTATCTTATAGCTCAAATCATATATGTTAATTAATTATTCAAAATAGTAGTTGTAAATTAGCAGTTGATATTTAAAAAATCCATATTGATTCCATTAAAGAAATGAAATATTTTCTTTTTAGATTTTTAAAGTGTTTATTTCTTTTAAACAAAAATCGATAAAATATGGACTAAAAATCTCTCATATAAAATTAAATTACTTCAATATAAGTATAACTTTTCAACAAATTTATATGTTATAATTAGATATAGTATGGATTTTCAACTAAGTGTTTTGTTAATCAGTTCATATTTATATTTAATATAAATCAGTGTGATGTAATATTTATTATTTAATGCTATAAAAAGCTCATTGATTTAAGTATGTAAAGAAATTAACAAAATATTTATTTGGTATCACCTAAGAATTTAGCATGACTAACTAAGTTATTCGGTTTTAAGGTAATTATTTATACTATTTATAATAAAAGCTGATTTTATTTAATTTATTTCAATTAAATTATTTAGTAAATTATTAATTCTTGAAATTTTATCTTAATAAATTTTTGTAATAATAAAATCTTTTTACTTACCTCATTTTAAAATGTAAGATTACTCTTTTATTTTCTTATGATAGTGTTATTTTTTCATTTATTAATTTATAATTTCTGAAGGAATGGAGGAAGGTGGTAAAAACGAAGATAGTATGTCAATTTAAATCAATATATTTTCTCTGCATAGATCAAATAAAACATAAATAAAGATCACAATTTACAATATATAATCTTATATACAACTATTTACATATATACACAACTTATAATATAAAAATATTTGGTATGACAGTGAAATAATACAAATTCTAAAACTGAGATCACAATTGATTGTTTTAAACAACATTAAATGTTCAACTTTGCCGCGTAATTACCGTGACAGGCTTGAAGATGCTTTCCGCCGGCTTGGGCTCCGGACTGCTGGAGCAACTCGATGGCGAGAGTGCTACCGGTTGGTGCATTGGGGGCATGTTGTGACCTGGGAACTGCTGGGGTATCCTTAACGCTGGGTACATGTCGTAGAAGGGTTGCTGCCGCAGGAAGCCGACCTCCTGTGGTGATGCCAATCTTTCCAGGCCGAATCCAGCGGGTGGAAGTGTCGGTGTGGGTTTGTGCAACATTGGGAGGTACGGATTGTAGCGTTGGTAAACTGAGGCCGCTAGTAAAGCCGGGTTCGGGTACAACCCCATGAGTGCCGGGTTGTAACCTGGGAATGGTGCTGGATACGCTCCCAAAACCATAGATCGTTTGAAGGCGGCTAACCGGGATCTTGAAGCGGCAGTGGAACGCCTGCGGAGTTTTCCCGTGGTACCACCGATGAAAACGTCTTCGGCAGAAGGGTCCAACATCCAGTAGTTGCCTTTTCCGGGATCGTCGTAATGACGGGGCACTTTCACGAAACATTTATTCAAACTTAAATTATGCCTGATGGAATTTTGCCATCCCTGCTTGTTCTCCCGGTAATATGGAAAATTGCACATGATGTACTCGTAGATTCCGTTTAATGTTAGTCTCTTTTCGGGACTGTTCCTGATCGCCATCATTATTAGCGCATTGTAGCTGTACGGAGGCTTCTCCTTCGACTTCTTCTCACTGTCCTCTTTACTCTCTTCTGCACTTTTCGAACAATCAAGCGGCGGCGGTGTCGTGGTAACGTCCAAATCAGAATCACTAATTTCCGACACTGGCGACGGCAATTCCGCAACTCGATCATCTTGCACACTTTCCGGAATCAGGGAACTAATCGAAAACGACGACTTCAACGGTGTACGGGCCATGCTCGGTACGTACACAACCGTCTCCTCTTTCTTTACCATCATACACTAAACTCAACACCCAAATACTAACTAATGCTCAAAACGAAGTGCGACTCGCAACTGAAGCTCTTCGGCGCTTGCCCAGGCTTATGTACCGAATGGAGCTTTTGTGTTGGGCGGCCAATCCCCGTCGACCAATCGCGTCGCCTTCCACGCCCTTATTTACCGTACACAAGGTGTGGACCGTCTTCGGCTGGCCTGGTGGGGATTACTGTTGTGCGGTTTGTTTTGTAAATTTTGAATCTAACATTTGGAAACATGTTCGTTACCGTGGCATTGTGAGGGTTGGAGAGGGCGCAGCTGCGAGCGGGCATTGTCGTACACGACGAAGGGATAATGCGATTTGGTGCGAGCGTCGCGTTAAAGAAATTATTTATTGGAAAGGTATTTAGAAATAATCCGCCACTTTAAACGATCGTGAAGTTTAATTGTACCCGTATGCAACGCATTGACGTCAGCACACAATTGCAATAAGAGCAACCGTTTTATTCAACTTTAAAAATTTATTAAGCTTTTATAATTGAATATAATATTATTATTCTTAAATCCATAATAACTGATCTAGAGTACACATAAAAGAATATTTATAAATAACTCTTAACAATCAAATAGATATAACTAAGAAATTAAGTAAGAACATTTTTTACAAAAATGATTTCTGCCTTCTTTACATCATTTATAAAAGTAATAATAAACTAAAAAAATAATAATAATAATATTTAATAAAAAAATTTATTTTAATATATAATTTATTCTTTTAAATATTGTAATTTCACTAACAATTATTTTTCTTTAGTTTAAAATTAGAAATGTAAGTATCTGTGTATATTCGTATGTTTGTATATTTTCATATTTGCTATAAGTTTGTATTATTAATTATGATTATATAATTAATTGTTCACTGAAAATGAAAGTAATTATTTGTTGAGATTACCATATTAAAACAAATATTAATATATCAATTTTAAAAGCGTTGTTATTTTTTATAACTGATGCAGTAACTATAATCATATTTTAATTTGAAAATTAAAAAAAACGTTTCATTTAATTATTAAAATTCGTATGCATTTGATATTTTTCGCTTAATGATTTTTTTAGAACCATTAAAACTTTGTCAGTGCATAAACGAACTCCTGGGAATATCTGATAATTCTCAGTGTAAATTGTAACACGAAATTATACAAACTAGTTTTATTCAAGCATTGGATTTCAAAATAAATAGATATAAATTCCCTGACACGTATAGATTTTCAATTTGTGCCTTTGCTGTGTAAACTGACATAAACAAATATTTAGGGCCATAAATCTTGTGTATATGTGTGTGTTTAAAAAATATTATCTTTTGGAGAATTTTAATTTCTCATTCTGCATATTAAAAGTATTTTTTTTAATCAGGACTATTGGGAAAAATAGATCAAAGAAAATTGTAAAAAATACGTTTAACGCATGATTCCCTCTATGATAATAAATCAAAAATTCAAATAGTTTAACGGAATGACAACAACAACATCAGGCAGCAATTTATTTGTTGGACTCAAAAGATAGAAAAAACAAAAAAGAAAGTTTCATTGATCAACGATATTTATAAATATAATAAATATATAATGAAGAAGTAGATTCGTATAAAAATACTATAGAAAATGTTCGTTGCCAAGTTCATTACAAAATAGCTGTTTTTTTTGCAATACCTTTGAGAGTAATAAATGCATGTAAAACATATAATAAAGTGAATAAAACAAAATTTGTACAATCAATTTTAAATTATTTATTGCGATTAGACTTTTAAATCTAGAAGTTTCACGTTTTCTTAGTGTTCCAACCAAGAAAACGTGACATTTACAGAAGAAGAGTGATAATTATAATCATGTGGTCAAAATATTGCCAAAATACAAAACACTGAACTATAGCCGATCAGATAACCAGTCTTTATATTCCCTCTTTGAATGTATGAAATATGGATGTTGCAAAGAAAAAAAGAAACATAAAAAGTAACTTTCTTATAATTAAAGAAAAAATGTATATTGCAAAAACGAAGTATAAGAATTTTTAATGGATTTGCTCATCGCATTTTTTACATATAGGGGTGTCTGCATTGTATATTTTCCGCAAACATATTTTTGAAAATGTTGATTATTTTCTACAATATCCTTATTGTCACGTCTTACGTTGATTAAAAAATGTAGATTTAGGAAGCAATATTTGTATTTAATCTGGACTTTGTTTATTTACAGGCTTCTCGAATGTTGCGGCTAACTGGAGTAAAAAATGTTGTCATGAGATATTTTCTACTGTCGTTTGGTTGTACAAAATTCAGACAAATACTTGTAGAAGTCATTTATTGTATATTTGATTATTCATATCAACACCAATTTAATATAATATGAAATATTTAAAGTAAACATTTATTATTGATTTCAACTGTTACCGATTTATCTTTAGAACTAGTTAAAGATTCTTACTTTCCCTATATAGAATATATAGGGGAAGTATTGTTTACGTGAAAATTTTTTGAAATTTTTTTAACGGAAATATCCGTTTTGAATCTATTCCACTAATTAATGGAAAAAAATTGTGTCTGTGTCTGTCGGTGGGCGCTGTATCTCAAAAACGAATAATCCTTTTGAGATGAAACTTTAAACTTACGATTTTATCGTTTAAAATTGGAACTGAAAAGCTCTTGGTGAACTTTCATAAACCGAAAATGGATGTTTATTACATAACTTTTCAAACAAAAATTAAAGGGAATAAGAAACTGAACAAGTTTTAAATCGTTAACTTGTAAAAAAAATTAAAAATTTTAATATTTTTCCTATTGCTAATTATATATAGGAATTACATGAAATTCATATAATAAGTTATTATAAAGAATCCAAAATTGAGCAAATTAATAAGAATAGACTTTTTGAGTAAACCTCATAGTTTTCGGGAAAAATGTAAAGAAAATACTATGATGGCGCCACATTACCATTTTTTATGTTTCTTTACATTTTACAACTTTTAATTAAAACCCTCGCTTATGATTTACAGATTAGAGGGTAGGATAGTGGCCACTCACCCACCCTACATATACATGATAACTTCAAATACTAATCGTTGATGATTTTGCTGCAAAAAACAATAAAACCTTGTATGTAATAAAAAAATAAAGCATAATCCAAATTTAAGTTTAAATATAAATGACCTATAGCTAATCTTATCTAAGTTAGATTTAAAGTCTGCCCACCCATCGTAAATATTTACAATAAAATAATTACAATACGTAAATATTTCTACACTTGTCAAATTGATATAAAACTCATATAAATAAAGCGCAAATTAAAAACCTGTCTTAAAAAAATATAATTTACTATTTAATCGTTTTATCGCTCAAAAATGCATTGTATGAGTAGTATGATTTAGATATAAAAATTGATTTTACTTTTTGGAATAATAATTTGACAGGCAGTTATTAAAAAATTTTGGAGCATATTCTTTTGTTACAACGTCGTTTCTGTTTCTGCTAAAATGGGAATGATTATCAGAATGATGATATTCAATTAAATAATTACTAATTAATCTAATTTATTCAAATATGAAAATAGATGGAACAGTTAAAATATTAAAATTAACAAATGTATTTCTAACATTTGCTATAGGCTATAGAGCCTAGTCCTTGCATTTTGAAAACTTTCTCCACGTGAGGCGAATGCCCCCAACAAGTAATCGATTAAAAAAATACATGATATGTGATTAAAGTTACTTCTAGTAAAACATTTTTTGTTAAATTTCGAAGCATGTATACTGTTTTTGACAGTTTTTATACTATAAATTTAATATGTTCCTTCCAGGTCAATTTAGGATCCACATACCCTCCAAGAAATTTTACTTTATTAGGATTGATTATTGGGGTATCGCTTTTTAGTGAAAAGATATCTGCATTTGTTTTTGCTGCATTCAAACATAGAAGATTATATTCAAACCATTAT
The DNA here is from genome assembly GCA_963969525.1 of Ontholestes murinus. Taxonomy (NCBI): domain Eukaryota; kingdom Metazoa; phylum Arthropoda; class Insecta; order Coleoptera; family Staphylinidae; genus Ontholestes; species Ontholestes murinus. Next base: position 64,277,413 of record OZ018394.1, on the reverse strand, counting down.
TGCGCATTCGATTGAGCATGTTCCATCTTTAGCAATAGTTCATTTATATTTTTAGATTTGTTTAAAGTTGTCGTATCATCTGCAAATAATATGAATTTTGGTTGATTATCACATATGACAATATCATTCATATATGTATATAAGAAATAACAAATTTCCCAATCATGACCCCTGCGGGACACCACATGTCATACCTTCCAATTAGCATTTTTCATTCATGAACTTTGTTAAATGACTTCTTTCTGACAAGAAGGATTGCAGTAACGAACAACTTATTCTATTAACACCATATTTCTTTAATTTGTTAATTAGAATGGAGTGCGATACGCATTCCATTAATTTTGAATTTCTTCCTTATTCAAAAAGTTTTGTAATTAATTTTACTCGAAACCGCGAGACAATTAGTAATTAAAGATAATATGTATATGTAGGATGGGTGGGTGGCCTCTACCCCACCCTCCAGTCAATAAAACAATCAAAAAATCAACAAAAATTATTTGAAATATTTGTATGAATACATCAATTAAAAAATGCAATTATTTTGTGTTTGTTTACATTTTACAACTTTTAACAAAAATCCTCGTTTATGTTTTACTGATTGGAGAGTGAGATAGAGGTCACCCACCAACCCTACATATACATGATAACTTTAATTGCCTCTCGTTAATGATTTTCCTGCTAAAAACATTGAAATTCTTTATGTAATAAAAAATAAGAAAAAATCAAAACTTAAGTTTAAATATAAATATCTTTCTATAGCTAGTCTTTTTTAATATAGATTTAGAGTTTGCCCACCCATAATGTATCAAATTTTTACTAATTTACTTAATTAAAAATTTTAATTTCTTTTTTATTCAAAAACTTTTGTTAATTTCATTTGATACAGCAAGACGATAAGAAATTAGAGTTTATATGTATATGTAGGGTGGGAGGGTGGCATCTATTCCACTCTAATTAGTAAAACAATATCAAAAATTATTTGAAAACTTTGTTTGTATAAATCTATTAAATTTTGCAATAATTTTATGTTTATTTATGTTTTACAATATTTAATTAAACCCTCGCTTGTTTTACTGATTGGAGGATGGGTTATTAAAACATGTTTTTCATAAAGTTCTTAATTTCGAGAAAAAAAATAATAATTTTGACATTTTTTCCTATTGCTAATAAACTATCGGAGTTAAATAAAATTTATATAACAAGTAATTGTAAAGAATTAAAAAAATTGTCGAGAAACATATAGGGAAAGTATTATGATGGCCACATCGCCATTTTCATTTCTGTTTACTTTTTGGATTGTAAGAGTATAATTATATTTTGTGAAAGTTCTCGGTGTGAAGCATTCTCTAAAATAATACACATTTTTATTGACAAACTTTATACATATTTACATTTAAATAATAAATAATGGATGATCATACATCCATTATTTATTATTTAAATGTAAATATGTATAAAGTTTGTCAATAAAAATGTGTATTCTCTATTATCTCTCTTTTGCTAAAATTTATGGGTAATTCCCTTTTATTTGATCGGGAAGTTTCAACTAAAGTATCTTTTCCTATCAGTTATATTGCTAGGGATTTGCTCGCAAGGAAGTTATCTGTGGTTACAACTCTATCGTAAGCTGTACATGGTACCATGAGTTTGGATACAACATATTCAGAAAGTTGAATTGAAAAGGGCCTACTTTCTTCTTTTCTTTCTTTTCCTAGACATGGAATTGCATTAAGATATATATGCTATCGACGTACGATAATAACCAAAATTTTATTCCAAATTATTTAGGCTTGTTAGGCAAATATTTCATAAATTTACATGTTATTTGAGTCGAAAAAAGCTCTTCTGTTACAGCAATAGAAAATTGTTGTATTTTATATTGTGTTTTATATTATATTTTTATATATTCATGTGTATTTTGTTAGGAAGAAAGCTAAAGTATAATAAATAAATAACAGTTTTGGCTATTTTCAATTATTGTTTTTCAAATCATAGACATCATGGCGAAATTGTTTTCAAATAATGGCTTTGCTCACTTTTTTATCGAAATGGATAAATTTGAGAATTTCTGTAAAATTACTTCTGTCCACGTTTTTTTACATAAACAGTTAACATGCTGAAATTCGTTCTTGAGTGACGTGAAGATTTAATTAATAAACATGGAATAAAAACACTTTCTTTACAAATAATTTTTATTTTAGCTAGACAAAGATTTCTATCACAAAGTGACCATTGTCAATAAGATATGTTCGATAGTTCAGATTCTATTATGAATAATCGTTTATCTTATAAATACCCTTAAATATTTAATTTTAGTTAAAGCTGGAAAATAAACAAAGTAAAAACTTCTAATATATCGGCATCGAATTTAATTGTTATTATTGCAGTAAAAAAACATTTGGAAACAGATAAACACAAATTCTATGGTTAGTATTCATTCATCAAAAACAGCGATTTTCGCTTTAAAATATATAAGACATTTTCGCAATACATGCGTAACAAGTCAAATGAATATGGAATCAAATTTTGGTTAGCATTATAGGCCGATAGCATATACATCGTAAATGGAACATTGTTATTTTTATTGTTTATTAATCACATTGAATTATATATTAAAACTCACTTTCTCCATAAATGATCAAATACAAGTTCAAATGTAAATAATGTTATAATGTCAATATAATCATCTAGAACTAAATTTAAAAGAAATGTGTGGCTTTCGAGGAAGGTCTAATAATTTTAATGTTATTCAATATCAAACCTCTGTTATAAACGGCCTAGGTGTTACAACTATTTTAAAACTTAGTTTTGATAATCACATCTTACATATATGTAGTAAATCTTTAAATCTTTTAGGATTTTTTAATAATTTTAGTATCAGCATAGCATTTAGAATATTTCTCAGCTTTATGGGCATCATATACTATCAATACGAATCAGGAGCTTTAAAAATGGATGCTTTACAGAATAGCAAGACAAGCAACTATTTAATATAATCAGTGTGATATATTATTATCATTAAACATCAATTTATTAGTTAAATGAAGAATATTTTTGGCTATAACATTTTATATAAATTTAATAATACTACCAATAATAGTAGTATTCGTTATAAAATTATGATATGAACAAATGTTTATTTTAGAAATATTACAAATTTTAAGAAGCTCTCTGCAGTTTTTTTTTATTATGAATGAAATTTATACGTATTGCATTAGTTAATAGTAGTAATCATGTTTGGATATCGACCACGTAGTCATTCCACTGTTTTATTTGTGTATTTGTGTATGTGAACGAGCTTGTTACTTTAAGGGTCGCACGTCACACTAAAGCGTCATTAATTGCATCCCAGTGGCAAACGGTACCGGTCACCCATCCAATTGCTAAGCTGGACTATCAATAGTATCAATGATTTATTACTGTATTAGATTTAGAAAAATATATTTTTTGTCAAAAATATGTACTGAATACATTCGTAACGATACCGGAAGGATTAATCATTATTCCACTTAAGATTATCGCACTTATCTATAATCCGGAAGAATCAATTAAAACAAAATATTTAAGAGGTATAATCTATTCATTCATTAATCTGATTAGTGGTTTATTTATAATCCAAAAATCAAATTATTCTCTCCCAATTTTTAAGAGTATCTTTAAAATATATTATTTAAGGGAATGTAAAAAAAGCAGATTAACTATTTAAATTTAACTTTTTAACATTAAAAATAAAAATAAAATATATATCAGATAAATGTCCACCACGACCACGGTTACAGATGTCAATTCTTTCATCAAAATTTTCAATCACTTTTTGGCAAATCGAATTGATTGACTCCGTATGTAGTTTGTCTTTAACATCTGAATTTCGTAAAATTTAAAAATTAATTAAAATTATGCGATCTAGAAAATTAGTTTTAAAAAAATTCATTTTTTCAGTAGCACCATCCTGTTGCAATCTCATGTCAGTGATATTCATATTATTCATAATAGACTAAAATTGAGTTATCTTTCGATAACGTAATTCATTGATCGTAACCTCATTTCTAGCAGAATTTTCTAAAAACCGACTCGATAACGCCTTCAGACCACATAGCTCACCATACAGTGACACGTTGAGCATGCAACGGTTTCTCAACAATTGCTTTTGGATTATCAGAAACCCAAATGCGGCAATGTTACTTGTTGAGACAAATGGGCTTTATTTGAAAAAATGATTTATTTAGAAAAAATGGGTTGTTCTTGAATTAATTCAGCAAATCTGAGGTGATGAGAATGGCCGACCGGCTTCAATTCTTGCACCAGTTGCACTTTGTAAGGATTTGAAGCCAAATCCTTACCCAATTGTTACGAACGTCGAGGAATTGATAGAAGGAATGACTTTCTTTTATTCCCGCAAATCAAAAATAAATTTTTACATTTCGTTGTATGTCATTCCCGTACTTCAGGATAACCGCGTGGGTAATAATGATGCACACAAATTAACTAGGAACTTAAGTTTATTCTAGAAAACAAATTAACACATTTGCTCTTTATGATATTCTTCCTCTTCTGCAATATATTATAATTTCATAATATAATGGAAAATTAACAATAATATGATATGATCTAGAGTGTCAGATGCCTTACTGAAGTCTTCAAGAATTTCAACACTATCTTCCATAATAGTGATAGATGTTATCTTGACTGATTTTTAAGTATCTTAGTAATTGTTGAAAGTATACTAATTGGTCTAAGATCAGGTAAAGTTTTGGATTAGATTTTTTTTCTAGAGGTTTTTAATTAATTCTTCGGGAGTCTAAGCAAGTGCGATAATTTTAAATTTTAAATTTCACACGGGGAATAATAAACACATATTAATAATTTTGGCTTTTTATATTAAATCGTCTTTTCCCGTAGACTTAATATTAAAAAATTAAAATGGTACGCTACCACAGATAAAGCAGATAATAAATAATTAATTATTCATGTTAGTAAATTATTAAAAAATACAATAAATTCGGTTTACTTACAAGTTCTATTAAAATATAGAATATTAATTTTTAATTAAATCTTCCTTTCTTTCAACACATTTTCATTTTTGAAAAATGTTTCGATTATCGTAGTTTTCCAAATAATTTAAAAACTCTTTAGTCTAATAGGCATTTATTATATTTATACCGTTTGATTTGATTTGTTTGCATACACTTATGCATTTTGTTTATATAAGAATAACAAATTATTTATATGCAGTTGGATGAAATATAAACATTTCATTTCTTCTACTTGTTTTTTCTTCTTCTCATCTACGCTAAAATACGAATATTTTTTCTGTAGCATCGCCACCTTAGCCTCACAAATGAGACTAATTTTGTCACAAGCTGATTTTTATATTAATATTATCTTCCAGTCTGTTTTTCCTTGGTGTTTTTACAAATAATCTCCTTTCAAAGCCAAAATCTATTATTTCTTCAAAATTCCGTTATTTGGGCACGTAACAGTAGTTTATTAATCACGATAAAGACAAAAACCTAACGTTAATGCAACTTAGAGAAGATGAAGGGTATATTGCAAATTCGCGCGTGTTTATTCGTTCGCTATCGCACATGACCGATATTATAAATATTTTTATCGCCAATCGGCACTAAATACATCTATTATTATCGCCATTTGCGGCACTAAACCGTCCCATTATTTTACTACTTTCAACAAGTAACATTATGGGACAATACTAACAAAATCTAAGGAGGTCGAATCCTGTCAGTTTAGTTGTCAAAAAAAAACATGAGTAGTGAAGAGTTTGAAATACCATGTACTCCACCAGAAATACGCGAAAGAGCGATAGAAACAACGCTCGAAATTCTTCCAAATAAGTCTAGACATATTTATAATCGTCAACACGATTTATTCACAAGTTGGTGTGACAGAAATAACATTAAAAAAATTAGCGAAAACGTTCTCTTGACATATTTTTCTGAAAAATCCAAGGAATATAAAGCAGCAACATTATGGTCATATTATTCTATGTTAAAAGCATCTCTTTCGGTAAAAAACGACGTTGATATAAGCCAATATAAGAAACTTACGGCGTTTTTAAAACAGAAATCAAAAAATTATACGCCAAAAAAATCGAAAGTTCTCACACAAGAAGAAATAATACAGTTTCTATTGAATGCACCAAATGAAATATATTTAATGATGAAGGTAAGATAGTAATCAATTATCGAAGCATATTTGTTATTAATGTAGATATTATTTTAGATTTGTGTTATTTTTGGCGTTGCTGGAGCCTGCCGTAATAATGAATTAGTAAATCTTAAAGTTGATGATATAGAAGACAAGGATACTGTATTGATTGTGCATATAAGACACACGAAAACTAATAAACCAAGAGTATTTGTCGTAACATCAGAGTTCGAAGGACACGTTAAACCGATTGAGTTATATAAAAAATATGCCAAACTTCGTCCCGCACAGACCAAACATGATAGATTTTTTATTACATATAGAAAAAGTAAATGCACAGTGCAGCCTGTGGGTATCCACACTTTTGGAAACATACCATGTAAAATTGCGAACTATTTAAATTTGCCAAATCCGTCAGAATATACTGGTCATTGTTTTCGGAGGTCGTCTGCTACTTTGTTTGCTAATGCAGGGGGCAGCAAAGAAAATTTGAAACGTCATGGAGGGTGGAAGAGTGGATCCGTTGCTGAGTCCTATGTTGAGGAATCAATATTGAACAAAACGAAGATTGCAAAAACGATTTTGGGTGGTGATCAAATTGCGCACCGTTTTGATATCAATGACAACACTGCCACAACTTTACATCAAAATGAAAATATTCATTTTCTTATTAATAACACCGAATTGCATAAAGATGAAAATACCCTTTTAAATAATATTCCACAAAATTTTTCCGTTGATGGGTCAACATCAGGAATAAATTTAAATATTGCCACAGGATGCACCATCAATTTCAACATATACAACAAATAGAGTGGTTTAATATCTTGATTAATTCGTAGTGTTTGTTTAAATAATAATACATATTTTCTGTTTTTTTTTTTAATTTAAATAAAAAATCCTATACTTTTTCATTTATTTTTAAGATTGGCGATAAAATTTTGTATGCACCACGTCAGTAAAATATCTTTATCGAACTCGTCTTTATTCACCTCGCTCGCTCCGCTCGCTCGTCTCATAACCTCAGACTCGTTCGATAAAGTCTTATTTTACTGACTTGGTACATAAATAATTATTATATCAGTAGTTTAATGCTAATAATATTAGATAACAAAATAATTTTATTATTTTTTTATAACAATAAATATTCATGCATATGCGAACAATATTTGTTATATTTTCTAACTGGAAAAATTTATTTTCATGGTTATTGAATCTAATAATATTATAAACCACATTATTTCTAATTTAAAAACAATCAAAAATAAATTCACAGTAATCTACTTAGGGATTACAATATAAATACCCTGTCGCTATTCATAACTTAATAACTTCATAAATTAAAGACAATTTTCACAGATATCTGTTATACAAAGCAAAGTAAATATTGTGTTTAATTTGTGATTAAATATGTATAACAAAGTAGAAGCCTCCATCGTCAATGTCTTAATAACTTGACAAATTGTTCTATTTTCAAATTAATTTTTATAAGCTAGAATAATTCTTTTCAATACTCAAACGCCTAACATTTCATTGCAATTTTGTACTAGTTAGTGTTAGTGTATTATGCGACCTAAAAATCTTATTTATTTCTTATTTTTGCTAGGCTAAGAAAATCATATTTTTTACACTCAAAGCTGCTTCGAAAATAAACTATTATGATTTTATATTAACTTTCAATTTTATTTTTTCCATCAATTTATAAAGAATATCAACCATCTATTAGATTTAGCTCTTGTAAACATTTCTTCAAAGTTAAAGCTTCTTAAATAGGATATAAATATTCTTTGAAAAACTATGGTACAAAGGAAATACAAAGGAGACACAAATAGCTTCAGTGCTACTGTTCATAATAAGTACATTAAACAATTACTTATTATCCACCACCGAAACGCCATTAATGTTGGTCGTGGATTCAGCGGGGATCATCGGCATTAGTTCGACCACTAAGAGGATTAACACCGTAGGATTATCCAAATCCGGGTGTTTCAGTATCATTCAAATGACATTACTCGTAAGTCCACGCGATACTAGGAAATATTTAACGTTTAGTTCCATAATGTGAAACGAGGGAATTCTTGCAGTTTTCTAGATAATTAGAGTTAATTGCTCTGATGCCCTTAATTTGTACTAAAGTAAAGAACATTTATTTCTCAATTATTGATATGAGGGATATTTGTTAATTATGCATTAATATTGTGTTTTAGACATTATAATTTAACAAAAAACGCCAAACCGCAGTGATGTCATCTAGCAAATTTATCAATTACCAATGATTTATTAAATAAGAATATATCATACTATTTGATATTCTCGATGTGTAATGATCAGCATAGCTTAATATATTTTCTAACTTTTTTATATGCGTATTAATTATGTTTTAATTGTTAAAAAGGGGATTTTCGTAATAAATAAATAAATTAATTAAATTTTTACTGATATTAGTAATTTCGCAACAACAAGCAGACCAGTTAATTACCAGTAAAATAATTAATATTAGTCTCTCAAGCGTATGACTGTCTCAAGAAGAAAAAATTAATAGACAAAAGACAAAAGTCAGAACTCATGAAGATCAATTTATACCCTTTTACCCTTAAAATAATAATGATGATAATTTTTGACACTTTAAAATGTAAATAAATATCAAAATACACAATTAATTGTTAAACATTATTTTTGTGCACAATGGTATTATGTTATGGTTTGAAAGGACAAAAAAGTAAAAACATCGTTGTCATTTTGAAACAATGAAACAATTTATGAAAAATACACTTTAAAAATTTATAATTTCTAAAGTGTACAAAATTGCACGTATTTATGTTCTTTACTAATGGCGAAATTGAATAAATAATGATGAAAAAGGTTGATTAATCAAATATACTTGGTTGTCACGCACGATTTTTTTATTAGTGCTCGATCACTTTTATATGTTATACAGAAAGTCTGATTATCAAAAGTCCGTCTTGTCTCATTTCTTCTTTAGTTGAACTCCTAATTGGACAATGAATTGGTAAATTTGCTTATGTGGTTATGGACTCAATTCGTTCACTTCATTTTCTTCAGGATTTAGTTTGCATTCGACTTTGTACAGTCGGCGAAGCTCTCTATAGCAAGTCCAATCATTTTCTTCGTGGTAATATTATATATATTGGCATTATTAAAAGCGCTTCTTGCTTTTTTCTATGTCTGGTGGAGTAATGTATTGGTAAACATGTTTCTTCTTGAGTTAAGTAGAACGGATTTTCTTTTATAAGGAGTTGAAAGACTTTTCCACCTGCTCGTTGGCCATATAAATTACTGGTTTTTAACAACTTGTATTTGTTCGAAAGAAGCTTTTTAATAAATACTCATTACATTTTTGTGCATTTCTGAATGCTCTTTTCAGAACATTTTTCGCCTAGATAGCGATATGTCTAATTATTAGAGAGCGGATTTCTAGCCATTATGCTTATCCTTAATATTTATAGCATCGAAAAAAAAAATTCTAAATATGTATTCGAATCTTGAAAAATGTGATTACTTTGGCGCATTTTTTGATTTTTTGCTTATTTTGACTTTTTGTGCATATTTTGACTTTTTGTCCTTATTTTCATGCGTTTTTTTTTTATTATGATACTTATTTAGAGCATTTTCTTAAACTTTTAATAAATATTTAATATAAAATTTGCACTAATTATAAATTAATGTGCTAATGTAGAGAATTTTCATAAAAATTTGTGTCCCATCATTTATAGATTATTGGATCTTAACGGCGTTCACTTGGTGCTACATTTCAATATTAAGATTATATTTTAAAGACATATTTTCTTCGGGTGTTTTGACAATATGACACAATAATTATTATTTTGTATAAATTATAAAAATTATACCATGTGAGTATTAATAAATATTACTATAAATTACTAGTTTACAACAACAATTGAATAAACTATTCAATTCAAATAAGTAGATATAACAGGTACAGAATTGATCAATACAACCAATTTATTGTAAAATGCGCATACAGAAAGATATTATTAACAATAATAATAACAGACGCTTATTTAATTTAATAATAAGAAGAAAATACCTGAACGCATTGGATAAGAAATCAAAATAATATCGGACGAAGTATTCGGTAAAAATGAAGGATTTTTAATAATAATTAAAATAAACTTGATTTTGACTGTTCCCAATTTTCAAATGGATCCAGCTATAATTTAAAATGAAGAGAAGCTTTTCCACTTACAAAAATTTATTAAGCTACATAAGTAATAATTTTACAATTGAACACCTAGAACAACATTTAAGATCAACTGTTTTCATGAATAGATTTTAGTTATTTTGGAATGTATACAAAATTACAATTTAATTTTTATGTAAGAGTAATAATATTATATATTGCGTAAAGAATGTAAAGTTACTTTGAAAATGATCGAAACACGTGTTAGGCAACTGAAAATAAAAATATTATATATACTTTACAAGTGTTTTACCTTATCGAATTTAAAGAAAGTATGTTTATTTTAGTTTTAAGCAGAATTTCTATGTAAAATATGTTGATAAACGTGTTACATATTAAGAAAATAGAGTTTTCTTTAGTGCTTTTATTCCTGTTTTTATGTTATTTTGTCTGTTTTAAGGCTTTTTTAAGTGCTTGTTTTCACATATTTTAAGCTTTTTTATCCGCTCTCTACTAATTATAATATAAACAAGGTAAAATGTGCTAGTCAAGGATATATTTGTTTATATTAGCTCTTGTCTGTCTTCTTAAAATGAAGAATATTGGTTCACAATCTCCATTCAGTTTGTGTAAATTAGTGGTCGATATTAATTCGAGTGAAATTCTAATTGGTATCTATACTGCCCTATACAATTAGGTTCTAAGACATTTTGATTTTTTAATATAATAATCAAAAACGATTTTTTTAGAAAGAAATAATTTTATTCGGTTATCCCATGACCATTTTTTCCATAACCTTATGTCATTTTTGTCAAGTGCTTTTTATCGCCATTGTCTAAATTTAATTGTTTACCATTCAGTGTTTTGCAAAAATCGAAACAAATAGTAGTTAGACGACGCAAGGTCTGGTGAGTCAGGTGGATGATCCATCAAATCTCATGGAAGTTCCAGCAACCTCTGGCGGGTCAATAAACTTGTGGGTTGCCTCGCGTTGTCTTGGTGGTGTCTTGGGATAATTGTACAAGTAGAACGGCAAAAATTGTTCTACTTGTACAATTATCCCCTTTTCTATTTCTATATAAACGCTATAACATATTTAAGGTTTTGTCCGTTTAATTGTTAAAATTGGGTTAGTTTTAAGTTAGTTTAAGTTAGATTAGTTATTATGTAAAATATTTTTACGTACTGTGTTTTGTATAATGGATATTCTAGTATTATAATTATTATTAAAAGTAGATTATAAGACTCCTAAGGGCTATTTCTAATAAATGTTCTTAATTTCAAATAATTTCTTAATATTATATTCTTAAAAAAATTATAATACTTAAAATATTTCATTTAGTTTCTACATTAATTTTTACGCAAATATATAATTGCTTCCTTCCTGTATTTATATACTATAGATTATTTTCCAAATTGCTCATCTTCTTTATCTCCTTTTTGACACCAGCGTATTTTATTAGTGCACTATTAGATTATAATTATATTTTCTTCTATACTGCTTATTACATATTACATATTTTACTCTCTAAAAACCTTAACACCTTATGCTATTTTGGTACCATATTGTCTTTGATATTACTTTATACTACCCTTTTAATTATTTCGTTTACTATTTTTCCTAATTCCCTCTTAAAGGAGTCTTATAATTTAATCAATCGACTTTACATGCAACCTATCTAGAGTCTATTTCACCTAAATACTCTTAATCTCTTCTTCAATTCCATTATTACAAATTTTCTAACATTATCAACTACACATTTTTTAGTTCTTTTTTTACTTTATAACCAGTCTATATAACTCTGTAATACCTTTTCGTTCTTTCTCAACTAAATCCTCTTAACATTTCCATCTTTACAGAATTATCAAGCATTACCAATTTTAAATTTGTTACATCTTTCTCTAGTTGTAAACATGATAAAGCTAGAATTTTAGTTTTTGTTACGGCATTGTCATTAGCAATCATTTTTCAACTGCTTCCTCGTTCTTTGCAAGTAGCTCCATCAGTCTGGCAGTCTATTCCATCTTAATCTCCCTTTCAATTCTATTAATACTAAATTTTTGAGCATTGCCCACTTGAAATTTTCTAGTTCTTCTTTTACTTCTTCACTATGATAATCTATTTTGTTGTATAATCCATTTTCTAGAAATTTCCCAATAGACTTTCTTTCAACTTGAAAAAACTTAACATTTCAATCAACATTTTTAGATTCGTTTAAACAGTTTTATTTCATTGTTTTTCTTCCTCATATGTAAAATGCTTAGTTTTTCAATTTTTATTTTATTTATCACTTGGTAAAACATTTTAAACTATTATTGATGAAGGTTTAAATTAAATTACATTAGGTTTTTTAACAATTTTTCTCTATTTACTCGACTAATTTCTCTTTTTAAAGCATTATAAGGTTTTCAAATTGGGTGTAATAAAACACTCAGTTGCCAGACACGTGTTTTGATGGCTTACGATTATTATCAAAGTTACGACTAATCAGTTTATTTAGTTTTAACTTTGATAATCATCGTAACGGAACGAAATCTGTTTAAAATATTTTTTCGTGTCGATTTTTTATTATTAGTTATTGAAAACGAATAAAACAAAATTGCCTAAGAGGCCAAAACTCATAAGAAAAAATAGCCTAAAAACCGAGTACAAAATTAGAGTGGAAGTTTCAAGAATGATTTAAATGAACTCGTAAAAGAGGTCAAAACGAAAAGATGGCATAGAAGATGACATAAAAGTAATAACAGTATGATATTTACAAAAGATTGTAAAGGCGATGGCAAATAAGGTAAAGTGACGGTAATGCTAAAATTAAATATGTCTACATAAATTTATGTTTAAACATTATCTAAACCTCAATTAATTAAAAATTAATGTCATGGTTTAAAATTATTTGTCAATTTTAGCTTATACTTCGACTTTTTCTGAAACATAGCAGTGGTCGATGAGCGATTATATCTAATTTTTAACTTCATCATTCTATTATGTAATACTGATAGCATATTTTGGAGATTATTCCTGGAAAATATAAATCCAATAAATACGAAAATAAAACACTTACTACTAAAAATTATGATATACTAACTGTTGCAGCCATTCTTATAATCAAATTATATTGCATGAATATTTCGCAATAGACTAAACTTTACAATACGTTAAAGAAGTGTAGATCCACATTCTAGGACATCAGGATCAATTTCGAATGTGTACAACATCAAGTTGTTGTAAGATAAGTGAACATCAAAACTAGTTCCACCACATCAGCCGCAAAACGGCCATCCGAACAACATAATGGGTGTCTCAAAATGAACCGACATTTTAATTTACTAATAAAACATATTATATTATTGGAAAAGTACGTATGTTTTTATTTTAATATAAGGTACATACATGGAGGTTATGTGTGGAACACAATATCCGATAAATTTGTTTGTAAATGGTCATTCATTTGACAAAATTTTCAATTACATTTTGGCTTAATTGCAGACTAATTTTATTAATGGTGCGTCTAATTTCTTCTTTGAGGTCCGGAATGGTCTGTGGATCATTGGCATACACTTTTCGTTTCAGAAACCCCCAAAGAAAGAAGTCTAATAGTGTCAGATCGCACGATCTTGGTGACCAATTCACATTGCCGGGGCGCGAAATAACACGAGAATGGATTTGTCTGCAATACTTACATTGTTTCGTTCGCATTGTGGTAGGTTGCACCACCTTGTTGAAAGAATTTGTCTTCCAAGTCCATAAAAAGTTGGTTATCACGATAACGAACACCATTGACAGTAACCGCATTTCCCGCAGCATTTGCGAAGTACGGCCCAATCACTCCTCCAACCCAAAATCCGCACCAAACAGTGACTCGTGGTGGATGCATGGGAAGCTGTTGGATCACTTGAGGATTTTCGGTTCCCTAAATTCGACAGTTTTGTTTATTCACGTAGCCAGTAAGCTGAAAATGCGCCTCATTACTGAAGATGATTTTCTTCGAAAAATCACCATTGATTTGTTGATGCTCCTCTATCCAATTTGGCGAATGTACGGCGCTACGCATGGTCTGCTGGTTGCAGGTTTTGTTTCAACTGGAAATTGTAGGCATGCAAATGCAGATCTTTAGTCATAATTGTCTGCACAGAGCTTCTTGAAACGTTCAATTGCTGAGCACGATGGCGAATCGAGGTGGAAGAACATTATATTTTCAATCTACCGACCGGTTCGAGAACGGCCACTGATTTTCGAGGTTAAAATTGAACCTCTAACCTCAACTTTTTTTATTGAATGCACCACAGTGTTGCGAGATGGTACGTGATGGTGTGATGACCAAAATACGTGCAGACCTCAATACTTCTTGATGCCAGTTGTCAAAAATTACTATTCTATGTTTGCCACAAAAAAATGGCGCGAAATTTAAAATGTCAGATTGAAACACACTTTATAACGTCAAATTATACCTCGAGGATGCATTTCCGGAGAAGGAGTTCATCATTCAGAAGACATCGAATGAAATTCTTTTAAACTGGGCATAGATAGGGAACTACTACACATCGTAATTAATGAAGATTTCTGGCCGAAAAGTATTCACATTAGTAGGTTTCAATTTTTTCGCCGAAGTAGAAACGTAAAAGTAAGCACAAAGTTACAAAATAATATAAAATTAAATCTATTTCTTATTAACATACAATGTTTGCGTAATAAATGTAGTGAACTTGAAATGCACTTATTAGAGAATAGTGTTGATGTAATCTGCCTTAGCGAACACTGGCTAGATCGAAACGAAGCAAATTAAATTAGAGTTAATAATTACATAATGGCATCATGTTTTGCACGATCAAATTTCAAACATGCTGGAGTAATCATTCTTATCAAACGACAAATCAAATTTGTAAACAAAATCGAAATGATGAGTAAATTAGAAGAAAACAACTGTGAAATTGCAGCAATTTATTCGTATATTATGTAAAATATGCGAATATTTATTGTTCGAACAAATTCAACAATATTTTTAAAACAATCAATTATACAATCAGTTTGGTTTTAGATCAAGTCATAATAATTAGATGGCAGTTAGTAAAATTATTTAATATATGCAAATATAAATGCATTAGAAAGTAAACGATGATCTTAGTAAGGCATTCGATTGCGTACCTGAAGACATACTCATTTCAAAATTAAATCATTACGCCATAGCCGCCAACAGACTTTCATTAATAGCATCATATTTACAAAATCATAATTAAGTGGTTCTCCACAATAACAAAGATTCAGAACTCAAAGCACTAACGCACGAAGTACCTCAAGGGCCAGTTCTGGGCCCAATACTATTTATAATTTATATAAATGATATATACATCTGTACAAAATTATCATTACTTTGTATGTCGAATGTGAAAGATGAAGCAGAAATTGGTTTCAGGCAAACAGATTATCATTAATTGAATCTAATGTAACTTGTAATGAATAAGAATCACAACTCAAAGAACTAACACGCGAAATGCCTCAAGGGCCAGTTCTAGGCCTAATACTCTTTATAATTTATATAAATGATATAGAACTGTACAAAAAATCCCATTACTTTGTATGCAGATGATACATCGATTATATCGCCAAGCCTTGATTGGAAGGACCTTAAAATTTCAATGACAAATGTGAAAGAGGAAGCAGAAACCTGGTTTCAGGCAAACAGATTTTCATTAAATACAGATAAAACAGAAACAATGATATTCAGTGAATCAAAATATGAATCTAATGTATCTTTGGTAAAATTTTCTGGGTATATATTTGAATCCAAAACCTACATGGGAATATCAAGTTAATTACAACGCAAAGAAAATATCACAACACTTATTTCTACTGCGGAATATTTGTTTAATTCAAGGTTGCTTTAACTACATATCACGAGTTAATTCGCTCAAAATTATCGTGTGCTGGGGTCATGCTGCTCAGGCTTGGAGATTATTTGATCTTCAGCGTAAAGGAAAAAGGCTTTTGATGGTACTGGGTTACCAATCAAATGTAATAGAGCACTTCAAAACATTGAATATCAGTGCTTTAAATTAATCAAGCATAATTTTGACAACCTTCCAATAAATGGTGCGTATCATGATCAAGAAATAATGATAAACTAGAGGTAAAATATGGGCGAATCTATAGAACCAGATAGGCACTGTCATATTATGGGCCAATGACATAAAAATGATGGAAACTAATTTGCTTAAAGCCAAAATAAAAGAACTACTGATTTCTCAGGTATATTATTTAATGAAAGAATATTTATGTTAATAGAGCCAGATTATATAATTTTAGAAAGATTTGTAAATATTAGTTATTAGAATTAGCAATATTTATTTGACAGGTGTTCATTGTAGATGTATTTATTAAACTTATTATTATTTTTAACATAATTCTCATTAATAAGATCTGAAATTAAAAACCTTGATCGGCGGAGAGACATAAAACTACACAATCTCAAGGATATGAAACTAACTTATTTCTTTGAGTTTAATATACTTGATGATATCATTAGAGAAAATGTGAGCAGAATAATTCATAAAAATATTTATTACCCCGAAAAAACTAGATAATCTCTGTATTTAATTTATTATAAGTAAATTAAAATTTTCTTGACCCTCTACAGATAATACCAAAACTCATTAGCTCCTTTAAAACTAATTTAAGTGCGACAGAACAATTCGTCTTATCTAAAAATCGTAATCACAGTCCATATATTAAGAACAAATCTGAGAAATCAAGCATAGTAGTGAAACCAGAAATTGCTTTGAAAAGGGTACAGGAACTTCTTTTTTCTACAGCATAAATCTCAAAAATAATAAAGGCTTATTTAAATAATTCCTCGTTTAATTTACCAATCATTAAATCTACTTAATCAAATCAAATTTAATCATTATCTTAGAAACTTATCAAAGTAATAATAAAATCAATATATTTATAAATGAAGTGGCAAAACATAAAAATTCACAATTCAAATTTTTCGAGTGGAAATATTAAAATCATTGGATGGATGTCATCATATAAAAATCTATCCTAAAACTAAAAGAATATGTTTAATTGCTCACCATGCTGGATACGAATATGGTTTCGGACATAATGCATATCTATGCAACAATAAACACAAGCCGAAGTTATACTATACTATTGTAACAGTTTTATTAAAGAAGTGATACCAAAAAATTTAATTAATTGCTTTGTTTTGAATTATCAATGTAAAATCCTTCATAATTACTTATTAAAATGTACTTAGTTTATGATTTGCATTTTATTGCAAACTTATTAAATCACCTCGTACATGTAATGTTTTAATAATAATATATTAATTACATTTCAGCGTTTTAAGAGTTGATGGTAAAAAGGAACAGATGTCAACATTTTTATTGGCCATGTAACATGAAAATGACGCTAATAAGGGAGCTTCTTGTTTCAATTTGTGCAATATTTATAGGGTCTCGAATGTTATTGCTCAATATTTTTCATCCCCTCGGGGAAGGGGATCAACCACCCAAGAGCCGAGCCTTAAAATTTCCCCGAACTTTATAAATGCCCAACGCCCTTTCTCTAATTAATCCTCATTATCCGTTGACGTAACGCAGTGTTTTATTATTGAAATTTATCAAACGATTCTGGTCCAGTTGACCCCGTTGATGATCTAGCCCTTATTTGACCAACACCGAAACGTGCCCGCGCCTACGTACGAATGTTAAGGGGCGTCTCGGGTATCAACAGGGACAGATGTTGGCCACCACTAATTGACATTCGACTCCTGTGTCTCGATTTTATTATATTATTTTTATGATATTCAAAGTTTTATCGCCGCCCAGGGACGTTATTACTCGGAGTAGATGAATAACGATGATACTTTTAATTCGGTGTCACTAGCGTGAAACGGTAGCTTAATAAAAAAAAATACGAGTGATTCATGATTACTTTATATATTGATTAAAATAGTGATGGTTGTTAGTATAAAAATTTATATAATAAACTAATTATAATTATATTAGCATTTGCCTATAATATATATTGTTTAAATTTAGAAAATCTGTTGTAAACATGCAATAGCCAAAAAATTACAACACATATTCTTACGATGGAGAAATTTAAAATTCCAATTGAATTTCAGTTTAATTATCATACCTACTAAAAAATACAAGACTTTGCCGAAAATCTTTAATTATTTTATATTCCATCATATATTGATCCCAGAAAACTATGGGTCAGCTATGCTTTGAGTTCTTTTTTATTGTAAATTTTACAAAAGTATAAAGAAGCATTATTATATTACAGGCAATTTTAGGTCATGTATCTCTATAATTTAAATAATAATAATGCCAAGATTATTTGACAATGTAAATAAAATTTATAATAAAATTAATATTACTGGCAATTGCCCCTTGAAAATTATCACAAGTAATACCATAAGTGATGGCAATTTACTCGAATAAATTTTGTTTTTGCATGAAAGTTTGTTGTTTAGCGATTTTAATGAGAGCAACTGTCACGAAAAAATCACGAGCCGCCAGGCGAGTGATTTTTTCTATCAGTTGCTCGAATAAAAATCGCTATTAAGCAACAAACTTGAATGCGCTAAAAACAAAATTTATTCCGATTTAATTGTCATCACGAATGGTATTTGGAAAGACTATTCCACGACTTGAAACTAATATCGGTGAATGGTTCAATGTTTATATTAAAATTTTTATGATATATCTCCTGCAGTATTTTGGTCGAAAAATTCGACATTGATTAAATAACACCTCCCTTATAATCATTTGCATTTACCTTCTTTATATTATACGCCCAGTTATCATAATCGCGGCAAGAGTTTCCATTAAAGTTTTGCTAACAACTGGTAGTTTTTATCGGCGCAGATTTCTTCAAATCGTTTCCAAACACACGATCTCGTTTAAGTTTGATTTTTTGGTGCAGAACTTGTCACCGTCGCATTTATTATGGATGATGAAGTGTTACCAAACCTTTTGATTTTATAACCTACTTGCAACTGACATACGTAGAAATAACGTTTTTCTCTTTTTTATCAAGGCTAATTCAATTCATTTGTCGGGAAATAGCTAACTTCAGGTTATTCAGGTGAATAAATAGCAACTTGGTGTTTATTCACTTAAAAATTGACTTGATTGGCTAAAAAATATCACATGCCTCATTTTCATTGGCTACATGCAAGAGGAGTGGAATAGTCTCTCATATTTCTCTTCGTCATTGCAAAAAGAAACATTATGTATTATTATCGCGTATTTTAAATTTTCCTTCACAGTTATCACAATAGTATTACATTCAAGCATAGGAAAGAACTTTGTTGGGATTATATACATTTTTTTTTTCAAGAAAAATCAAAACCTATCTACAATCCAGTCACAATATTATCCACTAAGCATATTAAAAAAAGATATCCCTTCGGAACATACATTTAATCGCCCGTGAAAACTACCTCCAAGTCGGGACTTAGAGTGTCCCTTTCATGAACGCTACGAACAAGTCCAAAATGGCATTACCTATGTAATTTCGTTTCCGATGCCAGCGACCACTCTCTGGTCCAACCACTTTTAATCGGCTTTCGTGGCCCCAAACCCAGTCGCATAATTTAATCCCTGGCAATAATCTGTTCCCGCAAGTACCAGCACTAATCCATCGACATAGAATGCCTACGAAAACAATCGGTGGAGTTACAGACATTGTAACTGCATTACAAAGATTCAGATAATGGAATCTAATTTTAATCTTTGACCGAACACGTACAGAACTTTCTCTGTGCTATTCTCGGAATTGTATTAATTACTGACTGGTCTAAACACGAGTACGTAAAAATACCAGGAGCTTACTGTTCATTACTTAATGATCATTTTTCCCTAAAAGACATATGTTGATATTTAAAATCTGACTATAAATAATCAAATTTTACATGCATATATCTTTTATAAATCTACATTATTTTTTTATTCAAATATTAATTTACTAAATAAAATTACCTGTAGTTAGCTAAATTATTTTTTATTAATCAGTCGTTATATAATTTAAAAATCTCGCACAACTACTTTCCTAGTACAATAACAAAATTGACTTATTCAAAAGCTTTAAAACAAATTTATAGTCTAGATCAGGTGTCTCCAAACTACGGGGCAAATCCGGCCCGCGACAGCGAATTTAGCAAACGTATGCTCGTTTAGAGTGCTTACTGGGCGACTAGTATAGAAATTATAGATAATGGAGAGAGGTTTTGGCTCTTGGAACTTACTGGAGTAAACAGTATGGCCCTAAGGCTAGAAAGTTTGGAGACCCCTGGTCTCGATAATAAAATAAGTAATCACAGTATTTGGAAAATGCATAATTATATTCTAATATCAGCGATCAATCGAACATATATTCATTTTTTTAAATATTATAATTATATTTTATATTAAAAAAAAAAACTGAAAATTTAATTCTTTTATCAGAGTAGCGTGGCCGAGCGGTCTAAGGCGCTGGTTTAAGGCACCAGTCTCTTCGGAGGCGTGGGTTCGAATCCCACCGCTGCCATTAGCTTTTTACCGTTTTACCTACAAACCAATCTTACATATAAATATTAATAATTAATATTAAATTTCCGCTATATAATGCGTCTTTTAAATTAAACGGTTAAGGTTATATAAAAAGAAAGTTTTTGTACAGTAAAAAAATTTAAATATTATTTTTAATTAATGCACTTCCATTATTGGTGAATATAATTATAATTAAAAGAAAGAAAAATCACGCACTTGACATACTAAACATTTGATTAAAACACTTAGAACCTTTCTTCAATATTTTATTTTTATCCAGATGCACATTATCAATGGTTTGATATCAAACCATTGATAATGGACACTTTGTGTCCGAAATGTGCATCTGGATAAAAATAAAATATTGAAGAAAGGTTCTAAGTGTTTTATTCAAAGTTATTATTATCTTCAAGTAACTCAATTAACCAAATTAATACTAAACATTATTGCTATAAGTTATTTTTGAAATGTTTGGCACAAAGTAATTTAGATCACGTTCTCAATATATCAAACATAACTCACTCCCCTTCTACAATTTTGAATACAAATTAATTGATTTACTTCACGCTCAACTTCAAAAACATCTTGGAGGAGCTGGGATTTGAACCCAGGACTTTCAGCATGCGAAGCAGACACTCTACCACTGAGTTACACCCCCGTATTATTGGTAAACATAGTTAATAATTAAATTTACTGATACCAATTAATATTCCATATAGTAATTGTGTTTCTATTTATTATTTAATTAAAAATTATAGCTGTGTCATTTATATTTACTCATTTTTTTGCAGTTTGTAAAAGTTTTAAAGCTTTGGTATTAGAACAATATCATTAAAAATGTTAATAAAAAAAAATTAATCTCCCTTACAAAATATATACGTTACTTTATACTTCATCTCGTCTAAATAATATAACGGCAGCTATTAGTTAAGCAATCAAATGTAGTTTTTTTTTAATATTAGCTCCTAGCTCTTCCTGAATATTCCTCATTAACATTTTTAAATACATTTATTTGCATTTAGTGAAATATGTATTATGCCTTGTAAAGACTATACATGTTAGTTGCTTCTCTTTTTATCTCTTTTATGATTTTTTCGTTGTTCCACTTGTTTTAATTTCTTTCATTCCATGATTATTTCGTGTCATTTATGCAATTATGATAGTCTTCGTTTTCTCAAGAATTTCATCTTTAGTTAATATAATATTAACTATTCTACTCCCATTGCATGCAGCCAATAACAAGAAGGCTTGTGTTATTTTTAGCCAATCACGTCAATTTTTAAGTGAATAAACCCAACTTTGCGTTTCCGTCTGAGAAAACCGAAGTTAACCATTTCCCGACAAACAAATTAAGTTAGCCTTGATAAAAGAAGTGAACAATGTTGTTTATATGTATGTCAGTTGTAAGTAAATTATAAAAAGGAAAGGTTTAGTAGCGCTTCATCATCCATAATAAATGCGGCTGTGACAAGTTCCATACCAAAAAATACAACAAAAATGAGATCAAGCAAATTGAAGAATTCTGCACTGATAGAAACTACCAGTTATTAACAACTACTTGAATGAAAACTCTTGCTGCGAATCTGGAAGACTGGGCGTAGACGTGGAATAGTCTTTCCAAACAACATTCGTGATGGCATACAAGTTTGGTGCTTATTCGCAATTTTAATTCGAGCAAATGACAAAAAAATCAATCGCCTGGCGGCTAAGCAACAAACTTTCATGCAAAAGCAAAATTATTTGAGTAAATTGTCATTACTTATGGTATTATGTGTGAATATTTCCATATTGTGTTATAGATCATCCCCTGTTTCTGTCATTATTACAATATCATCTGCAAATAATAATACTGTTAATTGTATAAACTTCATTTTCTAGTATCTAATTTGATTGTCTGTTTTGTTTCTATAATGTATTTTTATAATACTAACGTACATAGCAGTGAGCCTAGCACGTATCCTTGTTACAAAATTTTTCCTGTTAAAAAAGTGTTTTTTTTATTTTCATTGTTTATTTTTACTATATTTTTGTTGTTTTTATGCTTCATTTGTCTAATTATAAATATCTGATCTTGCGTACATTCTTCACTTCTGAATCCGCTTTGATTTGCCTCTATTGTTTCTCCTAATTTCTTTCTAAACCTTTTTTTCTGAATTTTTGTTAGTATTTTGCATAGAATATTTCTTATTGTAATGCCTCTGTATTTTCACAATTTCTTTAATCTCCTTTCTTTTTGTATTGGGAGTATAATTCATGTGTTCCGTTCCCTTAGTGTTTTACTGTTTTTGTATATTCTTCTATCTCCCCCCATGCATTTTATCACTTCAGGAGTTATTTCATCAATTCCTTTTTTTAAATTATTTCTTGTCCGCCATCCCCGTTAATCTTTTCTAACGCTGGAATATCGATCTCTATTTATGGTTCTTTTTTACTTCCTTCTATTTTGCTCTCTTTATTTCTTGTTCGGTCTGTCAAAAAAGTTATTGGGTGCCAAGTCGGGACTATAAGGCGGATGATGCATCAATTCGATTTTTGTGTGTCCTAATACTCGTTTGTTGCATGTGATGTGTATGAATTCGCACTGTCGTGGTGCAAACTAATTCGTCGGTTTGGGTTGGTTTATCTCAATTTACCGATAACTTCAGGCAAACAAAAGCTGGTGAATCATGCTGAATTAACGGACTTCTGATTTTTTAATTTTCAAGAGCCACAGTTGCCACATGATTGGTTTTCGAGAAAAAAAACGCCATCATTTGGTTCGGACAACTTTTATTGACCTTGTTTCACATTGAAACACCCAATCTGGCGATTGGCCTTTTCTTTCTGGCTTCTACGCAATTCTGTATATAACTTTGAATGCATCACAGTTGTATTTTAAAATCATTTTACAGAATCGATCGACATGAACATTTTTTGAGCATCTGTCAACAATTATGGAATCTAACGCACACAACACCTTCCGATCGCCCAAATGTTCGTACAAAATCTGGTTATACTAATGCTTAATCACATCTATATTTTCCAGTCAACGACCGACTTTGGACGGCCTTCTTAAACTTCGCCTATAAGAAAACTATGTCTAAGTTTAAATTCAATGTACCAGCGATATACACTGACTGTCGATGGCGCTTCATCGTCAAAAGTTGAATTCAGTTAATTGATGCACTGTTCTTGAGTTATATCACGTGGACAGTTATAATAAATCATAGCTCAAAAATTGTCAGTGTGAATTTAATATTGATTTACAAGTGCAGTATTGATTAAAATAAACGTAATAATGATAATTTTTTCGCGTTTCTGAGCCTTTAAAACTTTATGTCAATATAATGTAAAAACTACTCACTAACAGTTAAAACAACTACTCCTCTACTAATGGTACTAAAGCACCGTCAGGTATTGAATTACATAACTGTTAGTTCACGGGTAGACCCGAACACGACTGTTAAAACAATTAGCAATCACGTTAGGCGTATAATTGGTAATTAATCAGAAATAAAATGCTATCAATTATTTAAAGATGATATTACCACATCATTCAAAGTCGGTGTAAAAGAAACTACACTTCCATCTACATTAAATCCTGATGCATGGCCAAATGGCGTAATTGTCAAGGAATTTAAATTTGGGAAAAAATCTTATACATCTAAGAGATTTCCAGTCATACCGCCACCAAACACAAACATAGATGTATCAATTTACTACCAAACTACAAGAGGACTTAGAACTAAACTCTTGGAATTTCATAATGCGGTTCTCGTTGAAGATTATGATGTCATAGTTGTTACCGAATCTTGGCTACACCCTGGCATCCTTGACAATGAAGTTATGGACACCCGTTACTATTTATATCGTATAGAGAGAGATTCTAACAACAGTGATAAAAGTATAGGTGGTGGTGTATCGTGAAGAACCCTGGGTTGAACTCCATCTAAATTCGACTGCCGTTATTCTTTGCGACTACAATCTACCCAAAACCAATTAGACAGAAGATGAGGTCTTGTACAGTTTAATAATATTAAAAACTCTAGAAATGTAGTTTTACATTTAGTGTTTGCCAACTCTAGTGTTTCTTATATTAATTCATTTGATTTAGTTAAATGTAATAGAAATCATCCTGCACTATACATAATGATACCTTTTGAGGATGAAGTCGAACAAACTAAATACTTTAATGTATTTAATTTTAGAGACTACCATCGTGTTAAAACTGATTTGAAGAATATTGAACACTGAATAAAATATAGTAAAGGTTTTATTCAGTGTTCATTATGAATTATCACATAGTAACGGTCTAACCATCATTATGATGAAGAATATTGACTTGTCAAACTTATTGAATAATAATGATGATTTGAACAGTTGTGTTGATATTTTTTAGAATTGCAATTTTTTGCAGAATTAATTGCTCTAATTACGGAAAAAATCGAACTCATTTGATTTATAAAAAATCTGGCAATGGCGCAGATTATTCAAGATTTTCATCCGTGAGAAATCAATGTAAATGAAGGCTAAGCCATTGATTATTAACATTATGTCAATAAAATGGAGGATAATTTAATTAATAATTCAAAATATGTATTTTTGGAAATATGTGAACAACAAAAATGATTCCAATAATAATAGTAAATTACCATCTCATTTCAGGATATTATCTCGCCAAATGACATTGCAAATTCATTTGTGGCCAATTTTAATCAAGTTTATGAATCGGACAGACAGAAAATAACTTATGTTCATACGTTTTATCTAAGGAATCAGTTCTGCGTGCGTTAAATACTCTAGACCAAAATTCGTGTTCTGGTCCTATGAGATAAATGTTTGTATATTAAAAAACTGTTCCATCGAGCTAACACAACCCTCCTTCTAAATAGGTCATTTAATAATGACCTATTTAAAATATCCTATCAATATTGGATATTTTCCTGAAAATAGAAGTCCTATCTAATACCTGTTTTTAAATCTGGTAATAAAAATCTCGTCATAAAATATAGACCTATTTCAATTCAGTCAATCATTCTAATAAATTTTTAGAAACGAATGAGTCAATTTTATCTAGCAAATTTTAAGCATGCTATTGTTTATCATCATCATGGACTTTATCCGACACAATCGGCTGATTTTAAAATTGATGAATATGGTTTGAGTTTTTCTTTAGCCCTTTGCAATTTGTTAAATTAAAAAATTCTCTATCTAATCCAATTATTGTCAAGACAGAAGTGCCACAATACTCATCTTCGACCAACATTGTTTCTTTTATTTGTGAACGATATTGGCTCTCGTCTTAAATCACCGATGGAATTAAAGAGAGTATCGCAAATTCAGGATTTTGGCGTAATTTTTATCATAATTTCAAATTTTATTTTCACATAGATGTTATTATAAATAGATTATTAAAAGTTTTATGATTTATAAAAAGTACAACACATGATTTTAAAGAAATGCAGTGATTTATTAATGTATTTGTTCTACTAGTCCGGTCAGTTCTTGATTACTGATGTATCATTTGGTCACCTAACTATAAATGCCTCTATGATCGCATCGAATCTTTACAATAGATTTTTGTAAAGTATGTTTGTTCTAGTGAAAATTGTTACTTATTGTTAAAATGTTTAGGTTTACAACTTCTTTCCAATCGTCATATTTTCTTTGATGTATGTTTAGCTAATAATATCATTGATGCTAAAATTGATTGTATACCAGTATCTAATTTATTAATGCATATACTTGTTCCACAATATCACAAGAGGGACAAAATATTTTTAGAGCCCGTATTTAGTCGGACAAATTGTAATAATGCTCTCAGCAGCGTAGTGTGTTATGTTAACAATATTTATAAAGAAGTTAATCTTTTATAACAATCCACGTTATGTTTTAATAACTGGATCATGCAAACTCTATTTTAATTTTATATTTTAATCTGTAATTTATTTGTATATTTTTTATGTAATTGTTCAATGGTATCAGAAAATTATAGTTGTCGTTGCATGTCCTAAATTACATTCAACAGAAAGGAACATTTTTGTGACGGTTGGATAACGATAAAAATGTTACATCGTGCTGAATGTAATTTCAGACATATAACGACAACTAACAGTTATATAACGATGTAAAACTGCGGCACAGAAACGCTCAAAGAGATTAATGCTTATATTACTTTCATTTTCAATAATTTTGAATTCCATCTTTTGGTCCAGATGAAAAATTCAACTTGCTGTAAACAACACAAATAGTACTCGCACGTGAAAACGTTCCTGAGTATGTCAAAACGTCAAAAATTAATTGTAGAGTTTTGCCACTTCTCAATACATAAATAGCAACGCACGTATTTTAGTTTGCAGAAATTGTTTCTTCATTTTCTTCTATTGGTCTCCTGTTTACTATTCAGATTTCTTCACTTCTTTACTTTATGTTTTTGTTGTTCCTCAGATAACTTTTGCTGTTTCCATTATAACCTATATCTATTTCATTGGAATTGATTCTTAGCATTTTTTCTTCAATTTGTCCTTTAGTTTATATCCTCTTATCTTTACTTTAGTTTTTTTTGTATTCTTTTGTCTGGTCTAAGAATGAACATGGCGTGGTAACTTTAATTTAATTTAATTTAATTATTTATTGCAATCCATAATAATAGTTACAATATAATTACAAATACAAATACAATTAGAATTATATATTTAGGATATACAAAAAGGACTAAGAAACAACTATAGTTGATCCAAGTGTTAGCCCTTGGGTAAGTAATATTACATTATCACAGATTATACTCTATCCATTTAATCCATTTAATATCATATACTTAGCATCCAAAAAACCCTGGTACATACATTGTGTACTTGTAAACAATCTGCAGTCATTTTAGGTGTTAACAAATTGAGTAGCCATAATATAACATTTAAGAAATACAGTTAGGAATACCCATACCCATTCTTAAGTGATGACCAATTCTTACTTCACGCTGTCTATTTAGTTTTACATTCATAACCTTGTTTTTATTCATTTTCCAGATTAAATTTCAGGTTTGTTATTATTAAGTTATATTCTACAAATATCTGGACTATACTTTCTCCATTATTATTTCTAGTATGCCAACCATCTTTTCCAATGTGTCTTCTAAACCACTGTTTTGGTTCCTCACCTTTCCATTTAGGTCTCCCAAGATCGTTATATTTTTTCGTAAAATTGATCCTTAACCTCGTTTTGGCATTTTTATTTACGCCATATTCTATAATTAATGTCTTTTATCTTTTCTTTGTCAAGTCTTTTATTTTTCTGGGGGGGATTATATTATCCACTCTTCCTCTTTCACTCTCTGATTTATTCTTTTTCGTTTTCTTTTTGTTTCATTTATTTGCAATATGTCTATTATTTGTTTTTTTTTTTATTTCTCCTATCAGTTCTACTTCTTTAAAATAAATTATAACAAGTAACGAAATAACTGCATACTATCAAACCAGAAAATTAATTGGAAGTATTTTATATATAATTTTATAACCATTAACTGTAAATTATTAAAACAGACAACAACTTCGCATTGTTTTTTAATTAACGACGAAAGTTAATAGTAACTTTTTCAATTAGTTACTTTGTAGGAATTTAACGCAAGCGTATTATTCGTTCTTATTTATTTTTTTAGTACATTTCTTTATTAATTTATTCTCAAATGATATGTTATAAAAAGGTAACGTTGGAGGAGCTGGGATTTGAACCCAGGACTTTCAGCATGCGAAGCAGACACTCTACCACTGAGTTACACCCCCTTCATATTAATAGTCGTACACAGTAAGAAAATTATATTAGTAAACTAATGTCTTAATTTATTAATCTTGTACTTATTATTTTAATTTAGACTTCTTGCATAAAATATTAATTGTGAATTAATACCGTGCATATAATTAGCCATCAGGAAATAGTTTTATTATAAGATACGATACTATTATATCTTACACCCCTATTTATCAAGCAAAAAACAAAATTATAGTATTTTTAATATTGTTAGTAATATATCTTACATTTGTTTATTTGCACAATAAATATTGATAAAAAATATTAAAAATGGTCTTATTTTCCCTTTATTATAAGGAAAAGATTCACTTTTAGTAAACTCATTATAAATTGGTAACTCATAATCTAAAAATCACTTATGCTAATTTAATTAGTTCTTTTCGTGACTTTTGTTACCTATATCAATTATATTTTTTTCTACTCCTATAATGAAATAACATAATTATAGGTTACTTTTTGATTAAGAAATGTAGTACATTGTTATGTATATATTATATATTCATTGTCAATACAATTTCTATTGTAGTACTAGTGCGAGGGATATTATAATAAAATAGCATTAATAATATTAATATTGAATCAGACTAAACGATTTTTATAATGAATACGTGTGAATTTCCTTAAATTCAAAAAATAAAGTTTTTCAATTACACGCAAATATTATACGAACATTATTATTACTTTCCCTATACACGTAGTATATAGGGGGAGTATTGTTTTCGTGATTTTTTTTTCAAAAATTTTTTTTGCGGAAATATCCGTTTTGGAGTCCCCTGAACCCAAAACACTAATTTCTGGAAAAAAAAAATTTGTGTCTGTGTGTGTGTGTGTGTGTGTGTCTGTCTGTCTGTCTGTCTGTCTGTCGGTGGGCGCTGTATCTCAAAAACGAATGATCCGAATGGCATGAAACTTTAAACTTAAGGTTTTATTGTTAAAAACTTGATCTGAAAAGCTTTTGGTAAACATTCATAAACCGGAAGTGGTTGTTTACTCGAGACGTTTTTTGTTTTTTCGTGATATTTTTCTAAATATGAAAATTTTTAAAAAACGGTTCAAACAAAAGTTAAAGGGAATGAAAAACTGAACAAGTTTTATTCGAACATGTTTTTCATAAAATTTTTAACTTTCGAGAAAAAAAATAAAAATTTAATATTTTTACATTTTTTGCCAATTGCTAATAAACTATTGGAGATAGATAAAATTTATATAACAAATAATTGTAGCGAATTCAAAAGTGCACAAATTATTAAGAACAACATTTTTGCGTAAACCTCATAGTTTTCGAGAAAAATATAGGGAAAGTACTATGATGGCCACATCACCATTTTAATATTTATAACAGACATTTGATTTTTGAGTTGACTTTTCTGACGTGAAATTATACGTCAAAATAAAATTGCGAGTGTGTTAAAATTTACGCAACATAATAGTAAGTAGTAATAGTGAGAGTAGTTTTGTTAAAAAAATTAAACCCTACGATAAATGTTTCATCATATACATGATCTCCAAGAACATTTCATAACTGTATCAATATCACGTATATTTTTAATAAATAAAAATTTGTTCAAGATTCCTACTTATTAGTAGAAATCTACATTTGTATTTTTTAATTCGTATGTATTGTCGTACAAAAAGTATAGTGTACAATTCGGATACAATGACCATTGCCCATTCGTATGAATTGCTGCACTTGCCTCATACTCGTGGGCAATGAGTATCATTGTATGCTTATTATACAATATACTATTGTGGTTGCACTTTTAATATTTTAAAACTATTTATTTCCGAATTTACGATACATTGCGATTTTGGATAAGACTTGGTTACAAAATTATTACATTTATTTAACTTAATTAAAGATAATTACTACTGATTGAATGAATTAATAATCTACAATTGAATCGCGGTCTTAATGCTAAACCTATTTATACAATGCTAAAACTATAAACTAAGCAAATGAACATCTGGCTGATATTCCGACGCGAATAGAAAAACGTTAACTGCAACTAAACATAAAATAGAAATATACATAATTTAAAAATAAAATTAATTGAAAATAAACAATTAAGAGTCTGTTGTGGACGACAGGTAACTCCTCCCTCATTAGATTTTACACTTATGGGAAGAATCTATAATGTTCCTGGGGGTACTTCTGCCTAAAGTATCTGGTTTCTAAGGTCACTAAGAGTGTTCATGAGCTGGCTTTAATTTTTGAATGCAAAATATCTTTAAAATCCTACTAGATTAGTCACAAATTAATTAAAATCAAAAAATCGTATAACATTAATAATAATCCAAAAGTCAAGGGATAAAGGACCATAAAACATTGAAAACGGGAATCACTGGTTCAAAAATTCATTTATATAGGTTTGGGCAAATACAGGTATATCATCCAACTTGAGTCTTTTGAGCTTGATAGAGACGTTTTTAACGGTAAAGTCGTTCAAAAGGTATCACGTAGTTTCGAAATGTCTCCCTCAGGGGTGGTTGACGTGCACAGCCATTTGGAAGTAGCGACCCCACGTACCCGAGCCGTTCATTGCACACACACGCACATCTCTCTCACACACACACAGACACAAACACAAAACGACACTGACACACCGTGATGTTATGCCTGATGGCGATTCCGCGGGGTGGCACACACACACATACACACTCATCATACACACGCTCACATCACCGACACAGACGACACCCTACACCCCGTGAAGTTATGCCAGACGGCGGTTCCGCGGGGTGTCAGGGCGAGTTGGTTTTTAGTGGGTATACCAGTATAGTTCTGGGGACTCCCAAACTGTCTTTAAAAGATTTTGCACCTCCCGGCCACAAAAAAAAGTTTCGAAATGTCAGGTTGAATTTACAAAATGCTTTGTAAGTTCCGCGTTTCTTCTCGATAAGTACAGGTGATCTTAATTCCCTCACTTGTGGTGATTACAGCAAGTAATTGGTTGGTATTGGGTACTTTCTCTAGGTGATCCGTTTGAATTTCTAGTTTCGTGAATTTACAATTTTGGTTGGATCCATTTTTAAGCAATTCTATTTCGCAGTCTGCTTTGTAATTGATTATTGATTATTACTACACTGGTATTGCTTGTTATCGCCCAAACACATATCATTTAGAGGCCAGAATTTAAAATCTATTTTTGATTTGAGTAACGTTTTTACATTTGGAATTATTGTGAAGTATAGTAAAGGGATAGGATACATTGTATAAAGGTCAAATGATTGCTCGTAGTTGACTGGTAAGGACAGGAAGTAATGGATTTTTGTTTCTTAAATTTTGCAATTAACCGTTATCATGGATTCGAAATTTAAGATGTTTCCTAGTTTTAATTCGAAAGGTAGCTCTCCATTACAATGGATAGAATTTTTGCGTAATTCATCAAACAAATCCTGATGCTTAGTTGTCAGGGCTTAGAACCTTTAATTTGCAGAAATTTAGTGAATTTAAAATTCCTTATAAAATATTTCCGAATATACCGAAAAATATGGCGAGTTGATTGTACAGGTCTTTCGCGAAAAGAACGTGCTGGTGGTCATTGGTTTCTTTATAGATTTGGTGCATTTGCAATATTCTAGGTCGTAACACATTCTGGTTTTGCGCAATATTTTGGAGTGTTTTATTAAAATTTTAAATAATTTTGGTACTGACGCAATATCTGAATTTTTGTGGATTTTGCAGGTTGTTTTGATTATTGAATTTTGTCGATTCTTTTGCTATCACGAGCGTCCGTATAACCGTTAATAGTTTTAATTACTGTTCCTAAACCTTTTCTTTTTTGTATTTATTTTTAGTCTTAGCTTGCTTTTCTTTGTTTTAAATGAATACATCTTCTGGGATTTGGGTAACTCTTCGCGGGTTATGTTAGGTTTTTCGATTGCTTGACCTTTACTTGTATTTATGGTTTCATTAATTTTCTCATACAACAATTTTACTTTACATCTTTACATAGTTATTTTTAAGGATGGTTTCTAAATTGATTTATTATCCATGTGTCCGGAAATTATTTCGAAATATTTCAGTTTAGTAATGGATTGTATTGAGTTGTAATAGGCAAGGATGACATAAAGGATTGTAATTTCGATTGGCTTATGTTAAAGTTTCATTATTTAGTAATGTTCGATCATTATCGAATGTACACGCTCAACAATTCCGTTGGACTCGGGTTGTTGTGAATTGATAAAGTGTAATTTAAATTTGTGCACTTCTAACAGTTCTATAATTGCCGTGTTTTTAAACTCAAGGTGATTATCTGAAACAATTAAGTCTAGAATGCCGTAAAGGCAGAAGAAATTAATCAAATTTGTTGCTATTTGAATAGCCTGATAGGAATTTAGTTTATATAACTGTGTGTATTTTGAAAATGAATCAATGATAATAAAGAATTTCGTGTTTTCTAATGCGATACAATCAATGTGGACTATTTCAAATGGCCTCATAGCCGTAGAAGTATTTCTGAATTTCAATTTTAAGGATTTTCAGTCGTATTTTGAGACGAGGCAAATTGCAAAATTATTTATAAATTTTTGAATAGTCTTCCTCATGCTATGCCAATAATACGTTCGTTTTAGTTTTGCCTCAGTTTCGTCGATGGCACGGTGGTTGGTTTTAGTCTCGTGATAATTTTTTATTGTTTCTAAAATATCATAATTGTTTTCGACGTCAACTAACAAATTTGCACATTTAGTCATTTTGATATTAGAGGTTTTGAAATATTTTTGAATAGTACTACTAAATTTCTCATAAATAGTATTTTCGAAATAGATACAGCTATATATTCCTCAATAAATTTGATTATGTCTTGTTCATAATTTAATTTTGAAAATTGAACGTTGATTCGCAGCATTTTGTTATCAAATAGTTTACTAATTTGAGGTTTCGAAGGGGTGCTTTAAAGTAGAGTGGATGATCGCGCCATTATCTGCATCAACATGTACATGCGTGTTATCCACGGGTACTATCAAGGATGACGGATTGTAATCAACTATTTGAGGTAACGTGCTTGCATTATTAACAATACCTAAAAAGTCAACTGGTGTTTTTCCGAGGCTATTTATTCTAAAGAAATGTCTGTGGTTTGTTGTGTGCGCGTTTGATTAATTAGTCTATCATTTAAGCTTTGATTATTCATACATGACTGAAAATTCATTGACTTTTGGAAGCTATTTTCTTCGATAAGGTGATTGATGGTTTCTTCCAAAGTAGCCGAGTTGCGTAATTATTAAGTCTAATTACGCTCTGGACGTTACCGCGAATGGCTCGTAACGCGTTTCGTCGCGTCTGGCATTTCTGCAGCTGATAATAAATTTATTTTTAAGGCCAATCTACTACGCAAAATCTTTATGCGTTCGCCGAAATCTAGTCTTAAATTAATTAAGTAATTCGTCAATCACGAAATTACTGGAGAATTAATTATAGGGGAAAAACTTGAGTCTGAATCCGTATCACTTGTGTACATAAATTACTTCGCGGAAGAACAAAAGCCTCTATAAATTATACTTACCACTAGATGATCACTCTATTCATCGACCTTTTGGCATTCGTCCAGGGAATGATGTGGAACTGGTGACGTTGTCCTCTCTGCACTGCTACCCTCGGAGATGAATTCTTCGATGTTTGGAAGACCACTTGATGCGAAAGCGACTTGAAGACGAGCAATGATATTCGTTCAAGCTTCTTCGGACATCCTACCGACTGCGCCAATTATATTTTCGTGGTTGCACTTTGAATTTTTTTGAACTATTTATTTCCGAATGTACGACACTTTGACGATTTTGGATTAGACTTGGTTACATAATTATTACATTTAACTTAACGAACGATTATTACTACTGACTGAATGAATTAATCATCTACAATTGACAAGCGGTCTTAATGCTAAACCTATTCATACAATGCTATGAACTAAACAAATGAACATCTGGCGGAAATTACGCCGCGAATAAATAAGCGTTAACTGCAACTAAACATAAAATAGAAATATACATTAGTAAACAATAAAATTAATTCAAAATAAACAATTAAGAGTCTTGTGGACGACATATAAAAATGTGTAGTCGTGCAGCCCTCAGCTGGTAATTTATGGAGATAATTAGACATATTGAAAACGTATATTCGTACTTTTTGTTCAGATATTACGAATTATGCATATTATATTAAAACATAATACAAAAGTTATACATAGTATTATGGCAAAAATATGTTGACATCGTGGGTATATAAAGTTACTATATTACTTCAGTAACAAAATTGATTGTCCCAGTTTAACGTTAGCCATAAGTACCACGTTGCTTTAAATAACACATTTTTTATCTGGCAGTTTGGCGCAAAAATATGATATTCACTATAATAATATAAATAATAATAAATTTGCTGTAAAACTGATTAAACAATTTCCAATTACAATCACTCTCTTATGTGTTCTGTATAGTTTAATTTTAATTAAACATTGAAAATGATTTTTTGTGAATAATGGCTTTTATGACTAGCTAATTAAACAAACATTTTATATTAGTTAGACTGCAAACATAATATTGCTTTTATGGTGTATAAATTTTTTTATTGTAACTAACGAGATAGAAATTAAAAGTAAGTATATTTTTCAACTTGACATTCCCAAAATAATATATTGGGCGTATAGATAATAGAAATACATAAAACCATTCGAATAGTCTGAATTCTACAATGGCCAACAAACACCTATATTTCTTTCAGAAATATGAGATTATTTTTTTCGAAAGGGTCCTAATTGAGGTTCATGCGATAAAAATACATCTTAGCAACACAAAATATTTTTCTAAAATTGTGGGAATATGACTGGCGTAATCCTCAAAGAGTGCAACCGTGCGTGCGGGCACCTTTTTTAAATATCCGAAAGTATGGGCATCCATTACCCCAAAATCCGATTTTCGAGTTTTGGACTGAAGTCAATAAAAACGAAGTCGTAAGCCGATTTCTGGCCAGTCACTGCGATTTGCATGTGACGGACCGATGACAGCTCCCTTTGTGGCCCACGCATTTTGTCGGCGCTTTTGACCATCATTGCAGTTTTTGTTCCGCTCATGCTGCACTACAAATCTGTTTGTCAGTGTCAAGATGTGAGACGACGGATCCTATATTAATATTTTGCCCTTTTTGTTGGCCCCAAATTCACGAGTTTTCAAAGGAAAGTCAAAACGCGAACACCTTTAAATATTGAGTGGGAATTGGGCTTTTTGTATATCCAGCCTTACATTATTTGACTATTCAAATCTATTCAAAGGTGGTGTGAAAAATGTACAAATAGATCACCCAAGGAGATTTAATTTGGTTTGAATTTCATTTAAAGCCACTGACTAAAATTGACATCTTTAGAAAATAAATTTTCATATCCCACCATAATCTAAATTATGGTCATTTTCTTCACAATTTTAAAGCGATTATTTTTATAACCATTAATAAAGATATCAATTACAATGTGATGTAGAAAATATTTTCTACATTAATATAAACAAAAATAAAAATGCTTTAATATCGCCAAAAATAGTAATTTAATATAACTTTTTAATTGTAAAAAATATGTACTTATATAGCAGTAATAAAATATATAAAGATCGATTAGTATTGGGGCATAAACATAATGACTATGATTAAATTACAACAAACAAATAAAAATAATTACATTTAATTCGATAGCCATGATACATTCCCTAATTCTTTTATTGGGCGTAATGTCCCTCCATTTTATCCTTTAATGGTATATAAATCCGTGGGATGGTATGTTTACAAATAAGCGTAAGTAAGGTTCCCATGGCCAGGGATGTGTCGCCGTCATAAAGATGGGTTGAGATGAATCTTGAACGAAGAAAGTGTTGTATAATACCCGTATCATATATCTGTCCATTTATGAATTTATTTAGTGGTGCCGTAAATGTTTTAGAATCCATTTCGAAAAATCTAATAAAGATCGCGCCTGATGGCCACCTGAACCTTTATGACCAGTTGGTATTTAGAAAATCTCAGCTGTTCTAATTAATAATGTGCATTTGTTAACAAAAGATAACTCATGACTGAAAATTTTCAAGAAGTAAATTTTGATTAACTTATTTAAATTAAAAAAATACACAGCATATATTATTAATATACAAAGTAATTAAAGAAAAACGAGAAAATGTAATTTTCAATACCTTATATAATTTTTGTAGGTAGGCAATAGATCATTGCTAATTCGTTTCATATTGAATTATAATACCCTATATACAAAGGCGGTATTATCAAACCGCCCTCCGTCAGACATCTGCGGTATCTCGCGTCAAAAGAGACACACGTCTTAGACGCACAATTGCGCAACTGACCGTTGCCCCAAAATTGGCAGCTGAAGTGGATCGTGCCCACAATCTACCTTAAATTAAGTCGTCTCCAGTCATCATTACCGAGAAGCTGGCGGAGTCAAAAAAATTAGCTACTCATTGTACGTCCAGGTAAGCGTTACCATTTATTTTTTCCCTTTTTCTCTCGCCGAAAAGGCAATAATCTCCGAGCCGAATGCCAAATGTCACCGACGAAATAAATCTTCGAATGTTGAGAGGATGCAGCATTTCCATGTTACCGATCGGTTTTTATGTTTGTTTGCGGGACAATGGTCGTCGGCTGGCCTTTTGTCGAGCCGCTGGTTGGAAGTTAAGGGAATGGAATTGTTGACATGGGGACTGTACACGCCCACAATAACATTGCTCCTTTGTAAAAATAACAATCTCATAATCAGTTTACTACGATTATGTTGTCTTCTCTTATTTCAAATTGAAACTTCTAAATTATAACTCACATTATGTTTAAAATTTTCAATTCTAAAAATATATCCTAAAATTAGGTATTTTGAAACTGTATTAATTAGATAAATATGTAAAAATGTACATATTTATCTAATTAATTCCTGTTAAATTCGATTTAGGGTATTTACATACAATTGCCTTATTGCCTTTACTCAAAAACTAAAACTTATACTGGTAATCTCGAATTTGTTTTATTTTTAACTTGTCAAAATGAAATATATACGCACTTGTCCTAATTTAATTCCAGTATATTACTTTTGCACCATAGTTCAACATTATTGAAATCATTTAGAATTTAAATTTGATCAGTCAAAGATTTAATCCTATCAAAAATTACAAAAAAATCAAGATTATCAGCATATATAAGAATTATTTAATAAATAACGCTAACGCTAAAACTAGCCACAACCGAATGCACCACCACCAGCGTGTACTTATGATCCATTTTCTAAGACATTTTTCAAATAGGTTTGGTACTCCATCAGATTTGTAACAGTAGATCTATCTCTAGAAATGCATGCTGTTTATTTCAGATTGCATACGAATAAGCCCTTGTAAGTTATTCTGAGACTAAGATATCTAATAGTTTGAATATGACAAGATTGCTTCTATCATCATTTTTCAATATAGAAACTACATTTCAACATTCAGGAAATATCCTACATGGAAGCAATATTGTAAAAAAAGTCGTGGAAGAACATGCACAAGGTATATAAGCATTTTTTACAAAATATGCAAGGATGTCAGCTATCCCAGCTGGATAACAGGAGTTATGTAGTAAAGATATGGCATTAAACATTTCTTCCACAATAACAGTAAAATTTCTATAATCATAACACGTTTCCCTGATGATTGGGCAGTATAAATTAATGGCTTGACTCTTCATTAAAGTACATTTCCTTGGGAAACGCTGTTGTATTGCGATGTACATCAACATAATCCGAATATTATTTACTGTCTAATTCACCTTTAACACGAAAAATGTAGCTTCGTATAACGCATCATTGAGATCTTACTTTAATTTATCTCTTATTGAACCACGGAATATGTACAACATTTTGCAAAAAATAGTATTAAAATTACAATCGTTTTCATGAACAGAAGGGCCAAACAGTTGATTTCAATCAATATTTGCTAATGAGTTATTAATAGCAATATATTTCGCTGTCTTAAAGTTATACAACCACTTTGCATTTTCTATAACGAACTCCGGCGCAAAAATACGCAATATGATAGACAGCTTCTTTGCATCACTTGTCGCTTTTACGTTTGCTTACAAACTTTAGAAAAGAAAACAAGTCTAAGCAATAACCTCAACTACTTTTTGCATTGTTATCCCACATCGCATATTCTTTTCAAATACTGAACATTTAAAATAAACAAAGATATGTTTGAAGCAGGAGGTATGTGTATTATGTAAAACCAATAATTAACATATCCATCACGTCTACGAACAATTGCTCTACTTTACTGTCCATTTATAGTACTAAGCTTGTTCAGTTCTTCCTTAAGTATCTCTCCTTCTCCGCCTTCCCTATACACGGAAAAGATTCATAAGCCTAATTTTACAACACAAACACAGATGCAGTATTGTTACAAATGAAAATGTTAAGGGGAACAACTTGAAAATCTTAAGTGGAAACCCCTATTTTTTATTGCAGATTCGGAAAGAGCGTAAAGAAATATGCATTTTATATCTGGCGACTTTTTTCGAATTCCATACAGATGGCACAAGAATGTTTTTTTAATGTAACAGATTAATATGAATTAAAAACGGTCTTATTTAAGAAAAAAATCTCACACACACATCGTTTTGAGGAAGATATCGGATTTTGACAAAATACCTTCCCCCCAGATACTAGGAGGGCCGGGAAACGGGACCAACTAGAGAATAAGTTGACAAATACGTAACATTGTAACCTGAGGAAGTTGTGCGACCCGACTTTGCACATCAGTTGCTTCTGAAAAGGACCGATTCATTATCGCTTACTACCTACAATATCTGCTCGAAGTGATATCCGCCGTTGTTGTGGCATATTGTCACTTCTTCTCGAAGCTATCCGTCGTTTTTCGCAAACTGTTAGGACTGATTTATCCAGCGGCACGGCGAATCGTCTCTTTCATGTCGTCGCGTGTTGTTGGCGGTTCGCGAAAAATTACATCCTTAAGGTATCTCCACAAGAAAAATCCAAGGACGTCAAGTCCGGATAATGTGCCGGTGCTCCATCCTGTTGCAACCACATCGTCATCCTCAACTGCAAATCGAAGTCTTCTAATAACTGTGGTAGGTCTGCACGCAAGAACTCAAGAAACCGCGCACCTGTCAATAACTCTTCGAAAAAATATGGCCCAATGAAGTGTCAATCCAAAATCCCACACCAAACATTCAGGCTCCGACGATGTGTTTTCAAATCTCGCGTCAAGTGGGAATTTTCAGCGCTCGTGTAATGACAGTTGTGCCTATGTTATAATAATAATAATATTTATTGGTGTACATAACAGAGTTTTACACAGGTCAAAAGAAAAATATAATGGTAAGTATATCAATAAACAAATAATAGATTATACAATAAATTTTCATACATGAAAAAAAAAAATTATTTCTCTGTTAGATACAGAAAAAGCAGTACTTATTTTCATATTTAGATTAGGGCAATATTATAGCTATTTACACACAACTTGTTTGGTAGGAAAGAGATTTCAACATTCAATTATCATATAGATATTTAAGTTTAACATACAAAATATTGAGATTAAATTAAATTAACCTTAAAATTACAGTTATAGTTGGAAATAAAATTAAGTTAAAATTAAAGTTAAAATTAATATTAAAATTAAAATTAGAATTAAAATTAGAATTAAAATTAGAATTAAAATTAGAATTAAAATTAGAATTAAAATTAGAATTAAAATTAAAATTAGAATTAAAATTAGAATTAAAATTAGAATTAAAATTAGAATTAAAATTAGAATTAAAATTAGAATTAAAATTTGAGTTAAAATTAGAAATAAAATTAGTATTAAAATTAAATTTAAAATTACAATTACAGTTACAAATTAACAATTACAATTTGAATAAGAATTAAAACTAGAATTTGAATTTAAATTAAAAGTAGATTAAAATTTAAATAAGGATTAAAATTAAAACTTAAGAACGTATATAATAAAATAAATCTTTACTGAAAGAAATGCATGTAAAAATGATTAAATAAATACAAATATATAAACACACTATTCGAATCGCATTTATCCCAAATGACATTAGATAAAAGATTTAATTTATTAAAAGGACTAAATCACATCGTCATATGAAAAGAAATCATGGATATTGTAGGGAGCTTTTTTTAGTAAGTATTCTTTGATTTTTATTTTAAATTGGCGACTAGGCAGGGCTTTTGTTTCGGGTGACAATTTGTTATAAAATTTTATCCCATAATAGTTTGAACCTGTTTTGGATTTTTCTAGTCTTATTTTAGGCTGCAACAAATTTAGCTTTTCTCTGGTATGATGTTCATGGTGTTCATGAGTGATATAATTTAATATATGTGTTTTAACATAAAATAAATACTCTAATATATAAATTGCGGGAAAAGTTAATATCCTTTCTTTAACAAATGCACTTTTGCAATCAGCTTGGTAGGGTACTCCTGCCAGTATTCTTATAAATTGGCGTTGTAGGGCAAAAATACGATGACGTGAAATTGAATGACCCCATACAATTATGCCATACCGTATTCGAGATTCGAATAGAGCGAAATAAGACATTAATAATTGTGCATGGCCTACCTTTTTTGCTAGTCCTCTGAGGCAGAAAATATTGGCCATGATATTCACATGTTAGAGATTCATCTAACTGGACTCCAAGAAAACAAGTTGTGTTATCGTATTTTAGTGCATTTGACCTTAAAGTAATTTTTTTTTTTTCTTTATTTAGGACAAGGTTATTAACCTCACACCAACTGGTAACCTTTGTTAAAGTTTCGTTATCCTTACTTTCGGCTAAGGTTATATCAGAATCAACGTTGATAACCGTGGTATCATCGGCGAATAGAATTGTTTCAGTTTCACTTGCTTGTATTAAATTGTTGATATAAATTAGGAATAGTACTGGTCCCAAAATAGAACCTTGGGGGACACCAATTTCTAATTTGTTTACTTCAGACTGCTGACCTTTAAATTCGACAATTTGTTCTCTATCTGTAAGATATGAGCGCATTAATAAAAGACTTTTATTTGTGAAACCATATAGTTTTAATTTTTGTAGTAGGATGTCATGCGAGATGCAATCAAATGCCTTTGTTAGATCTACAAATGTGCCAATACAGTAATTTTTATTTTCGAAACTATCTAAAATTATATTTGTGATTGTAACAAGGGCATCAGTTGTCGAATGACCTGACCTAAAACCGAATTGGTTGTTACAAAAGAGGTTGTTTTCTTCAAAGTACTCAATTATTTGCTCCTTTAAATTTAATTCGATGATTTAGGAGATCACAGGTAGAAGCGATATTGGTCTAAAATTAGATTTAATTTCTGTGTCTCCCTTTTTGTGAACAGGAATTACCTTAGCTAATTTGAGTGCCTGTGGAAATATACCCAGATTGATAATGTCATTAATTAAATGTGTAAGCGGTGCTACCAGGATAAACCTTACACATTTAATTATATCGACACTTATCTCGTATATATCGCTGCTTTTCGTGTTTTTAAGATTTTTTATTGTGTCTAAAATCTTTAGATACGATATCTCTTTAAATGAAAATTGACGTTGGTGTGTAGGATTTATATTAAAATTAGTATTACATTTGCCTTTGTAAATGGAGGTTACTTGTTGTGCCACAGTTGAAAAATAGTCGTTAAATTCATGACAAGTTATATTGCAATCCACGAATTTGTTTTTATTGAATCTATGTGAGTTTAGTACAATCCAAGCAGCGCGTTGTTTGTTTGTTGATTCATTTATGAAAATATTGTTAGATCGGGTTATGTTATCAGAAATAGCTTTCCTGTACTTTGTTCGATAATCATCACGAATAGCTTTAGCATTTGGCGTGGGATTGTGTTTATAGCATGCCTCAATGAATTTCATTGTTTCACGCATTTCTTGTAATTCCTTATTAAACCAAAACATATTTTTATTACTATGATGATTTGTTTTTTTCTTTTTTATCGGAAAGGAATTTTTAACACAATTGTTTATAATACTGTTCATTATACACCACTTTTCTTGGGAGTTGATTGAACTGTCATATATAAAATCCCAACTTATGGTAGACATAGAAGTGAAAAAATTTAGTTTACCTTCTTTAGTAATCGGTCGGTTCTGATAACTCAGGCTTTCTTCCGCGACTTTGATCAATTCAATTTTCAGAAATATGCCTAAATGATCTGATAAAGCGCTATCTAAAAAGTTAATTTGTGAGTATTCTAAGGGAATGTTTGTAAAAATATTGTCAAGACAATTATTTTGTCTCGTATTAGAATACACACATTTGGAGAGTCCATAAGTTAGTAAGCAGTCATTTAAGTATACTTCACGAGTATCACTGCTATTAAAATGAATGTTGAAATCTCCACCCAACAAAACCGTTTTTTCATTATAATTAATTTTATCCAATAATAATCTAAGACTATTTAAAAATACATTAAAATTGCCTGATGGGGGCCTATAGACATTAATTACGTATAA
The DNA here is from genome assembly GCA_963969525.1 of Ontholestes murinus. NCBI lineage: Eukaryota > Metazoa > Arthropoda > Insecta > Coleoptera > Staphylinidae > Ontholestes > Ontholestes murinus. Next base: position 64,234,259 of record OZ018394.1, on the reverse strand, counting down.
ATTATGCAAGGAACTATAACTTAAAGATAATTCGCTTGATTTTTCTTCGGAAAGCGCATCCGTTAAATCGTTGTAGTCTTGTGTAGTAACGTCGTCATGGGCGTAGATTATTGTTCCACCGTACTTTCCAGATGTGCGTGCGAAGTAAGCTCTGGCGGATAGGTTCCCTAGACGAGATATGTTGTGAAATGTCGCTTCGTATGAAAACATTACGCGCCGGAAAAAGTATGAATCTATGGTCTTTTTCTGTTCAGCCCAATAGCAGAACACAAGCCTGATTCGAGAGTCAGAATCAGAATCCGATGGCTCTCTTAAAATTATCTGTGTGTGTAGACATTGTCTTAAATAAGAACGGTGTTTTTCAACGAAATCTGTTGAAACATTTTTTCAATAAAAAAAACGAATTTTTACGATTCTAGCGCCATCTGTGTGGAATTTGAAAAAAGTCGCCAGATAAAAACTGCATAATTTTTTACGCTCTTTCCTAACCTGCAATAAATAATAGAGGTTTCCATTTAAGAGTTTAAAGTTGACTTTTGTCAGAATGTCCCCCTCCATTCGGCACATTTTTCGTTACGATTTTCAAGTCGTAATGTAAAATGGGACACCCTGTATAATAGAGTTGCTCATTTTAAGTAATCCAATTCGAAATCCGTGAGGTTTTCTCTCGGTGTTGATATATAAGTAATAGTTCCAAACTAAATTATAATAATAATCTTTATTGTGCCAATAGCTTTGCTTTAATTAAGTTCATGAAAGATGTATTGGTGAGTGCATGATGTGATCAAGATGCGCTTTATTTATGTCTCAATTTCATGTTCTACGATATATAAATATAAATTTCACAATCATGTAATATATCTGTTTTAATAAATCGCCTCCACGCTTTATGTTCAGATTTCAAGTAGCATTTAATAATGTGATACAAAAGCTCTACATGCCATATCAACATCATCATTTGGTGCCTCCAAATTTTCAGGAGAGGGGACACCTTTTCTGAGAAATTATTGGAAAGTCCTATTGGATTACACACATTCGCAAAATTATTTAAGAGAGAGATCGACGCGGAAAACAGCTTGTGAGAGGGTCGTACAGTAAGTTCTCATAATGAGAGGTCAACAAAAGCACAACGAATATATCAACAGCATCAGCGAATTGGAGCCATGGAAGCAATGAACTTTGATTTACAAGCTAGACAATGCGTAGAACAATTTCTCTAAAATGTAGCCACAAATCTATGTATCTCCACGCAGAAGCACATATTCAATTAAAATGAAGTTTGATCAAGGGCTTTTTGAGATCTAACCTCTACAAACAATGCTTGACGGGAAATTTTGTTCAGCAGCTTGACCTTAACCTACTGCTGTAAATGTCATTATCAAATGCTTCTTAATATAGAAGAAGGCACAGAAAGAATAGATCAAAATCTAAAGATAGAGGTGAAGTTGAACATAACACCAATAAAGATGATATTTGTAAGAATATTACTACCTGTTCACCCTAGAAATGAAGTAAATAGCAGGAAATCATCATTGACTTCATTAGATTTATCTATTAATACTATCAGCGATATAACAAAATTATACCAGCAGCCTAATTCTCCTAGGCCACCATTATGCACAGTAAAATTAGTAAATGGAAGCACAAATGTTACACAAATATGTGGACAATGCAATCAGTTTCACATAGCACTTCTTACAAAGGTAGGATTGCGAATAACGTCCATTAAAAGTTTTTGGGGTTCCCGCTTGAAGATAATCTGAAAGAAATCAACATTGTATGGTTAAATGTAAGCTCCTCATGGAAAATATTTCGATTTTCTATCACTTCTGGTTGTACCGGAAACGGCTACCACCTAATCGATTCCTCCACAACTAAAAATATTGACATGTGTCAATTTTGACAATTGATATTTCAAAAATATCAATATTTCAGCGCCTACTTAAAAACATCATATTTCGATTTCACAAGACAATTTGCTACAAAAAGCAGCCTTTAGTTATATAGGTTCTAATCCAGGCATATCAAATGGAATTTCTTGAATTATAATAATATTACTTGCTACAATTAGGATAACGCCCCTTCTGCCTAAATTTTGATCAGACCAATAAACAAATTTTGAACTTCATATATCATAATAAATGATTTTATTATTTAAAAATTCTGTTATTTTATTTTTTAAACCGCGCACAATTTTATAGACAATTTCTGTAGGGTAGAATTTAGTTTTTGCTGTGCTGATATGATTTTGTCAACAATATCAAAATACCTCAATATAACATCTTCACTTCTAACTTCTCATTCCTTCAGCTTCTTTACTCGCGATAATAATTTAATAATTTCAATTGTTACATAATAAAATAATAATAAAAATAATAATATTTGATAAAATAGTAATTTTATAAAAAAAATATATTGAATGGAAATGTGAATTTATTTATGGATAAATATTTAAAATGATAAATGGAAATAATTATGACGTTTTTGTACCACTATTTATTGTGTAATATACACAAACAAAGTTTACAATATATTATTAACTTTTGAAACAACTATAGTTGCAATTCGCAGGTCATTATCAAGTGTTGAATGAAGAAGAATACAGTATGAATTTTTAATTAGTAATAAATATTTCCAATAAAACAGTATAAATTAAATATTCTTTTCTTATAATACAATGTGTCTAAGCATACAAATATTAATTTAGACTCTTGGTTTTCATAAAAAGGAATCACGCCTATTTCCTGTCCCATTTTAGAAACATTAATCGTATCAGGTTCCTATATATATATATATATATATAATCTGTAGACAAAACCAGACTGCCCACCGTTTTACAACAAATAAAATCACAGAATCCGCATAATTGGGCCACGTAAACAAATGGAGAATGCCCCGAATTTTGAAAAAAAAATCTCAACGGCATTCCACCAATATATCGTTTTCACTAATCCGCTTTGGTTTCACATAAATCAGAGCCGCCCGGAACAAAGGGGCAGCACTCTGTTAAAAACAGGGAAGATCACTATCGTCTAGTGAACAACCCCTATTACGGCTAGGGGCGGCGATAACATCTCAATTTCAGCATCATTACAAGAGGCCAGAATAGAAACACTAAAGAAACGGATCAGTATAGAAATCACGATAATTACGCGACCCCTTGTCAAGGTTATTATTTGTGGAGCGAGTTAAGGAGGGGAACAAGTTAATGTTTCGTTTCAAGAATTGAAAAATGAAATAAATTAAAATATCTAAAATTATAAATGAACTAAATATCGAAACAAACCATATAATACTAAAATCATCCAATTATTGTACAATTAAAAACAAAAGAAGAATTGCACGCCTTGAAAAGAATGGGTTCAATAATATCTGCAAAATTATAATTTGCTTTATAGCAAATAAACAATTCAATTCTATACAAAAAAAAAAACAGTATAAAATTAATTTAAGAAAAACAATAATGATTACTTTTGTTTTATATTTTTTTTCAATAAATATTGTTTAACAATTAATAGAAAATATTATATGCATATTAATCAATATTAATTCATATCGAAAAAGATTGTATTATTACCTGCTAAAGGCTTGTGACGTATTTAAATTTTTATTAATTAATATTCAGTTAATTCAATATTTATTTTAGATATTTCTTAATATAGACTACTCTTTACTTAAGAATTGATGGAATTTTAGAGACAGAACTTCTCGCCTCGTCCAAAATTGGTTATTGTTTCAGAAAACTGATATTGCATGATCGTCCGGTGACTTATTGTCTTATTGTGAGATTGAGGCATCCTTGAGCATTATTGCAGAAATATTTGGCTGTCAAAAAATGTTCTCGTTGGATTCCATGTGATTTAACAATCTTTCAAAATAAGGCTCGTTTAGATTGTTCCAAAGTAATATCTATCATAGTATAACAGGTGACAAATCATGGCTACATGTATATGGATGTAAATGGCAGTTTACCAAATCCAACAAAAGGTGTTTGCGCACTTTCCACTCGAAGCAAATGGACGCTTTTTTTTGGAAAACCCGAAGATGTGGCTACTGTACCATTAATGCAATGTCCGTTTTGTGTCAAAAGTCTTCGAAAATAAGAGAAACCAACCACCGATGAATCATTCTCCACCAGGATTTTTTTTATACAATAAACAATTTATGAAACCATAAACATTGCATGGATAATCATTGCACACTAAATCTATGAGATAGGTTAAGTATCAATTCAAAGTATGATTGTGCTAGTATGAAAAGTAATATACACTTTTAGTTAGAGTATTTTGTTAAGATATTAAAATAATTTAAATAACAGTGAAATTCTTCAGTTATATAAAATTGTCATAACTATTATCTTCATCGGAATCGGTATAGCCTCGTTGATGAATGCCTTCGATTATTTCGGATACGTTCGTAGACAAAGGTGCAGAGTTACAGTGGTAACACTATTAACTTCTGAAAACAGTTTGGAAGAAACTGCTCATTCTTATGAAATAGAGATATCGAAGAGGAAGGAAGAACTCGATACTGATGCTGTTGTAAGCTTGATGCACAGGTTTGGATTTTAATTTCAATCTTAAGGTATTAATTTAACACAGATATTTTTCCTTTAACATAGAGCACTCAACTACGATTTAAAACTACAATTCCATCATCCACAGGAAATTCAAATTAATTAATTTTTACGACTATTACGGCAAATTTTGATCGTCAAATTTCAAAGAGTATTTTTTAATAATTTAATCTTAATTTGTATTTCACCTAAACAGATTTAAAAAAATATATGATAAAGAATTAATCTTATCTTTTTATGTCTCTAACACACTAAAATAACGTTCAAGATGAAGCCTACACTCATAATCATATCATTTTTCTACCATAACCATGGATTTCAAACACTAAGCACGTCGTAACCGAAGATCCGTATCAATGATTTTCACTAAGAACAAATTATTTACATAAGTCTTAGTACCCAGCCCAACACCAACCAACCGTTTTACAAATTCGTAATCGGCCATTCGAATAATACCGTGACGAACATTAGGAGGGACAATTAATACGTACTGGTGTCACGCAAGGGGTAGTTTTTGAGCGAAAGTAGGTACGATTTTTTCACCATTTTGATAAACGAGGAGAAATCCACGGTTTGTGTACTAAATGGACTCAATGAAACCATCGTGGAATACCACGATCTGAATTTTATCAAAATGAGTTTTTTTCCTCATGAGGTAGTGTCGCATAGCGTCCTTGCACTGCGGTCTTCGTGGTCCTTATGTGTGCCACTCTACTCCCTGTGTATTCCTGTGTTTTCTATGAAGTCCAGGAATTTCTACCAGGGGATGCTCTTGCGCTCCTCTACGCCGTGCGTTCTCGTTTATACGCTTCGCAAGTACACAGTAGGTGTTGGGGAGTTTCCTCTTCTTCCAAACACCCACGGCATAGGGGACTTTTCTCAATTCCTATCCTATGTTTGTACTTCACAGTGCCCAGTGACTAGTCCTGAAATTTTTCTTAGTTTCAATCTGCTCAGTTTTGACAGCATCCGCATGCTGTCAGGTATCGGACCATCTAGGAAGAATCTCATATGCCTCATTCCGACTTGGTTATGCCATGCCTTTTTATACTCCTCTGCTAGCTTGCGTCGAATTATTTCTTTCCTATTTCATGGGGTAAACCGAACCCACATTTAAAGTGCGTCCATTTATGTGCATCCTATAGGCTGCCTGTCTAGCTTCCATCATAACAAATAGATGTAGTGGTGGTAGCGATAATATGTGTTCCAAGGCTGCCATGGATGTTGTCCTCACTGCCCCAGTTATAAGCAGACACGCCTGTCTTTGCACTCCATTCTGCTGCTGCGCTTCCATTCCCAATCAAAAATGAAGTAAAATATATAATTAAAATGAGTTACTTCGGTTTTGGTACCAAGAAAAATTTAGTGGGTGATTGGATGTTTGATTTTGGCGCCGTTTTTCCTGGCAGCCAAATATGTGATTAATACATATTTGGCTGCATTTCAACAATGTCAACAAATAGGATAATAAAATATTAAAGTAAAAAAGTAAATATAATGGATCATTACTACTACGATAAACCAATGCTTTTGGTAAAGGATGTTCTCTCAATGCTTTATAGTGGCTCTTGTAGATTTAATAAATATTCTGTAATGCTAAAAGCTTATACTTTCCTGATTTATTAAGCAACAACTACACCACTTCCCCAAAACAACTATACCCAGTTTTACACAAAAACCAAATATGATATAGGTATTTATTAATTTTGACAGACTTTTAAAAATTTAATTTCATTTAATGTTTGAAATAGATTTTTTTATTTTCCTCAAGATTTCTAAAGCTTTTAACGACGGTTATTTATTTTCTAATCCACGATTTTTTTGATGACTGAGTTTTGCAGCAAAATCAAATACTCTTTCAAGGGAGCATCAGATTTATGCGGTCATTCTACAGGGTTTTGCTCTGTCTAAAAAACTACAAAATCTACATCTGCGATATTCCGAATCTGACTTTGACAATGATCACCTAATACGATGACTACACAGCTCTTCTTTGTAGAGTTTATCTAAAGAATGTTTTCAAAATCGCTCTCGAAATCTACTAGAACCGTTCCTCAAGAAATGAAAAATCGATTTACGCCAATACTTCTTCAGAATATTTTTTTTGCAATAATAATTAGGCCGATTACACAGCAACAATTTAAGGCTAATGTTACTGTAGATCCTCACAAATTGCGAAAATCCGGTGAACGCAAAACATCACTCTTAGTCGTCTACTGAATGCTCCGCTTAATAGGCAGAATACACACATTAATTGAGATAATAATATCCAGGAGTTCACGTTTAAAACTTTTACAGCAAAATTGATTAAAGTTCTTGTTCGGAATAAAATCTACGATACGATATCAATTCCGTTTCGAAGAGTGATCCCTAAGAAGTGGCTTTAGTCGGTAGGAAACCGACACTACACTACTATAAAAGTATTAATAACCTATTTCCTATCCTTTTATAAAAAAAGATTATCATAAATGGACGATTCAACTTATTTGATGTTAAGGTTAAGGGGACGAAGCTATACTTAGTTATTAATTCTTGTTATTTTATAACAAATATTTGCACCAACACCATTTATTAGCTTTTTAACAGCTTGATAAATTTGTAATATTCATTTTATCTGTTTTATCTAGATTTAACCTATTTTCTATAGAAGTGTTATTATCTATTTGTTAATTGATAATAATAATAAATAATAATAAATAGGGAAGTATGATGTTTTTGGAACGCGTATAACTCATCGCTGAGGAAAACTAACTTTTTTCAAAATGGTTTCTATATGACCACCCGACTTTGCAATTTTGTTTGGTTTCAAACATAATTGGTTGTAGGAAGGCACGGTCGTGTTCCTACGCCAAAAATAAACCATCTTGAAGTGGGTCTAGACATCAGAAGAGTCATTTTTCAGCAAGCCACTTGTCACACCTTAAGGGATTCTATGGCAATTTTGAGAAAACATTTTCCAGAACGACTCATTTTGCTACGAGAGGACATCAAGTGGCCCCCACGATACATTTGAAAAATACAACAATAAGGATATTTTATGTCTATTTTCGATGATATCCATATTATATTGTTGTAAAAGATTAAAGTGGTTCCTTCTTTCCGGATATGTACCATGCGCTGAAGAGAATAAGTATTTGACAAGTCTTTCTTGAACATTTTTAAGACGATTTATATATATTGGACACGTAGGTGACCAAATAATAGAGATTAATATAGTTTATTTAGAACATATCCTTCAAACAATTTGACAGTGGTTATTGGATTATTAGAATCTTCTGTTTCTTATAATAAAATCTAAAAAAGATAACATGATCTAGTGATTTGATTTATATGAGAGTCAAATGTGAGTTTTTTTGTCAAACGCCACCCCCAAATAATTCTTAATGTTTACTCTATTTAACAGCTATTTCTAGAGAAGACCAATACTGAACATTTCTTAATATTCAAATATAATTTATTAACATTACACCATTCACTTAATTTATTGAGATCCTCTTGTAGTTAACACGGTCACTTAACTTTGTAATATTACTATAAATTTTCAAAATATTAACATAACACTGATAATAAAGTCCTTAATATTGTAGAATATTAACTAATAATTTAAAAAAATCCAAATGGAAAATCTACAACAACTAATCTTACTAAGACTACAACACAAATAGATTTTATGAAATGTTTTCTTGTTTTTCTAATAATACCCTAATGATGTTTGAATTAATGTCATACTGTTAGCTTCTTGATATGAATTTGATGTGTTATAGTGTCAAATGTCTTTTTTAATCAGTGTTTATTACATCCACCTGGCCTTTATTATCCAGTGCCGAAAAGATATATTGTGTAAAATTAAATAAATTGGAGGCCGTCTATCTCAGAAAGAAAACCATGTTACTCAGATATTATGTTAACTTACAAGTTTACTTATATGTTGTCGCAAAATTGTAACAAAAGTTTTGGACGAGTAGGTAACTACAGAAATTGGACAATAGTTTTCCGTTGGATCCATTTCTCCTCTCTTGAAAACTGTACAATCTCTAACCTTTTTCCAGACTTCTGAAAAAATACACTTTTTAAACAAGGAGAGGAAACCCAACATTTACACACTTATAGTAGGGTAGTGTCGAACTCTTACCGACTAAAACTTCTTCTCCGAGAAACGTTCATGGACAGACTTGTCCAGCGCCAGTGGACTTATCAAAGTAAAACCAACCCGTATAGGGCCCTCGAAATTATGAGCTGCAAAACTGACATAGCGGCAGGGTCTCTGGTGAGAAGTAGTTGGCGTGCCGTGAGAACGTCACGAGAGGCCATGCCATGCGGCACGGTAGACGTGTTGTGAAAAAACACGGGTCGGCGAAATCACACTGAGCAAGTTTAAACCCCGATCAGAATCTAGGGCGCCAACAAGGCTGAGAATTGATTCATGTCCATGTGCCGTCCACACAGCATGAGTCGACGAGATCACACTGAGCAAGTTGAGGCCCCAATCAGAATCTAGGGCGTCACCAGTTCTGAGAAATGATCAATGTGCCGTGAGAGCAGCTTAAACCGACGAGATCACACTTTGAAAACACCGATCAGAATCTAGGGTGCCACCAATGCTGAGAAATGATCAATGGGCTTAGATAATAGCATGAGTCAATGAGATCACACTAAGCAATTCTGAAACCCCGATCAGAATCTAGGGTGTCAACAATACTGAGAGATGATTAATCTGCAGTGACTACAGCATGAGTCGAAGAGTTCTGAATCTATTAAACTTTGAATCGGTGCCTTGAGAACGGCACGAATCGGAAACCACTAATCGGAATTTGCGTTGGAGAATTCATGATAAAAGTTAGCAACCCTAGACGAGTCCAAGATACCAACAACGGTCAATCATCGACAATAAAAAAAAATTTAAATTATACCGTGAAAGTGCAAAAAGGTGCAGTGAAAACAGCATTGGATGTAATCGAAGTTGTCATTAATATGATGAACCAGACGTTGCCCGAGAATGCGCCGTTCTTGTAGCCGTGGCAGAGGAGTACGCCGGACACGCTCGGTCGCTGGCCGTCGAATTGATTGAAAACTGAAAAAAACACCATACTTTAGTATGATGTTATAAATATGCATCACTGGTGATGCTAACATGTTTGGACAGTCCCTTAAAATATAAAATGGAATTCGATCTAAGCCATTTGTCATTTTCGATTTCAGTTACTTCAAATTATAAATAACTTGCTACTCGACAATTTTTAAATCTCCCAAGTGGGTAAAATGACTCGGTGTTACGTCATCTTCTTGCATAGAGTGAACATAGTTGAAAAAGTCAGCAAAACAGTTGACTATGTCTGTTTTTCCATGTGTTCTGTACTAAAAAATTCTAGTTTTTAGATCATCTTTTAATTTACATTCGATCTTGCTCATATAAGATTTCTCAGATTGCTTAATCAACTGCTTTAATTTATTTTTCTGGTGATCAAATTTATTTCTATCTGTGATAGATTTAAATGCACGGTAGTTTAGGCGTAATTTATTTTTTGATCAATTTCAAAAATAATTATATTATTGAAGTATGGTGAATACTTATTATTCCTGCTAGAAGTATACTTAGGAATGTGAGTATGCTTGGTAGATTTCCCCATATAACACGTTACATGCATCATCAACATTTGTTGTGTTATAATAGGATTAGTTAATTAATGATTTATTTTTAATTTTTATGACTGGTGCCTTTTAAATGAAAGGGAGTTTTGTCAAAAATCAAAAAGAACTTGTTTAAGTTTAATTTAATCGCATCTTCACGTATTTCTAGTATACATCCATTCAAATTATCACACCTATGATACCACATTTAGTAGGTGACTTTAACTAAACTTTTTTATTCGCATCTCAAGACCTCCTATATTCATGATTAACGTACATCCATCTTGATTTCCAATTATAAAGACTGCAACACAGATAATATCAGATATATATATATATATATATATATATATATATATATATATATATATATATATAACTTCATCATGCCCAATCAGTTTTTCTCTCCTATCTTAAACTCTCCTATCTTTCAACCCTTAAAATTTCCTCCATCTCCAAATATAGTAAGTAACCATATAAGTACCCATATCGAAATCTTTCCTCCGTCCCTCATAATAAAAAAACGTAGAAAATATTTTCCAAACGAAACAACTTCTATTTATATTCACAAATCTAACATTTACCAATCTTATCTGCCTAAATAATCCTCGGTTACGAAGCAGCCCCAAAGCATATAGTACAACGCTACTAAACCATTACTAAGCTGTAATAGCAGTACTGCTCAGATGTTATTATAATGTATTAAATTAACTCAAATCTAAATATGTTATGAATTACACATTATTTAAGTGTATCTTGCTTTTTTGTATGTATTTTAGCTTTTAAACATGTTTAGTTTGAAAAATTAGTTGTAAAACGTTTTTATAAATAAATAAAACACTTTTCATTTTTTTATAAGATAAATTATTATATAATACAAATACATATAAACAATATATATAAAAAAATAATTGAAATGTTTAGACTTTTCATCTTTATTAATTAGATACAACGCATGATCGTGTATTCAACAATTCGGAAAATTATTAAATATGTATGGTGTCTTAATAAAATATCACTTTTATTATTTCAGAAATGAAATGTGTTACTCTATTTAACAGTAGTTACATTACATAACAGCAGCAAATGTAGATATCACGCAATAAAACTATTTCCTATGATTTATCGCCGCCGTAAACTGAAAAAAAGAAAACGCAGCAGTTCCTCCAATTCGGGACTTTATGTTCTGCATCCATACAAAGTATCTAACAAACGCCTATGTTTGTTTTACAACGGCCATTAATTATGTATTCATTTATACAAAGTTGTTCGTTTCCATATTTCCATTCCTTCAACGCACTGTAATATTCCGTAAAACGTAAAAGGACCAAAGAACCAGTAAAAATATTAATTGTTTATTCGTATTCCGTGAAACCCGCTCAATAAAAACAAAATGGGACCCCGTTCCGATGATTTATCATCGACTTTTAGTGCCCCTCGTATTCCACCTTTTATTTTACAATTTTCTCTTTAATATCTTTATAGTTGTTGGTTTTATTTCCGTTAATTTTTCTCTCACATTTCTCATTATGTAACTACCGGGTTGAGTATTTTATTGGCCGTTTTACAGGCCCGTGGATATGCAGGGCTCTTGAATTTGTGAATGATATATGGGACTGCCTTTGTGAGTTTTCTATGTTTCTAATTTAATTTTATATTGTAGTATTAAGCACCTTCTTATTGGGTTTGTATTTTAAGAACGTTAGACTCGTTAAATACATCGTTAAAAGGCAAGGTGTAATATGTAATTAATGCAATTCCGAGAAATTAATAAATTAGAAAAATAACACATCTAGAAAACACAGTGGGATCTTATACTGATATTTATTTTTCTGTCAATTAATTTTTTTAAATAATAATTAAATAAAATTTTACAAAAATATTTTGTTTCCAATAATGTTTGAATTATTATATAAAACTATAAAAAATATATATAATACAGTAGTAAATTCTTTGTTCTCCAAAAAGAAAATAGATTTTTAATTTAATTTAAATTAGATATGTTCTGTACTTGAAAACAAAAACAACAATATTAATAAATCGTATACCAAAGTACTACACAGGATGGATGATCCGACCAAAGCATAAGACTTTGTGATACTGCCTATCACAAAGTCTTATGCTTTGGTCGGATCATCCATCCTGTGTAGTACTAGAAAAAAAAAAGATTTATTTACAGAGATAAATTTTCTTCAAATATTAGATGATGTTCAAAGTTCTAAATGTTTTTTGTCTTAGTTTGATGATAAAATTAAAATCCTTGAGATCATCCAATTTAGATCAAATATGCGCCGTTTTATTTTTGTTCATTCTGAAGGCATAATTCTACAATTCTCGTCCCTTTTAGAAAAAGAACTTACCATCTAAGTGCCACATCCTTTTCTTGAGTCAAGTTTTGTATCATCAAGAAAGAACAATGTTTGAAAAGGAGGTACCAGGTTTAGACTATACAGGTTATGTTGCAACATCTTATCCAAGCACCTAGCACGTCGTTAAATATGTGTGCGGCCTTATGTTGATGGAACATAACCCCTTTCCTATCGGCCAATTCTGGCCGCTTCTAGTTTTTTGCCTGCTTGAGTCTGATCAATTGTTGACAATAGATAGACAATATGCATGGCTATCATTTGAGCTGGCTCATCACGATAATTTTTATATGTGACCTCTAATTTCTGCTTCAAAAATAATTTTGTTAAGTTTTAGCAAAATATCACAGACATAAAGTCCTAAAGGGACGTTTTGCGTTAATTAATACGGCACCTTCTTCTTTAGACCATCCATATGAAAATGAATCGAAATGTTTTTTTGACTATTCTTCACTTTCTCACATAGCTGTCTTTCGTAAGTTTTCAATAATTTTATCGAAATTTTCATCGATTGACCTACCTAGGGTGCCTTATCTTTTGTTTTTATAACACCAGAATAAAATCGCTCTGCTGTTGTATTAGATTGGGTCTTTAAATAGCACATCTTTCCCACTTGCTTCTCTTTTAACCTTTGTCGTAGAGGTCCTAAAGAATATATCGAAATGTCAAAAAACTTTTTTAAAGCGTTAAAATCGCCCTGTAATGTGACATTATGCGATATAAACATCGTGAGATTTTGCTAGCTAAAGATTTTTTAAGGGAAACTTTCCTCCTCAAGGCGGCAAAATCTCCAACATTTCCCCAAAATTATTGCACAATTAGCATAACTTGCTTAATGTTTTAGGCAAACTTTTAGAAAAGGTTGGTTTTCGAGCTTGAATATCTATTTATCATCAGCTGTTAAGGACTACTGATTACATAACTGAGGGCTTGGTCACCAAAAGAGACACTACCGCAGTTTTCAGAGACGTCTTAATTTTACAGAGTTTGGCACTGGCCAAATTAAAACAAAGTTGCCAATCGAGTACTAGTTCATAAAATTAGATGTAGAAAGCATTGGTGTAGACGGATTCAGAGCTGGAATGACATTCAAGTCGCCAATCTACTTTGAATACCCGTCTAAGTTAAGCTAACTAATAATGTATTGCACTCCGATAGGTAAATTTCGCGTTCCATTCAATATTATTTCCGTATTGTAAAATATTTACAAATTAGGCAACGTTTCTCCGCTTAGAAAAATAACCTGCCAAATTCGTAGGAATACAAGAAGTAGTTGCTAATACTTGCTAATGAACATATAAACTCGACTTTACTGAGCTGAGCGCCCTAGTGCGTTAATTACCGGTTACGCTATGCCAAGGGTATAGTTGGCGGGAATCGCCGTGGACTGCAATGTTGTTGAAGTTGACATTTAGATAAATACAAAACCGTCCTCTACGCGATTTTGTAGGACTATTCGGTTGCAATTTTTGAAGAAGACCTCTGAAAATAGTCGTTCCGAGCATCTTCAAATCGAAAATCAAATCAAATCACTTGTTCCTCTTCAAACTCTTCTTGATGGCCAAAATACAAAAGTAAAACACGAATCATTTTTTTGTATGGTAGATGGTAAAGTAAAAAATGCTGTTACGGAAACGGCGATATTACATTTGCACTGCAACATCAAAGATTTCGATAGCAACGAGCAAAAAGAACATGTCGCACACCGTAAAGAAGCCATCCAGAAACCATTTACTCAACAGATGCGCTTACCATCTTATATCGGCTGATCCACTCATTTCTTCCCTGCAACCTCCAAAACCAGATGATGGTAAACCATTACCACCGAAAATTAAAAAATTATTACCTGTACCATCTTCAAACGAAAATATGGAGCGATGGTGAAGTGGAAGAAGGCGACGCCGAATGCGTTTGATGTTACATCATTTCTATATGTTTTCTGAGCCTATACTATATTACCAAGAACGAATGAATCCGTTTTTGAAGATCAATGTGGTTATTTATTATTGGATAAGCCATTTTGAATTTTGAATGTTTGACATTAAATTTGTAATCAGCGACCCAAAAACCAAACAGGAAACAATTTAAATTTTGAACAGTTTTCTTCATGTTTTGGCCCACTGTACGGCTGCCTTTCTATAAAATGATAGCGCTTGACTACCCCGAATACTTAATTCAGACCCTGTATGATTTTGTACCAAGATAAACTCTACTTTCTCCCTAGCATTCGATATTAACAGGAGTTCAACAGGGATCTGCCCAGTCCCCAGGCTTGTCTATACTAGCGACATACCGAATCTGCCTTCGGTCATGATCACAAAATATGCTGATGATACTGCTCTTCTGTACAGAATAGTAACTAAAATCCACTTGAAGAAAACTCCCCAGAAAGCTCTGGACTCCTCGGAAGAGTGGAGCAATAAGTGATTATTAATGCTGACAAAGTACCTCCATGCATTTCAGCAAGTTTAGACAAAGAGTAGACTTTCCAAAATTTTCTTTTGGAGAGTCCTAATTCCTATTCAAGATCAGGTTAAATACCTTAAAATAATATTTGTTCAACATCTAAAATGGTCGAGAACAATTTCACATGCCATTAACGAAGCAAAAGGGTTACTTTCAAAGCTACGGCCTATGATAAACTCAATATAGTCCATAAGACCAAGGTAAATTTTTACAAAATTATCATTAGGCTACAGTTGACCTATGCAGCTCCCGTATGCGGTCGCTGTTCAAGGAGAGCATTACTCAGCACAATCGGTCTTTGAACCAGTTCCTTAAAGATGGTTCCCCAGAGGAGAGGTTTTAGTCGGTAAGAGTACGACACTGCCCTATTATAAGGATGTCCATTATGGATTTCCTTTTCTTACATAAAAAAATCCTTCAAATGGCTATCCTCAAGCCGAAAATGAAATCAAAATCAAATATTTAGTTATGTTACTTTATTCTTGCGTTTCATGTCTAAACATTTCATTAATCACAATTATATTGGTCGTGCACTATTTTTTTAATGATCCATTGAACTCGATTAAGCCATGAAAAATAATAGTAAGTTTAAACAACAGATAAGTAAATTTATATAAGAGTAAAATTGGACTGTTTTACTTACAGGAAAATATAGTTTTTATAAAAATATGCGAACATAACATTTTGGCAGAAAACTTTTACAAAAATCCATGTGTGGATATCAAAAAACACAACATTAAACTTAAGGTATATAAAGTACTGAAAATTTGAACAATTAATTTTTTGGTAGATCCTTGAGATGATGGCGCTAATCTGAGGATAATGTACATTATTGCAAGAAAGATCGGATCTGTTTATGATTACAATTTAATTGACTATACCTTGGGTTGGGTTTGAAGAGCACAATTTAAAACAATTTCAATTTGTTAGGTGACAACGAATATCATTGCAAAAATTTTAAAAACTGTTACTTCATTTTTAATCTATAAAATCTTGGCAAGACTGCCTACAACCCAGGTCATATAAGAACCAGAAATACATTTGAGCAGGGTTTTGAGACCTTAATTTTAAGCATAAATATATACCTGTAATTTGTTAGTTTTAATTACTCCTAGTTTGATAATGACAAACTAAAATTGTCGAAACTATAGTCACTTAATAAAATCAGTATTATGCAAACAAAGTTAAAAAGTTTTTTATTTAGAATTTGTGCGATTGATGCATTAAAATGCACGTTTTGAAGATACCACTACCAGAATGGGTAGTGCATTGGTAATTGGTTCAAACACATGCTGAAGTATATTATCTTCATGGATAATACTTTATAAAACAGTAAACCCACGTAATATAAAAGGAATCCCTCATAAAACCGAGATAATAAATAAATATAAAAAGATAAAATAATTATTATTTATTTCATTACAGAAAGTATCTATTTACAAGGAAAAGTTATTATATGTTCGAACCATCGTATTTAGTGGAGAATTAAAGTATTCATTTATCTGACTACGATTATACAGAAAAGTTATCGCGTTTCTACTAGACAATCTAGGTACATATAGGTTTATTTGTGCTAATAAGTTTGGATCACTATAAACAATTTGGCACAAAAATTTCGTTGATATTATTTTGCGTCTCGAATCTAATGATTTTAAATTAAACATAGGCAACATAATAGAATATGTAATAGATTCAGCCGGGTAATGCAAATAAAGAAATCTAAGAAAAATATTTTGAATTCACTCTATTGTATTAAAATGTACACCATATGAAGGGAACCACACTAGCGAACAGTATTCTAATTTTGAACAAATGTACGATCATCGACATTATTTAAAAAGGTGTTGTCTAAGGTATAATTAAAACGAATAGATTCTACCATGCGACAAAAAGACATACATTTACACTTTAACTTTAGGTCATTGACTTTACTCCAGTTTTGTAATTGTAGTAAATCATTTTTTAATACAACACAATCATTATCATCTGCATATATAAAAATTGGAGACTACACCAACTACGAGGTCACTAATAAACATTATGAACAGTAGTGGGCCTAAATTTGAGCATTGAGAGACACCAATGGTGGGACCAAATTATTTGACCTATTGTTCAGGTAATCCACATATTGACACCTCTCCGACATTATTATATTAGATTAATCATGTTTTTACTAACTCCCCAAACTCTTAACTTACGTAATAGAATCGTGTGGTTAATAGAGTCAATGACCTTACTGAAATCTGTCAGTATTAGATCGACTTGGCTACGCTGATCGAGATGACGAGATACAAATTCTGTGATATTTACCAAGTTAGTAGCGATGGACCTGTTAGTCATAAAGCCTTATTGTTTTGTTTATATATGTGATTTTACATAAGAATAAATCTTACTAGCAACTATACTATCAAAAATTTATTTATTATAGAAATTGGACGGTAATTAGTTATGATCTATTTATTTTCTGACCTTTTAATGGGAGTAATTCGTACAGTTTTCCGTATATTTGGAAAATCCGCTGTTTTGAGTATCAAATTAAAAATATGACTAAGTGGTTTTAATAAAGCTGAAATACAATCTTGCGCCAAGAATGAAGGAATATTATCACTACCACATGTAAAATTGTTACTAAGTTTCTTTGCCGCCATCAATATATCAATGTCACTTATAATGTCCATATTAATAGTTTCACTTTGGCTGAATACCAAATCATTTATAGAAGATGGAATTTTTCAATTGAAAATTGGGAAATAAATTTAAATAAGTTTTATAGAACTGACTTATATTCATGTAGTCCATAATATATTAATAATCAAGCCAATATTTTATTAAAGGTTTTGTGAAAAATAATTGGTTATAACTATCAAAGGAATTAAAGCGAATGATTAAGTGATGTCAATGTTTAAAATTATAAAAAACAATCAATATTATATGTGATAAGAAGTTGTAATGATGATTAGGAAACCTATAACGCCATGAAAAATATATAGTTTATTAAAAATACGTCTAAATTATATTAGTTTATTATTAATAAATAGAAAAAACACGAAAATATTTTCGTAAAATCTACAACAAATGAGTCTTATTAAGACTACAAGAACAAATCACTTTTGAAACAAGTACTTCTCTAGCTAATACTTCGACAGACATTGAATAATACAAAAGTAATTTGCGTGTTACAAAATAGCAAGGTTATCAAAGCAACACTAGTTTGAACGTATTTCTTTCTATATGATATACACGTTGTCCCCTAAAATTTTGAATATGAGTAATGTAATTTGTATTATATCCCGATTATTATTATTGGTTGCCATGATTATTGCGGCAATATGCATGTCAATTTGACATTTTGAAGCTATAATGTTATCAGGAATTTTATAATTGTTTGGCTCAACAAGGAGATGTTTTCGAACATTTAATAAGATGAACATTGCATTTATTTGTTATTTGTTACGTCAGCATTGTGTCCGTAAAAATAATAATATTAAAATAACGTGTAAATATGTTTCATTTTGATTCCCTGTTTTATTAAAAAATAGAAATTACTGATTATTTCCCGTTGGTCAGTCCATTAAAATATGTGACGAGCGTGGTAACCAAGCAACGAGTAATTCATTGAAATGCCCGTATTCAAAATTTCAGGGGACAACGTGTATATATATATCGTGTGTCCCGTTTGAAGACGCATCATAGGGAATTCCCATGTAAAATTTTCAATTGCAGTTTGTATCTCTATTATTGAACCAAAATTAGCAAAATAAAATTAGAATGATTTAGTTTTAATCGAAATACCGGGTGTCTCAGCGTGCGCGCCGAGTAGCTTTACGGCTAAACGGTTTATTTTTTTCAAAATCCGTTTTCGCAGGAGTATGTAGGTGTATTGGGACCACATTTTAAAATTAGTTTTAAATATACAGGGTGTCCCATAAAAGCATGGCGTATCATAGTTATGTTTTTTCTTATGGAACACCCCATATTTGATATTTTTTTCAGATTCTACATCAAAAATAAGGGTAACTTTCATTATAAGATCATATGCCTAAACCTAATAATTTCTGAAATATTTAAACAATTTTGGAAAAATTGACGTTTCGAAAAAAAATTATATCTTTCAAATAGGTGAATGAAAACAAATGAAATTTTGTGTCAGTATATTAGACTAATGGGTGAATATTTTAGGCCATTTATAGGAATTTTAAATATTAAGATGTTTTGATAATTTAATGTGTCTACAGAAACACATTCAAGGTCAAATTTCGTGCTTACTTTAAATGGAACTCCCTATATCTAATAAACCTATCTTGTAGCAAATTTTATTATCTTTCAAAAAGTATAAAGGTATTCTATAGCTGTTACTTATAGTTTTCAAGATATATCCATTTTTGTTAATTTTCGACATAATAATTATTAGTATCAATTATTGCAATAGTCAGTTAACACAACCAATGATTTTCGAGATATTTCCAAATTAACACACTAATTGAATAATTTATTTACACATATGTACATGATTACGTAATATCGTCTTAGAATTTCAAAAAACATAACGAAAAACAACAAATGAAATTAACAAAATAATAACAACATTATTTTTTTATAACAAATTTTCAAAAATACCACCATCGCACTGAATGCATAATTCAATTCTTTTTTGAAACGATAGTTTAACATTTCTTAGCATATTGGGTGTTATTGATCTAAATGCATCCTTAATTCTGTCCTTCATGTCTTCAACAGTTGTGGGAGGAGTGGTGTATACTTGATTTTTAATATACCCCCATAAAAAGAAATCCATGGGGGTTAAATCAGGGGATCTAGGTGGCCAAGCTACGTGACCTCCTCTTCCAATCCATCGCCTATTAAATATTCTATTTAAATATTGACGAACCGCCAATGAAAAATGAGGTGGCGCACCATCGAGCTGTAACCACATGTTTTGGCGAATATTCAGTGGAATATTCTCTAATAATAATGGAAATTCTTCTTGGAGAAATTGTAAAAATATGGGACCATCCAAGTATCCATCGAAAAAATGAGGTCCAATGACGTAATTACCCAAAATGCCTCCGAATACATTAATACTCCAACGATGTTGTCGATCAGTAATTTGAAATTTGTGGCAATTTTCGGTGCTGTAATAAGGGCAGTTACGTCGATTAAAAGATCCGTTATTATTAAAAGATGATTCATCCGTAAATAAAATATTATTCAAAAAATCTTCATCATCGCCACTTTTATTTAAAACACATAAACAAAAATCTAACCGCTTCTCGAAATCCGCATTATTCAGATGCTGGTGAATTTCATAGTGATATGGGTGGTATTCATGTTTTTTTAATATCCTTGATATGCTCGCCTTGCTTAACCCAGTCTCACGAGCTACTATACGTGTACTCGTGCTAGGATTATCTATTACAGAAGTAAGTACCTGTAATTGTGTCTCCTCGTCCTTAGTTACAGTGTTGAAGTTTTTTCAGATACTTGACACTGCCTGTGGTTTTAAATATATTTAAAACTTCCTCCAATGTCTTCTTATTAGGATGTCTCCTATCAGGGTACCTTTCGCGATATACTCTTTCCGCTAAGAGACAATTTTCATAACATTCCCCTATTATTAGGATCATGTTAATTCTTTCGTTTAAGGAATATTTCATTTTTGCGGTCGTTACAAATGATTCGAATGTGTCAACTGACTTTGTTTATAAACAAAAGCTACACACTAGCTTATTGCAATAATTGATACTAATAATTATTATGTCGAAAATTAACAAAAATGGATATATCTTGAAAACTATTAGTATTAGGTGTAGAATACCTTTATACTTTTTGAAAGATAATAAAATTTGCTACAAGATAGGCCTATTAGATATAGGGTGTGCCATTTAAAGTAAGCAAGAAATTTGACCTTGAATGTGTTTCTGGAGATACATTAAATTACCAAAACATCTTAAAATTTTAAATTACTACAAATAGTCTAAAATATTCCCCCATTAGTCTAATGTACTGATACAAAATTTCATTTGTTTTCATTTACCTATTTGGGAGATATGATTTTTTTTCGAAACGTCAATTTTTCCAAAATTGTTTAAATATTTCAGAAATTATTAGGTTTAGGCATATGATCTTATAATGAAAGTTACCCTTATTTTTGATGTAGAATCTGAAAAAAATATCAAATATGGGGTGTTCTATAAGAAAAAACATAACTATGATACGCCATGCTTTTATGCGACACCCTGTATATTTAAAACTAATTTTAAAATGTGGTCCTAATACATCTACATACTCCTGCGAAAACGGATTTTGAAAAAAATAAATCGTTTAGCCGTAAAGCTACTCGGCGCGCACGCTGAGACACCCGGTATAGCTTAAAAAGTGTGAAGAAAAATTCGATAATAAAATCCTCAAAATAGTAGTTGCTATGAAATGTCAGTGTTTGTCATCTAAATTGATTAAGTCACATACAAATAATTCAATTCAAAATAAGTGCTTACACCACAAAAGAGTTTTGGCGGACATTTGCGACTTATTTAGTATAAATTTTGAAGCCTGTCCAGTGCCGTGTCAATCAACAATTATTAGAATTGATCAGAAATTTAAGGATGATGGTTGTGTAAACGATGAACACATTCTTAGGAATAAAGGGAGGAAATCTGAAGAAACTGTAACAAATGTGTTGCAAGGATAACAATACGTCTAACATCAAGTGTAAGCTTATAGTTACCGACCCTATAAAAGCCAAAATCATAAAGAACTGAGCAGTGGATCCTGATTCAAGATCTTAAATTATTGTGGAAAAGTGTAACGAGAATAAGAGATTTCCAAATAGTGTGTGTTTTACAGATGAATGTACTTTCTATTTGGTGTCTGAAAATAACGAACAAAATAATCGTCAATGATCTCAAAACATTCTTCATATTGTAACATCAAGAAGTGAATATCCACAAAAACGCAATGTATGGGCATGCATTTTAAAAATAGCGTTGTTAGTTTTATTTTTATTGCATGCAAATTAAAGTATTTATCGGTTTCACTTTATGTTTTTTCTTTACATAAGCATTCTTTCTAAATTTGGAATAGTATAATAATATCAATAATTTTGAAATTTTGTAGAAATTAAATGAGAAATACTAAAAACAGTTTTATTCTGTTTCGGGCAATTGTACCTTTGAGTTAACTCGTTTCAACAAGAATAATGAATTTGTGCCTTTGAACTCGCACTAAACTTTTCCTTCTGTGTTGTACGCACTCATTTTGAATTGAATTATTTATTTGTGGGTTATACAATTTAGATGACAAGCACTGACTTTTCACAGCAACTACTATTTTGCGGATCTTATTATCAAATATTTGCTTACACATTTTAAGGTATATTTTGACTAAAAATGAAGATGAAACAAAAATAAAACCTCCAAAATATCTTTAGTAGATAAAGGAATTATTCTAATTTTATTCTGATCATTTTCATTCAATAATAGAGATACAAACTGCAATTGAAAATTTAACATGGGAATTCCCTATGATGCGTCTTCAAACGGGACACCCTGTATATATATATATATATATATATATATATATATATTATTAGTTTATTATTATTAAATTATTATTGTATTAAATTGAACATCATCATTAGAACTGTGTACCGTTTATCTGCAGGCGGTTTAAAAATATTTTTAATTAAAATCGAGGAAGCTCTGAAGTATGCCACTATTTGTTTTAGATGATTTTATCGCGATTTTTTTAACGCATTCCACAAACAAAATCCATCTTCTGGAATTAATCTATACCCTTTATTTGGCAAACCTACTAGGATTATCCAAATATCTTTCATTTGCCTGGACAATCTTTTTACAAAACCTTTAAAAGAAAAATACTATAATTTTGCATCTGCCCGATCACTTGGCACAGCAGATTATTGATAGGCTAGTAAACACACCTAAAATAAATTATATCATAATATAATTTGTCAGTAGCATCAAAACACCGGTTTAAAACGGCACTGCAAAAAAAAAAAACCTGAAATAATATAAATTTTAACGCCGAAGAATCCTTTTCCTATTTCTTGCAATACGCATCAACACCATTTTTAACAATACATATCCAAAAATAAAACGACAAACGAAACCAAAAACAAATATAAAATTTAACTTGAATGAATACTTAAATAGCATAAAGAAAACTATAGACGCCCTAGCGCTCGCTTGTAGCATATGTTACAAAAACTGATGAAGCTTATAAAACATATTCAAACAAGAATTTTACAATGAAGTATGAAAGAAATATTCTAAATTCTAAAAATATTCAAAAAGAAGTATGAAATGAAAAGAATAAAGAAATAAGGGGAAAGTACAGAAGAAAAAAACAAATAGAAAGTGACCTGACGGCAGAAGATTTGGACCAATACTACCATAGTGGTTGAAGAAATCATTAACAATATCTTACTAAATAACGCAATTACTGTGAACGACTATCTGCATAAACCGGCGGGCAACATCGAACACTCCTGTTCTCTTTGTAGCACTACGCCGGACGAAGTAGATCAGATAATAAAAATACTCAAAAGTAAAGATAAAATTGTTGCCGAAGAAATTGCCAAAGAGGTTTCTGAAATAATATACAAATGAAGAAGGGTACTTTCCGGACCAACTAAAAGTATTTCAAAAGTAATATTGAGGATCCTCCAGGCTCAAGACCAATGGCCATTCTTCCTATCTTGTCAAAAATAATAAAAATGTAGTAAAGATCCGACTTCTCAACTCCCTAAAAAAAACACCGAATTCTGAATAGTTGCCAATATGGGTTCACACCAGGAAACTCAACGACCAATTGCCATTCCTATCTTGTCAAAAATATGAAAAATGTAATATATAGATAGATAGATAGTTTCTTTATTTTCCAAGGTTACATTATACACATATACATACATACATATAAGTTGAAAAATAGTATCAATAAAAAGATACAGAAGAAATAATAAGTAGAACCTTAAATGCGACAGTAGATACTCTTAAAACTAAATAAATACTTAATTTAAATATAAATTCAAGTTACATTCAAAATATTCCTGTAATGAGGATGGTTCCAATTTGTAAAGCAAATTAAATATTTTAAGTTTGTATAAACGAAACGAAGCTATATTTTTTAAACATGATGGTAAACTATTGTAAAGTTTAATTGACGAGTGAAATACACATTTTTCTGTTTTTATCAACTTATGAACAGGGTAACAAAAATCTGCTGTATTTCTTGTATTATAAGTATGTTTGTTGCTGGCGGATTCAAACTTGGACTTCTTTTTGCACAGGAATATTAAACATTTATATATATAAGCCATATATTGTTAACATGTTTTGTAAATGAAAATAATTTCTACATGATTCTGTTGCACTTAAAGATAACATAATTCTTAGTGCACGTTTTTGAATAATGAATACTCTTCCTATATCTTTTGATATTCCCCAGTAAATGACACCAAATCTCAAAATTGATACAAAATTGGAATCATAGACCACTCTAGCTGTTTTTAGATCTGTGTTTTTATGAATCACCCGAAGCATGTAACATATTTGACTAAGTTTTGAAACAGTGTAATCTATGTAAAGTCGAAATTGTATTTATCATTATTTAAAATTATATGTTTTGGTGTCTCCATTAAATTATTAGTCTTAAACAAAATACAGGATGTTTTGTTTTTAATAACTCTAATTTATTATTTAAAAACCATTGTTTAAGTGATTTAAACAGTGCACTTCCAAGTTGCAATACATTAGAAAAATCCGGACCGGAAAGAAATAAATTTGTATCGTCGGCCTAGCAAATGTTTGCATGCGATGCATCTGTTACTAATTGAAACAGATCATTAAGAAATATATTGAAGAAAAGCGGTCCAATAATACTTCCTTGGGGTACACTAGTTAGAATATCCAAATCGTCCGATCGCACAATACCATTTTCATGCTTTAAAGATACCGTTTGCTTCGAATAAAGATCCGCCAATATGGGTTCACACCAGGAAACTCAACATCCTCAGACATTGCCGCCATGCTAAGCAAGATGTCAGAAGCATCGGATAACAAATGACAAATATACTTGAGTTGCTGTGATCTGTCAAAAACCTTTATGTTGCTATGAAAGTTAAATTTCTATGGAATTAATAAAATATCTCGAAAGATAATTGAATCATATCTAAATAACCTGATCCAATCCATATATCCGAAAAATACCAGATCAAGAAAATTTTAACGGGAAACATGGTGTCCCCCAAGGATCTATTTTGGGACCGCTACTTTTCCTGATTATGTAGATAAATAAATCTACTTGCAAACTTACCTGAAGTAGGGCCATACCTATACACGGATGAAGGATCATCGAAGGGGGAATTATACAGAAATAGCAACACGGCTGTTGATGCCATTAGGTAGTGGACAAGCTATAATAAGCAATCTTTAAATCAGCAGAAAACCAAAGATCTATCTTTTAACGATCCAAGCAATCATACATTTGATAATAAATTCAAGTTTAATTTTTATTTAAAATGCATTCATTTAGTTGTATATCGAAAGGTACAAAATTGTTAATGTCTCCTCCTATAATTTTGGTCTCAATTGATTCCTTTTGATTCTAAATGTGTTTAATGAAAGGTAATTGAATGAACTCTACTTACTGCACTATTTGTATCAGGTATGTATCAAATTAATTATTATTAATTAAAGTCTAGGCAACAAATTGTGTCAGTATGGCATGATTAACAAACTACTTAATTAACACTGAATTAAGAAATTTACCATTTTTTAACCACATTTGTGGCTATTAGTTCAAAGTATTTTCAATAATGTACCCGAACCTACAGCACATGCAGAAAGAAAAAAGTACAGGGCTAGAAGCCTCTCCAGTATTAGGGAAAATGGTTACTTGCAGGCGAAATTGAAAGCGTTTATATGGACATGTTCAAAGAAAACACTTCGAGACTTTAATATTTTTGGAACAACCAGTGAAGACTTAATTGCCTTATATGCAAAAATATCTATTCGGAAAATGTAGAAAAAAACAGACAAGTCAGTTAAGCGTGTCATTTAAATGAAATAAAATTTAATATGAGTTATAACAGTTGCACCTTTCTTTAGATCTTTTTGGTTATTGATTTAGCGAAGTCTTTATTGAATTCATGACAGGGAGTTAAAACGTGTACCAAGAAAGAAAACCTTTCTTCTAAGACTGAGACTTATTTATTATTTAGTTGACTTTTAATTTACGTTGACGTTGAAATACTTTTTACAAACAGGGAACAAGTACTAAAATGATTATAACCTCTATGTAAACTAAATACCAATCAAACAATTTATTTAAAATTCCTCATAACACATTGAAATATTGATTATTTGAATACGAATGACATTCTTAAAACCTGGTGAAACTGGTACATTTTTTGAATATTATTTCCATTAATTTAACTCAAGTTAATAAAAATATAAAATTGCTTGCTATCGTTAATATTAGATTATGGAATTACTGGATATTAATGTTTAATGGTATCAGATGTTATTTTAATATTTATTTGATTATCTAATTAGTTTAAACATGTTTTAACCCTTTATTAAAATTCACTAATATAAATTACCTAAATTTAAATTTTAATGTCAATTTGATAAAATTTAAATATTCTAGTTAAATCTGTTGTACTGTTTTTAAACCAAATAATAAATAAAATATTATATGGAACTATTAAGGAGGGAATTGTTTACTTGTAATACAAGAACAGAAAGTATTTTAATTGACATTTATATAGGTACGAGTTTTAGATTTAAATTAGTCACTTATGTATGTAATTACTTAATTTAACAGGTTAGAATTAATTACTACAGTGCGTGAAGAAACGTTAGTGTTGTAGAGTAGAATTATAACACTAGAATATTTCACAAAGAAAACCTATTTCACAATCGTAAAACGGACAGCCTAATGAAGTTATTTGTAAATATCGCTCCTCCTACAAAAACGGACTTCGTAATTATAATCCAGATCAGACCGAAAATTAAAATTAAGTAACAACCCCCTACAGGCTATAATGCAGGTAACTATTGTTGTGCCGAGTTGACTTCTTAATCCTCCTATTGTCAGGTAGCCGGGGTCCATTTATATGAAACCTCAATATTTGCAATGAGGTCTGCTAGAATTTAAACGATGGCAATTAACTCCTTAATCTGTTTAGATTAACGCCAGCCAAGGGGGCGACGTTCTATAACGCCCATCGCAAATTATTGTAAATATTTTAATGTGTCATGATTTATAGCACCACGGAAATGCAGAAGTGTTCGGAATTATGTTTGGAAAGTTTAACAGCACGCGCTTCCTACGTTCTTTTGTGAAACCACATTTAATGGTATATTTAGAATATCTTAAAAACAAAAATTATAGGATATGTAACAATTTATAATCGAATAAAATGTTTGAAACTATAATGATAACGCTAATAAAAATAGACATTTTTTTATGTTATTAGGTTAATGATATTTCAAATTCTATCGATTGTCCCATAAGTCATTTGTAATCAAATCTTAAATTTTTAGTGATAAAAAACTTGGGTTTTAAACATAAAATTTTTAAACGTGAGTATAAAATAATACATTTAAATCACATTTAATACGGCATAAGTATAATTTAAACTCACGTTTAAATGTAGCCTAATTATTGACATGTAACTTTTTTATAAGGGTTCAATTAACTATGTATAATATATGTTATTTTGAAATATATATTTCAACATGTATTCTAATCAAACTAGAATATGGAATTTATAATTTTACTTTGTATATTATTTATTAAAAGATAATATTTAAAATTAATTACCAAAACAAAATGTAAGAACTAAACACAATATTGATATTAACATAATCTGTATCCATGAATCAAACCCACATGTGTTTGTGTGATCATGCAATTAACGAATTCAATAACCTTATTTTTTTCTCGCTTCATTCATAAACCTCCATAGAATGAAATATTATTCACGAACCTAATTGAATCCGCCCGAACTGACACCAACCCCGGCTGCGTCCCTCCTTGCGTGTCTGTGAATCAATCCCCCCTAATAAATGTGTAGTTAAATAAAAATTAGCATCTTTCATGGATGGTGGCTGACCTATTACCATCACCTCTCTGCAAGACCCGCATCCTACTTCTTTCCCACGTCATTTCGGCTTGGTGTAGGTCCAAACGGAATCAAAAGGCTTCCATTAAGCCCGAACGGACAATGGACCAACATGCTCTCAGGAAACGCTAAATTGATTGTTCTGTGTTGCATTGCTAAATTGCGTCTCGATTGAAATTGATGCATTATGTTTTTCTCTAGTTCGTCGAGGGTGTTAATTAATTAATTTAAACGGCCACTTGCGTTTGTATTACTTTTCATGTTATAATTACAGGGCGATGCATTATGTCATCAATTATAATTTGGACATAATTCTTCCAAACATGTTTGCCTGCTACCTACATTACAGTAATTTTTCATTCTATTTGGGATTGGATTATTTACACATCATTTAAAGTCACCAATAATTGATCGTTTAAATTAATCAAATTGATAGTAATTGGTTAAAAAGACACTTGTAATTGAAACATATGGGATATTGCTAAGAATCAATACACAGGACCTAAGTTTCAGTTTCGTGTGCTTCAACGAATTTTTTAAATGGTTTAAAATAATTAAAGGAAAATAAAAAAAATGAAGGAGATGCGATGACTTTGTTTCACCAATTACTTTATCAATTAAATCATCAAATCAAAATTAATTTTTCATACAAATATATTGCTTGCTTAAAATAATAGTTCCCTAAGTTTCAGTATATAATACAATTGAATTTCTTTTTTATTTATATTCTAATATTGGGAGCTCTATTTTGAAATAATAAAAGTAATTACTTATAAATTTCGCAATAAGTAACTTTATCTTTACTCTTTACTCATCTTTACTCTTAGCTAAAAAGGAATAACTTTTAAACATAGTATTGCATTTAAGAATACTAAATTCTTATTTATATTTCATATATTTTAAAATATAGAGATATTGTAAAATAAATATTAAATAAGGAAATGGGACGCACTTTTCGTTACTATTACCTCATCTAGAAATTAAATCAAGATTATCATACAAATTAATTAAATCAATCAGACTAGAGACTTTTTTAAAGTTATCTGCATATTTCAATATGAACGAAGATAATAAAAACATAAGATAGTTATAAAAAGAAAAGTTTCTTTGTCAATATCACAATGTTTTATTTTTAGTGACTATAGTTTTGATTAAGACCTTCTCATTATCAAACTAGAAGTAAGTTAACAAAAGGAGAAACAAATATATTTATAATTTTAATGTATATCACAAAGTAAACGCCTTAGGTGAAATTGAAAATGAAAATTATTAATAAAAATAAATATAGAATGGGCTGAAAGACCACCGGTCGATAGCCATGGAGCAGAAGAACAAGAACATATCAGAATTGATTTTATTTTATCCATTACATGTATTAGAATTTATTAAATATAGAATGAAAACTTGTGGAAGTAAATTCATAAGACGTGACATCAATATGATGTTATTCTATAAAAACTATTAATTTAAAAACCTAACAATACAATAACTAAGTCAAAAGGATGCAATTTATTTACCTAAATTGATTAGAATAGATTCAATGGTTTGAATTATTTATACGTACCCATACAATTTGCGAGGGAATTGAAATACATATTAGTAATTGTAGATCAAGTAACTTGATCTACAATGATTGATCTGATCAACCAATCATTAAACAGTGTTCATTTGGTGAAATATATGTCTATGTGTCCTAAATATGTTTCATCAGATGTTTATAAAACTACAAATACACCTTTTGACTTGAATGAGAATACATATATTATCAACAACTAACAGCTTCAAACATTTAGCTATACCACTTTTGAACTATTCTTTGCGAGTTCGTTTTGGTTTTGTGTATTTAGATGATATTTTAGTTTTACCTTAAGATGAAAATAAACATGTACAATCTCCACAAATCTTTTAGAATATTTTCATAACAAAATTTAAAAAAATACATGTATTTTTATATTACAGCCTAAGCAAAGTCAGGTATGAAAGTCGATGCCATCTTGGCCTTCTGCAGCGAACCTAAATCCATTCCAATTTTTCTTGATATGATAATTTTTATTGAAATAAAACAACACAGTTGGGAGGGTTTCACATTTATTGTTGAACACTGCAACATATTTTCCACACAGTGGCTTCATTCATCAGGCAGATGAATAATAACTTAACAAATTACAGGTAAAAGCTTATATACTATTACAACTACGGGAAGGAAGGGGGGGGAGATTGTTGTACAAAGGGGCAAAATATTTGAGAATTTACATATTTATTAAAGGAGGATTATTAACTTCTATTTGATCATTTAATAGAATACCATTTCTTATTATATTTATTAATTTCTAGTTCTTCCAACAAATTTAACTTTCGACTTTTAATACAAACGTGCAAAATTTCAAAATTTTAAAATTATCATTGAAGGTATGCTGGTATTCGATTAAATGATTGGCGTAGGTTGAATCCTTCCTTTCCGTAGTTCTAATAGTATATAAGCTTTTACCCGTAATTTGTTAAATTATTATTAATTAATTAAAATTAATGTTGCAGTGTTCAACAATAAATGTGAAACCCTCCCAACTGTGTTGTTTTATTTCAATTTGTTATGGAGTTTCATCATGTATCCGCCTGGTCAATTCAATATGATAATTTTTATTATAAATCCTCTAAATTATGTTCAAATATTCTTGCTTAATTAAATCTTCTTACATCGAAAATTTCATTTAAACTGGTCTTAACTGCTTTAATTACCAGGCACAATAAAGTAAAATTTAAAATTAATAAATCTGACATAAACTTGATAATTTGACCTTAAAGACCTGTTAATTCTAGGGCGATTCTTGTATACAAGAATTTATCAAGTTTATGTCAGATTTATTACTTTTAATTTAAGTTGAAATTGAGACCACCAAATGTATCACTACTTCATTTCATACACATTTAAAATCATTAACTTCACTTAATATTTATTAATCCAATAATTTTCCATAGGACGCATTAATTTCTCAAAATATCCTTTGATGTGTACGCAAATATGTACACAATGTACCATAGAAATACGTACAGTAAGTATATATAACCAATGATATTTTTCCAGAACTCACTACATTTTCCGAGAAGAATTGGTATAAATCCATATGTCAGCCACATTTAAATACATTTAAAGAATAGTTTAAAAAAGTATAACCCAATATATTAAACTCTAAATAACAAGAGTTAAAAGAAATCACGAGTTTAAGTGTTTTTACCTCTTCTATAATAATAATATTTCGTCTTATTCGTAAATGGTTAATATTTGCTTAAAATATTATTTTTTCTATATATATAGTACAACTAAAGAACACGGAATTATTTTGGTATCTTTCACATTTAATGAAATGCAAGAAAATTAAAGAATACTTGGTGGTAAATTCTAAAAAATTTAAAGACGTATTTCTGGATAATTTTCGAAAATAATAAGATAATTACCAGCGGAAGTACTGAAGCTGGATTATGTGCATATAATCTCAAATTGCCCAAGAACATTTCCCTAGAAACATAATAAAATATATTAAAGTCCTTTAGGTGGTTGTAGAAAATTAAGAAATATTATATCTTGAATAATTTTCTCACCTATCTCTTGGTGAAACATTATGAAATTTAATGTAACTAATAATTTTCAAATACGAAACATGTTTTATTATTACTAAGAGTACAAAACAAATCACTTATTGAAATTCTTGAAAATTTTAATGGGTTAGGCCACTCTAGAATTTTGAAAAAAAAAATTTTTTTTTGGCTTAAAGTATAGTTTAGAGTCTTAAGAATATGGGAAAATGTATTTTAAAGCCGCGCGGAAGTATTTGATAGGTGAAAATTGCCAAAACAATTGGTGAAGCAACTAAAACTCTGTGCAAAATATGTATGAAAAGCGCAGAAAAAGAAGAGGAAAATCAATCTTCTAAAAATTATCACGGATTTATGGTCTCGGATGATGGATCGTGGAGAAAATGAGGTTTTTCGTCATTCTTCGACTTGGTAACGCTTATCAGTTGGTTTCAATTCCGTTGCGTATTCGATGGCTCCAAAATCAACTTCCAATGGATAAGTGCTGTTGGATATTGCAGCTAATATGGCCATGTGTGTATTCAACGACGGCTTATTTAGCATAATAAAAGTTATGCAGGTCCTGGGAATAAAAAACGGACAAAACTGTTACGATTTTTGCGACGAGCGCCGCATACAGATATCCGAGCGCGAGCTGACTGATGCTGCAAAAGAGGCTCGAATGGCGCAGAAATCAACAAGAAAGGATCAGGACGATGAGAAAATGAATCTGAAAGGTCCATTTTATGGCGCAGGCATTGCAGACTAGAGATAAATACATTATTTCTATGAAAAACTATGAGTCAAAACTTTAATCGCGTTTTTCTCGAAACCATGTTTTTAAAATCGGGCGAAAAGAAATCTCAAATACGAATTAACCAATCAGTCTAAATCTGTTTATTCCTTAATCTACATAAAAAAATATTACAAAAATACGAGGGCTATTTGTCTTAAAGTGCTTCATTCCTTTTTTATGAACGTTTTTATACGAGGATTTAAGCCCAAAAAATGAACTGTGTTTTCAAACGTGCTCGTATTTTTTTAGAGTGTCCATCAGAGATTCAGAAAACATTCACTTTTTTGTACCAGGTGAATTGCTGTTTCCAGGATCTTTTCGCCCGTTTTGTTCTTCGCTCCTGGAGGGACCTCCATTTTCTTTATTTTGTTACGTCATTTTTGAAAATTTTCTTTAAAAAAAAAACCAAAATAAAGTTCAATGTGTATCAATAAAGATATAAAACAGTTTTTAATAGGACTTTTAGTTTTTGTTTAAAAAAAATCTAGAAAACTTTTTTTTCCTAGTCTAGAGTGGCCTAACCCCTTAAAAGAAATTGCTCAACAATCCACTTATATAAAACAAGAAATGCTGAAATCTAAATGAAAAAATGAAATGAAATTCGAATTCAATAAAGTGAACAAAACAAGAAATACTCTAATAATATAGAAAATACTTAAATAATCTAAAAATATAAGACAAATCGCTAGAACGCGAGATTTAAATACGAGCAACAAAATATGTATTATATCAGAGACTCCTAATAGCAAGCAGAAGGCCGCAGTCCAAATATTTCTTAATTTAATATTTGCAGAGATTCAGTATCAGTCATCTTGAAAAAATATTGTAAAATAATGGAATCATTCTAGTAATCTGTAGGATAATTTTGAAAATCAATTCACTCTCAATTCCTGTATTAATTATAGTATGCTCACCTCCTATTCCATCCATATTAGTACTTGTTTATTCCGTGAAATATCTTAGTCTTGGTTTAAAAGGACGCTGGTCGATAGCCATTTAACAGATTAAAACACTAAAAATCATGTTATTGTATAATATATATATTATATTTATTTAAAAATTCTGTAATAAAAAACAAGAAATTCTAGGAAATTGTGAAAATAGTGAAGAAAAAATTCTGGAGAATTAAAAAAGATAAAGCAAAAATACTTAAATATTTTAGAAATAAAAGACAAATCGATAGAAAGCGAGATTTAAATACGAGAAATAACAATGTGTATTACAACAGATAATCTTAACAGTAAGCAGAATGTTAAATTAAATCAAAATATTTTTTGATTTAATATTTGCAGTGTCTCAGTATTAGTCACCGTGAAAAAATATTGACAAGAATACTTTGGAAGGTAAGTCTGTATCTAGGAATCTGTAAGAAAATAGCTGAAAACTTCGAAAATCCGCGAAAGGTAACATTCGACAGACAATAATATCATTCTCCAAACAAGTGTCTATAACATTGATTTTTATATTTTATCCTTATTATTTTGAGAACCATTCATACCACTTGTCATATATTCCATGAAAATTTTGGCAGTTTTATCAAATGTTTATAAAACTACAAATACACCTTTCGACTTGAATAAGAATACATAGATTATCAACAACTATCAGCTTCAAACATTTAGCTATACCACTTTTGAACTATTCTTTGCGAGTTCGTTTTGGTTTCGTGTATTTAGACGATATTTTAGTTTTACCTTAAGATGAAAATAAACATGTACAATCTCCACAAATCTTTTAAAATATATTTATAACAAAATTTTAAAAAATACATGTATTTTTATATTACAGCCTAAGCAAAGTCAGGTATAAAAGTCGATGTCATCTTGGCCTTCTGCATAAATCCATTCCAATTTTTCTTGATTGATAATTTTTATTGAAATAAAACAACACAGTTGGGAGGGTTTCACATTTATTGTTTAACACTGCAACATATTTCCCACACAGTGGCTTCATCAGGCAAATGAATAATAATTTAACAAATTACAGGTAAAAGTTTATATACTATTAGAACTACTTGAAGGAAGGGGGGTTGTTGTACAAAGGGGCAAATTGTTTGAGAATTTACATATTTATTAAAGGAGAATTATTAACTTCTATTTGATCATTTAATAGAATACCTATTTTTATTATATTTATTAATTTCTAGTTCTTCCAACAAACTTAACTTTCGACTTTTATTACAAACGTGCAGAAGTTCAAAATTACAAAATTATCATTAAAGGTATGCTGGTATTCGATTAAATGATTGGCGTAGGTTGAAGCAGTTTTCTGGAATTGAAAGCATTTTTTATGTTCCTGAATGCGGTCTGGAAAACTTCGTCCAATTTGTCCAACATATACCTTAGGACAATCCCCACACTTTAATAAAATAAGATAATAATAAATAAGAAAGAAATTGTTTAAGAAAGAAATCTAGAAAATCCGTATATGACAAAGCAATAAATACTATAAAAATCTAGAATTAGAAGACAAATCTCTCCTAGAAAGACTCCTAGAAAAATAAAACAAGAAATGGTGTTTGGTAAAAATAAAAACTAAAATCTACTAGAATTGCTTTGAGTAAAGTATCTGGGGTTGGTTAAACACACATTGTACATGTTTATCGTTCACAACTTAAAAATAGCTGCATTTGTTTTTGATGGAAACCTATGGGCATTTAAACGATTTGTATATCTTAATATACTTAAGGACACGTTAAAAGATTAGAAATATTAACTGTGGAGGCAATTTTACACACATTAAAACATAGATAAAGACATTATAAATGGCTGCTTGGGACTAAAGAAGAAGTCTTACACACGTCATAGCACTTGGTGATATTGTAATTATTATCTAATTCGTAAGGATAGCGCAAATTTTAACATCTAGAATGTAACATGCATGTAAATCCGTAAATAAAGATACACAATAAAATTAAGATTAAAGTTAAACACTTGAAAATATAAAAGCAGTTAATAATGGTCAAAAGCTAAAATCATAGAATGAATAATTATAAAGATACAAATCTATAAAAATATAAATAGTAGTAAAAACATAATAATAATAATAATAAAAGTAATATATTTATTAAACTGTATATGATATATGTAAAATTTATTAAAAACAATAAGAGTCGTTAATTAAAATGAAACTAAGCAATCAATAAAGACAGTACATATTAAAAATCATGAAATTTGTCTGATAGGCATTCATCAATGCTATAATAGGCTTTTTAAATTAAATATAGATTAATCGTTCTCTTGTACTCTTTGTTTGACATGTTTTTAACATCACTAGGCAAACTGTTAAACAACTTTATTCCGAAATAGTTAATTGCATTTTGTTTTTTACATAGTCTACTGTATTGAGGATATATCTTATTACTTCCTCTTGTGTGATGCATATGTACCTCATCATGTGTTGTGTATTTGTTTCTATTTTGATATATATGAAGAAGTCACTGTAAGATATATAAGGATGGTTATGTCAGTTGACGAAAAAGATCCCTGCAGTCATCACCCAGTACCTGCGACTACTCGCAATGCACGTCTTTGTAGTCTAACATTACACATCGTCTATGTGTAATGCTAGAATGTCCCCATGTTATCAACCCATATGTTAAATAAGATTTACACAGTGCAAAATATACCGATCTTAATGATTGTTGGGACAGTGAGTATTTATTTTGCTGCTAGTTTTATCTCCGTGAGATATCCATTTTAATTTTGAGTCGAGATGTATACCCAAAAATTTTGCTACATTACAGGGAATGGTCGGTGATAAAGAAAACATTAAATTCGTAGTTTTTGCATTATTTAATTTAAGACCGTTTGATATGAACCATTCAGACATTTTTTTCTAAGGACCTTTGATTGTTAGCTAGGGCTGTTAATATTTAATGAAGAAGACTGAAAACTAGTATCATCTGCATATAAATATACTGACCACAGGTTTATTTGGCACGTTACGTCATGGGTAAATATCAGGAAGAGCAAAGGCCCTCTATACGGTCTGAAAATTTATTATCGACCTTTACCCTTTAATACCGATGTAACTAATATGAGGATAAAAGCCGACAGCTATTCCGATGGAAGTTATAATAGTATAGCTTCCGCAGAAGAAGCTAGTGGGGGACCCAGTCGAATATTTTGCTAAGATCAACAAATGTAGAAGCTGTAAATTGTTTGTTTTCGAATTGATCTAATATTTATAAGAGATATTTGAGAATGAATAAACATAAAAACATGTATTTGGCAAACAAAAAGAACCCAACAACGGTGGGCCAACCGCGAGCTTATAAGCACTATTGAATAACTGCAGAAACCATGAAACAGGGAAATTTATGAAATGATGATAAAAGACAATGTATCATTTATATACCAACTTATAACAATGCAGATAGAATACATTGATTCTTAGACGGGTTAATAATACCAACCAAATCTGTATCAAAGTTAAAGAAAAAGAAGTCGTATTTCAGGAACAAAATATTGGTAACCTATTACAGATAACTAGAGAGAAGTTAAATGATTTTAAATGGCAATTTGGAGAAAACAATGCCTAAAAAACACCATAATATATAAACCCATCACAAAAAATAGCAATAGATATAACATTTGTTCACATCGTTAATTTCGCAGTAATTGTAATATTAATAATCAATACATATAAATAATAAATAATTTTGTAGATTCGAGAAAGAAATGCTGCTGGGATATTGTTTGCCTACTTCATCAATATTCAAATAGCCCATAAAATATAATAAATTATCTGGATAAGTATAGAATAGGAGTTGCTCACTAATAAAATACTTATATATTTGACAGTAGATTGAAAAAGGACTAACGTCTTTTGGCATGAAATTAATAGTGAAAATTCTTCCATTCATAAATATAATTGTAGAATAAATTTGTTTTAAACATTCAAAATCATTTTGTCAAAATTCATAAAATTTTATGATTGATTACTACTACTAAACATCTTTATTTACAGAATACATACAATTTAATCAACCTGTAGTTTATCAGTTTGGTTTATTCAGAGCTCTTTATATTTCTTATCTGTTCGGGAGATATCAAGGAAAAGAATAAATTCAAACATATTATTTCTATGGGAACTTTTATTTTGATGGGATTTCTGGGTTCTTTAGATGAAATCATCGCAAGTTTTGTGTATATTTAGCTTATGTGAACATACAATAAACAATAAGAGATGCACGTGTTGTGTGGTATAAGAGAGTATTGGAATGGTTAAGTAATGGGTTTGTTAACACGCAGAGTGCTGACTT
Organism: Ontholestes murinus; assembly: GCA_963969525.1. NCBI lineage: Eukaryota > Metazoa > Arthropoda > Insecta > Coleoptera > Staphylinidae > Ontholestes > Ontholestes murinus. The sequence goes on along the minus strand of OZ018394.1, from coordinate 64,196,444 downwards.
TTCCGGAAGAATATTTTTTGGGTAGATATAAGAATGCAGCAATAGTAAACAATGATAAAAAAATATATTCTACATTTTGATTACCTTGTTTCCAATAGATATATTTCTGATGTGTAAAGCTTTTACTATGACCGTCGATTTCATTGATTTTATAATGAGTTTAAAGGATAGTTTATAATCTATTCCAAAATAAGTGGTAAATGAAGACGGAAAAATAGGAATTTTTATTACAATAACTAAAATATTTGTCGATGCTATTAAGGAGAGACTAGAAGTAATTAACATTGTTAGAAGTACCTTGCGAATTATAGAGCATTGGAAGATGGATTAAAATAGTTGGACTGGAAATATAAATATCATGCTAAAATAATAAAGGAGGTAGAGGAGATCTTTGAGAAACCCCTTGAAATACGAAAATGCTGTTTAACTGTAAGTAATTACCTTAATATAGTTTTATTAAATCAATTACGCTGGGATGCCAAGTTATTTAAACTATTTAAAGATGAAGGTAATGCTTGTTATGCTACATTCTTGATGGAACCGGATATATAAGTTTGGTGAAGAAAAGCACTTGTTATGTTCCATATTTTTATTTACAGTTTCCTGACACGTGTTTCGAACTTTGCAAACTTTGCAAAGTTCGAAACACGTGTCAGGAAACTGTAAATAAAAATATGGAACATAACAAGTGCTTTTCTTCACCAAACTTATATTTGAAGATGATCCAATCCTCTGTGCTTGTCTAAAAATACAATGGCTATGTAACGATTTTAGACTCGTTTCGAAAGCTTAATTAACATCAATTAAGTTTTATTATTTCTCAGAAGTATTTCTATTGTTTGTTTTTTTTTTTACTTTTTTGTTTATCCCGCCTTCCTGTATTCTAACTTAATACATTATTAGTATTATTCTGCTATGACGCAAGCTTAAATCATTGCAAAAGAATGAACTAAGCTGTTAATCAAAGTCCTTTTGAAATTTAAACCATAGAAGTCATGCAAAAAGCTAATGTCAATTTATTTTTAGTTGTATAATTGAATTTCTTATTACACAAATGTTCTTATCAACCCAACAAAAATGATCGTTTCTAACAGAAAATTACGTTATTTATTTATTTATACTAAGTGAATAAAATCCGAACATCCAGAATAAATCATTTTATTTTCACAATATTTTGTAGAATTGTAAGGGAAAACATAGTAAACAAATGAACATATTTTCTCTTGAATTTAAAGAAACTTCATGAAAAAAAACATGACTAATAACGCATTTCGACGTGCTTCTAGAGCTTGAGGGGTTTGCTGCAAATTAAGGAGTCTTCGGTCCGTGGTATGCCACACATGCTCAATTGGAGATAAATACGGTGACCTAGGTGGCAACAAATTGATTTCAGCGTGCTCAAAAAAACTAATTGTGGCTCTTGCAATATGTGGGCGAGAATTATCCTGCTAAAAAGTTGAATTTGGCAATATCTGAAGTTAGGGTAGGAGATGATGTTCCACAATTTCTCATGAGAGCCTCTAACGAAGATTAGAGGTGACCTAGAGCCATAAGCAATGGCACCCCACACCATACCCCCAAAAGTGTGATGAACATGCCTTTTAACAAAAATTGTGGATTTTTCTTTCACGGCGTCGTCTTCTGACTTTGGCTAAAAATGATCTAGATTTATCACTAAAACACTTTATATTCAATTCCTAGTCCAACATCAATCGTTCTATATACACCTCGAAACGTTTTCGTCGATGCTCAGTGATTAAAGGAAGCACCCAGTGCGACCGGAATTAAAGAAAGCCAAACGTGCTCTTTATACAACTGGTTTGCAATGGACCTGGTGTTGAAGAAACAACCTTTTAAAGCCAACAGTCTAAAACGCCGATCTGTACGCTCTGTGGTTCTACCTCTAGCTCTTCGTGTTCGTCCTCTTGATTCAATTCCCCACAACATCTTACTGGAGTATCTAAACTTCTCTGCACCCTGTCCCTAATTTCTCGGAAAGAAAATACAACCTCTCTAGTCCAACTATTCGCTCTCCATCAAACTCAGAAAGTTGATAAAAATGTGTGCGCCTTTGCACCCTAGACATTGTAATAACAAAAGCTTAGAACCGCACTGAATAAAATTAAAATCATTACTACAGCAAAAATGTTAAGTTTCACTTTATTTACCAATAAATAAACAAGTTGAATAAAGAACGAAAACTTTATCTGATATAGGTGAATTTTTAATCATTTTTCTTTTCACCAAGATAAGCCTAAATATAAAATTTTATCAAAATCAAATTATTTTTACTGGGTATTTGGATTTCTTCGGGAAACTCCATTTTCAATGACCAAGACAATATATCTAAATTAACTTAAACTATATAAAGTAAATCTAATTAATTGAAATTATAAGAAATTATAATTTTAAATTTGTGACGATCAACATTAAACATATTAAACCAGGGATGTTATAAGAGAAATTCGTGTTATATTTGTTTTCAAAAATAAAGTGTCCTTAAAGCTAATGAAAAACTTGCTGCAATCAATTTCATATGTGACAATAACGAAGAAGAATTTATAAAAGCATTAATTAAATCATAAAGTATACATAGGTCGGACATTGATCTCCGAACCTCCAAGGTGCATCTTCAAACGGGCCACTACAGAGGAATACAAACCTTGGATATGTTCATATATATTCCATAGATGTCAAGAATGTATAATGCACGCTCTCAGTCCTCTCAATATCCGTTTGCAAATATGGCGACCAGACTGGAGATGCATACTCTAAGTGGCATTTAACAAGTGAGTAATATAATATTCAGGACTCAATTCTTTTGAAAGATGCCACACAAAACCCCATATCTTTCTTACTTTATCACAAATTGAAATAATGTGGTTTCTGAAAATTAAAGCGTTATCAAATAAAACTCCAAAATCTTTTATCGTGTCGGTTCTAGACAAAAGAATATAATCAATCTTAAAATCGAAATCACACATCACTTATCAATATTTAAATAGAAACTGTTAGCCTCTCACCGTCTATTAATATTATCCAGATCGTTTTGCAATTTGTTACAGTCGCATCTAGTACGATACACTTGATATATTTTGAGATCATCAGCATATATCACGCATTTACCAAATGTTATAACATCAACAAGATCGTTGACAAATAGTAAAAATAAAATTGGCCCAATGTGTGCGCCTTGCGGTATACCTGATTTTACTGAAAAGTGGTCAATTTTAACCTGCTGAGTCCGACTGTCCAGGAAAGAATTTAACCATGATAAAATAGCGTCGTTAAGTCCTAGTAATTTTAATTTATGAAGTAACATTATGTGGTTGACTCTATCGAATGCTATGGAAAACAAGAATTGTTTGAACTCAAAGAGATTAGAAGTAGTTGATTTGTACCTTTGAAATCTATGTTGTGCATTGGATATAAACAGCAGGGAAATCCATGCTCATTATTTTATCGAGATGTTTGGGAACAACTGATTGTACTGAAATGCCTTGATAATTCTTAGTATTTCCGATTTCCACTTTTAAAAATAGAAATCATGATTTCCATATATCTGGGAATATTCCTGTGTTTACGGATTTAATAAATAAAATGAGAATATGACGGCACAAGGAGTATACACAATTGATTAGCAGATTAGTAGTTACGCTATCTGGACTCCTGGAATAGATATTATTAAACTTTATTGGGCTGGAGAAGAAGAAAATTCTGCCGAATCCCTTACGTCAAAATTATAAGTACATATTTTTATCTATCTAATTTGTAATAAATTTATTTATTGTAAGAGGATCAAAGTATTAAATACAAATACTAATACAAAAAGATCGGCAATGGAGATTTATAACTTTGAATAGAGGACGTGTTCCTTGTTTCTTTTGAGACTTATTCTCAAATTTCCAAAATCAAAGAGGGTTAGCAAAAATATCAGATGCAAAATAATCGTCATTGGCATTAACGAACTGCTGCAATTCGAGCTATGCATAATAGCTATTATTATTTCTTCATTGAATTCGTTAAATTGTTCAGTCGATACTCTATTTAGATTTTCGTTTCGCGCATAGAATCCGGAAATTGACACATTTGCGACAAACTCAATTTGTCTTAGAATTATTAATTTAGCGATGGCTAAAGAATTTACAAACATGAAGGCTGTGGGAAATTTACCCTATAAAATGAAAACTTTGAAAAGAATTTTAATTTACGTAGAAAAAAAAAAATTACAATTGCCGTTACAACTACAAAAATAGTCTATATTTGAGGGCTAAATTATTTTATATTATATATAACTTCATCATTAAAATCAAATATAATGGTATTTCATCTGAAACCTGCATCACGTCTTTCTATTAAAAGCAAAGCTCCAATTCCGCTAATCAACTGTGTACCATAAAATATGCTTCGCGTTTGTGCAACGGGAAATCAAAAAGAGCCGCCGAACAACATTTACATTACATCAATCGAAGTCTTAATATTTATTCGTCTGCAGTATTTACATTTCCCGCTCCTCAGATATTTTGACTTCCGAAAGATAAATGCGACGTTCTCCACAGGAAAAGTAGCTGTTTATTGTTAGCACCACTCCGGAACCAAACAGCCGTCAATCGATGTGCGCGAATGGCATTTTTTTGGACATCTCAATATTTGCTTTATATACGAATGTGTAATCAGCATTTGATCTAAGAAACGTTTGATGTGGCCGGCCGACGATGAGTGATCAAGAGGTCGATAAATATTTGCTCGGTATCAAAACAATCGTGTTTGTTGATTACTCGGAGAGTGTTGCACTTCCTCGTAGTGCCGCAAAAACAGGAAATTTCATCGAATAAAGATGGTGTTTAAATAAGGTTAATCGCTTTCATAAAAATTATTTGTCAAAAAATTTGGAGTAACATTTTAATCAAATCAAAAACCATTATGATATTTTATATAGGTTAAATATAAATATAAAATATTCTTTTTGTTATTCAATTGAAGTATAGAATAATACTTTTTCTTTTGTCATATTTTAGTTAACTAACTTATTCGATTTTATTCGACATTATTCGACTCTGACAATTTGCAATCGATCGACTTATCAATTGCGCATATTTGTGCATCTATATGTATTTAATTATTTTATAATTGTTTACAATAACAAATTCTTTTATACAAATACAAAATGTTATATTATTGGTATTAATAATATTTTAGATATTTTTTCAACTGTATAAAATAACTTTTTATGAATATTTCAAACAAATTGAATAATTACCACCGCGTGACCTAAAACCCTACATTTTCAACAATGGCAGGCTACTGTCTTCTTAGGAGGTATGAATTACAAAGATTTCACTCGATTTCTAAATCAAATTTGAGCAAGTAACAAAGCCCGTTATTGTAAACAGACACCGATTTCACGCTCGGGAACATTTCACTACTGACCAACATAGTTCCATAGTTCCTGAATTTCTGTAAGATTTAGGCCAGAACATTAGTGCACCATAAATATCTGTCAGCCGTTGGTAATACACACACGAGTTGTAAAATGGGCCACCGCAGTGTTGACCAAGACGCTAAAATAATAAGGACAGTGGAAACCACTGGTAGTCGGTCAAAATTCTGTCTCCTCGACTTTATTTACGATGCAGCGCGAGTTTTCAGATTTTATTGGGTCCCCATAAACGTGACCGACTTGTAATGCTTTTTGGGGCACTCGACCCATTGTCGGTAATTTCCCGTGAAAAGGCAGAAAAGCATCCTTTTTTAATTTGTCAGCTATAAAATCTTTGGCCAGAAGCCCATTGTGAATATGGAAGACGTCCCGCTGTTCACTTCCCCCGACCTAATTTAAATATGATATGATTGTTTAGAGAATAAGCTTTCTAATGTTATACAATGAAGCATTTAATTCAACTTTGCTATAATAAGCTTTTTTTTAAGTATAGCTTTTTTATGTTTATATTTTATAATTTTTAATATCTTGCAATTTCTTAACTATGTATTACAAATATTCAGAGTGTCCTGTTATTACGGGGGAATGTCTGAATCATAGTTTCCTGGGATTACAAAATAGAGAATTAAACACATCTTATTTATGTTCAAAGCATTTAAATTTACTCTGAATGAAAAATTTAGACATAATATAAAATGTATTAAGTTCATATAAAACTATATACTATGTTACAAAACAGGATATACTAAATATTTATCTGAAGCGTACCCAGCCGATGATTAAGTAAATTGGAATTATTAAGTATTCAAAGGATGTTGTATAAGATGATTTATGAATGGAATAATATTACCACAACCTATATGCTATAAAAGATTAAAGGCAAAGCATGACATTTAGTAAGTAGAAATAATTTAAAGCATCCTGAATGTCTTGCATATCAGAAGTAATTCTAATATATAATGCTAAGAAAATATTTTAAAATACTCAGCGAAATAATTGTTAATAATATTTATAACCCAAATAATTTATTCTGTTTAAAAGCTCACATATCAAACTCCGTGATCGAAATATACATCTAGCTCAAATAAAAATTATTTGTGGAAAAAAAATACTTATTCCTTTGAAAATGATCGTCACAGATGAATAAAATAATATGATATAACAAGTGTAAATTTCCTAATGTAATAATAATTTATTTATAGGTAAAAATATTAACCTATAATCAAATATGATAGAGATGAAAACACAATGATTATGTTTTTCATTGCCAGAAAGACTTTTTAAGTGTCATTTCTAAAGAAACATGATAGCCTGTCTGTCTAATCTGATTTTCTTTTTTAATTTTGCGAGATCCTAGCTAATCAATTATTGTCACTAATACAGCTATTTCATATAATTTTGACATCCAAAAACGTTTTAATTACTGCCTATTCAATGCAAAAATTAATTATGGCATTACAATCTGGGTCACTAAGCACCAGCCGATGCTTATTGCAAACAAAACGAAATTTATTAAATACAATTTTAAGTTAAAGGCAGGTTTTGTTAACAATCTTTGAAAAGTAGATTATTTTTTAAATAATAACATTTCAAAACGATTTTATATTTTGCCAAAATTTATGATACTATCCACACAATAAGCAACATTTTTTGTAATCTGTGTCTCATCTAAATTTCTAATGATAAATAAAATGTAGATTAAGTCGCACTTATAATTATTCCATACTACGATTTGGCATTTTAGAGGTGTAACCGCAACTCTAGTCACTAACACCATGTTACTAACACCACAAAAATAGAGCTGAGTTTATGTAATAACGTTGAAAAGGTTTAAATTTGCTATATTAAATATTCAATACTGAAAATTGGAGCCTGGTTCATGAAATTTATAATATAGACCAGGCATGTGCAACTTCATCAAGACCGCGGGCCGGAAAACAAATTCAACCTAAAATCGGGGGCCGGACCTTTTATTTGAATTTATAAGGAGCGGAGACATTCGTAGTTTGATTTAAGCAAATGATATTATATTTATTACGTTTTAACAAAAAAAATGTAAAAAATAACAACACATATGTACATGTATGTAGTTATTTATTAGAACTGGCTTTCAGAAAATAGATTAAAATGACCAATTCAAACATATTTAATGGGAAGACGCCTTCATATTGTTCACCAAATAATCAATATTTGGTGAAATATCGGATGTCTCAACACGCAGAGTGTTCTCCAAATGTGAGTCTGTTAATCTTGTACGTGTTTTTAATTTAACAAACTTCATTCTCCAAAACAGCTGCTCACATTTTTATGTACTTTTCTGAGCCAAAGATGCTAGATTTGGAAATGTATAGGTTGGTAAATATTTTTCATAAAAATCGGTTAACGGCGTGCCTCTAAATATCGCCTTAAGATCGGATTTTTCTTCCAATCTTTATGATTTGCAAGAGTGAGAAAATGGTAGGTATTCCCTGTTCGGAGCTGATTTTCCCATTCTTAATTTATTTTAAATAATTTGTGTTCTTTAGCTCTTGTACAGGTTTTTCTTTCATATCAATAAAAATAAATACATCATCTTTCAAATCATAAAATCGTTTTAACATTTTTGCTTTACTTAACCAGCGCACTTCACAATTATATGTCTGATCTTCAAATTCAGACTGCAGTTCCTCCAAAAATTGTAGTGAAATGATTCAATGAAATTTATGCAAGAAACTAGTATTTTCATTCCATGTGTAAATTTGATCTATTTTGCACTCAAATTTTGTTGATGTAAAATGCAGTGAAATACACTCAAATCTTCAGTGTCAATATTCTTTCTACATAGTTCCAATTTAATTCTATTGACAACTCCTAAATTAGAACCAACCATAGCTGGAGCACCATCAGTAGAAATTCCACTTAGATTCTCCCATTTAAGCTCAAATTGATCAAAAGCTGCTTTTACTTATTCGAAAATGTTTTGTCCTCGTGTGGTCTCCTTCATAGGTCGAAGAGCTAGCAATTCTTCCACGTAATTAAATTTGATATCAACTCCGCGAATAAAAATAGCTAATTATGCGATATCGGTAGTATCTGTGCTCTCATCGAGAGCAATTGAAAATGCCTTAAACTTCTGCGACGCACGTAATTTAAGGTTTGATTTGATATCGTTGGCAATATCATCGATACGTCTTGTTATAGTCCAGCGAGAAAGACTTATTTTTTCTATATCTTCGCTCTTTTCTCAGTTCTTTAACGACAGCACTAAGATTTAACAAAATCACCTTCAGAATAAGGTTTCTACAGCTTTGCAATAAATCACTTTGTTTGTGGAAAAGAGTGTCTGTTACACAGATTAACATTTTTTCAAACTTTTTATTTTATCTTTTCTTTGTTGCTCATTGAGATTTCTATAACTAGAATGTTTTGATGTAAAGTGGCGTTTTAAATTAAATTCTTTTACCACTGATATACTTTCGAGACAAATTAAACAAACTGGCTTGTTTTTGCATAATAAAAAAGTAATCGTTAGTCCACTTATTTTAAAAAACACGATTTTCAACATCAACTTTTCTTCTCTTCTCTGATGTCATTTTAAAGATTCCATTAAATTGTAAATTAAGTATGAATTTAGAAACTGCTGTGCCTCACTACAAATATCTACGTGCTTTTGCTCTGCTGATTCTTCCTTCACTAATCAACATACTTAATAAGACGGGGTTTTCCCTGTTTTTCGCACACACTGGATGCTGTGTTGACTAAATACAGTACAAAAACTATGATTCCTATACAACTTTATGATCCTTAGTTTATATGAAAATTATTAAGAGTACATATATATTTTTTACTTTTAATGTCTAGGTTTAGTGAGATTTGAAAATTGTGCTGCGGGCCGGATAAAATGAAGTCAGGGGCCGGATCCGGCCCGCGGGCCGTACTTTGCACATGCTTGATATAGACCTATGTTTTGAAAGATCTAAATCAGAAATTCAAGATGCAACAAAATTAGCATTACTTCAAAAATCCCGAAATTCTCGCATCCTTAATAATTAAAATTTAATTATTGAATAACAAAAATGTCATACTAAAAACTAAAAAATGATGTGAAATTAATGTGGCGCATTATAAATCCAAGAAAATACGTAATATAATAAATAAAACTAGATGCATTCAATGAATATTTCACTAACACTGAAAACATACATAGTAGACAATTGTGTGGACTATGAAAATATTTAAAAATAATAATAGTGCAAAATGTGCTATAAACTCCAAGTATTAATCAAATAACATCTTACAACTTTAATTTATCGAAGCAATCCGGTTATAACGGAATATAATAAATAGATTTAGCAATTCTCATAATTTAAAAGTTACGTAAAGTATATTCTGATTTTTAAATGTCGCTTTAACATAACTATTTTTTTTTGGCTATACAGGATGGCACACCACATTCGCGTCGGTTTAGATACGGCAAACGGCAAAATATTTTTCAAATCTTTTTATTGAAGGCTATGTAGGTTCATTAGGAGCACGTTTTAAAATTATTTTGATATATACAGGGTGACTCAAAACAAAGTTTCACACCCAAGTTATGTAAATTTAATTAGAATACCCTGGCATTTTCAAATTCAAACATTAATTTGCTGCCACTTATTTTTCAAAAGTAGGCTTTGGCGGGTTTGACGCTATTATTCATTAAAAATAAACATTATTTAACAGTGACAGTACTTCTTAGTTAAATCATCATTGCTGTTCGAGGTTGTTTGAACAAAAACATTTTATTTGAGGTGAGCACTTACTCCCGAGAAGAAAGAAATAGTATGATTTGAGTAATTGGTGACTGTCAAAACGCTCAAAAATTTCCAAACAAACGTGATCCTGACAAGCGTTCAATAGAAAATTTGCTGCAAATGTTTAAAAGAACAGGAAGTGTATCTTATAAAAAAACAGAGCGACACAAGCCAATTACTGGAAATGAAGAAGATGAATTTTTAGTTATGGGATCATAATTGAAACTCCACATATAAATCAGCGAAAAATGAAGGAAACGATTGGAAAAAGTAGACGGAGTATCGGAAGAATTATAAAGAAAAACAAATTTTTCCCGTATCCTATTCAACTTCATCAGGAACTTGTGGAAGCAGATTATGTTCTATGCCTCAAATTTTGTGGGTTATGGGTTCTAGAAAAGTTAGGAGATGATTAACATTATCATTATGAACTTTTCTCAGATGAGTCAACTTTCCATAACAACGGATTAGTTAATAGACATAATTCGCGTTATTACAGTAATGAAAATCCCAATTTCTTTAGAACCTTAATATTCGAAGGATGTGGATGCAACTAGACGGTGCTCCTGCACACTTCCAAGTTAACATTAAAAATGAATTAGATAGACAATATTCCAATAGATGGATAGGACGCGGAGGCTCACAGTATTGGCAAACAAAGTCCCCAGACCTAACGAGCATAGACTTTTCTTATGGGGATATATAAATAATACTGTTTATGATATACCACCAACCACATCCGATAATATGAAAGATAGAATAAGAACAGCACTTCGTACTACAACGCCAGGTATTTTTAATAAAGTGAAATAGTCATTTGAAGAAAGAGTTCACCTATGCATTGAAAATGATGGGCATCATTTTGAACTTTGCTAAAACATTAGTTTATTTTACATTTAAATGTTGTTATCCGTTTAATAAAGTCTGTTCTTATACTTATAATTATTTTTTATTAGCATGAAAAGAAAACCAGTTGAATAGTTATATTGATAAATATTATCTATTTGAGTGAGTAATAAAAACAATTTTCTCTTGGGAGTAAGTTTTCATCTCAAATAAAATATTTTTATTTAAACAACCTTGAACAACAATGATGGTTTAACTAACAAGGACTGCTGACAAGCCACTGTCAAATAATGTTGGTTTATGTTGAATAATAGCCTCAGCTCCGCCAAAGCGTACTTTTGAAAAATAAATGTCAACAAATTAATGTTTGAATTTGAAAATACCAAATGACTAGAAAAATATAAGATATGGGTATAGGAAACCTTAATACAATTTTAAAACTGATTAAAATTAGAATCTAAATACGATAACAAATATAGGGTGTTCCAGTTGAAATAAGAAAGTTATTTGACGTAAATGATAGTCAATATCAAATGTTTATTTTTATCCACCCTGTATAATTTTTATTTTATTGTCAAGTCTAATGCTTAGACTAAAAGATAAATACAACTTAAAATACCTAGCTTAAATATGTAAGACAGTCATACATCTTAAATTTTGGTCTACATTTTCAAGAATTGTCAAATATCTTAAAAACAGCTGGAGTTGGGTATAGGAAACGTAACAGAAACTTGCCTTTATTTAGCCTGCACTATCAAAATATGTAATAATATACAGGGCATTCCAATTAAATTTACCTAACTTTGGTATTGTAACTTTATTTTAGGTCCCCTGAATACAGAGTGGGGCATTTATCTTGGCAAAGTGGAATATTTTCGGAACAGGACAAAATATGAAAAAATGTTTCAAATAAATCTTTTTTGATATAAGGGGGCAAATTTTATGTCACCACGTATGATTTTGAAGCTTAGTTCTTTCAAGGTCATTTAAAGGTCAACTTTGTTTTGGAAACTTTTATTTATTTATTTTTTTCTATTTGGACTCATAAAAAGAAAATTAAATTACCTAAATCATTTTTCTCTAAGACGTACAATTTCCAGTTTAAATTGTGTTTGATATTGGTAAAGCTTGCCATAACTGCAATGGCATAAATTATGCAAAATATCTAGTGGTGACTATAAATAATAATTGACATCTTGGATGGCTTCTGTCATAAAGTTTAAATTATCATGGAAGTGTTATCTCTACAAGAGAAAATTGAAATAGTTCTCATCTATGGAGAATCAGAAATAATAATACATTTCGGGCTATTCGCTTTTATGCGGAGAAACATCCAGAATCAAGAATTCCGTCGCATCATAAAACAATTTGAAAGAGATGGAAATGTTGAAACTAGGAAGCGAACACGCGAAAAATCAGTAACCACCAAATGAAGTAAATATTTTCTCTACGACTATTAAATAATACACTCATTCTTGTTGTATATTAAATTGAATAATAGCATAAATTCTTCACACCGTGAATTCCTACAAAGAAATCACTCTAGATTGGCCAATCACATCCTTTGATTTTTAAGAATTCACGCTAATATGAAAAAATCACATTGCTTTGAATGTGAAAAATCGAGAGTATCTTAGCAACCTCCTAACAAGTCGCCATTTGAACCGTCAAATACACCAGTTATTTATAACGTCTAGTACACTCATTATTTATTGCTGTTGTATCGCATAATTGTTATTAATATAATATTCACAATGGACGTTAGTAGTGATAGTGATAATGAACTAACATGTACGCCTCCCGAAATTCAAGACAAGCATCTACAATGAATTTACTGCCGGAAAAGTCCTGAAAGCAGTATACTCAAGTTTATACAAAATTTATGGAATAGAGACAATCCAATAATGTAAGTTCCTTTTCAGAAAACATTCTCCTGCATATTTCACAAAACTTTCCGAAAAATACAAATCGTCATCTTTATGGAAAATATACTCCATGTTAAGAAGTACATTAAATGTTTACAATGAAATTAACATTGAAAATTATCCAAAATTGCGGGCTTTCCTTATGTTAAACGAAAAGAAGAAGGATTTCAGGCGAAGAAATCGAAAATATTTAGTGCAGAAGATATAAATAAATTCATTACAGAATCTCCGGATTATATATATCTCAGAACAAAGGTAACAAATGTAATTGCTTTTGCCTAAACTTAAAAGTATTAAAGTTTTTATTTTATTAGATTGCATTAATCGTAGGAATAATGGGAGCTTGCCGTAATAATGAAATGCACTCAATGAAAATGGAAGACATTCAAGACCTTAATTCAGCTCTTTTAATAACCATACCTTACACTAAGACAAATATTGTTAGAAAATTTACTGTTACAGGTAAATTTTATGAAATATGCAAAAAGTATATTGCACTACGCCCAGCGAATATAATAACTCCTTCATTTTTCTTAAACTACCAACATGGAAAATGCACTATTCAAAAAATTGGAATTAACAAATTTGCATCAATGGGCAGACAAATAGCAACCTACTTAAATTTACCGAATGCAAATCTGTACACCGGACATAGCTTTCGTAGATCTTCTGCCACCTTATTGGTTGATGCAGGAGGAGATATTACAACTCTCAAACGACATGGAGGCTGGAAGAGTACCTCCGTAGCTGAAGGCTACGTGGATGATTCTATGACAAATAGAATGAACACGGCCAACAAAATACTTCAGTCGGTAGAACAAAGTACTAGAATCGCACAAAATATACAACACACAGCACAGACAAGCACTTTAAATGAGGCGAGTTTTGATCAAGATTCAACACCGACTGTATTAAATATCAGTAATTGTAGCAACTTTACTATAACTTTTGCCAAAAAGTAAAATTAAATTACTTATTATATACTTGGCAGGTCATATTATAATTGCAATGTTTAAAATTTAAAGTGTTAATAAAGATTTGTATTAAAAACTATGATTAAGTTTATTATAGTCGTAGAGAAAGTATAGTCTTCTACTTGCGTAGAATGGCTATTATTCACTTGGATGATTCTAACACTCGCTCGCTACGCTCGCTCGTGTCTGAAGCTTCATCCACGTGAATAATAGCCGTCATTCTACGCTCGTTGAAGAATGTACTATTAGTTGCAATACATTACAATCCACACGTAAGTACCCGTGAATTAGAAAAGGATTCAGGATTTTCACGGAGAAGCGTTTCAAGGATTTTAAAGAACAAGAAACAAACATCCCTATAATTTATCATTGCATGAAGAGTTAAATGATAATGATTTCATTCATCAATTGGCGTTTTGTACGTGGGTAAATAACCAAATTATGATGAATAATAACTTTTTTTAAAAGTTTTATTTACTGATGAATGTTCATTTAGCAATTATGGTAAAGTAAATCGTCAGAACATGCATTACTGGTTAACAGAAAATCCGCATTGGATTAGAGAAATTGAAAACCAGAGACGATGCTTATTAATGTATGGTGTGGAATTATTGAATGCAAAGTAATTGGATTTTTTGAAAAATGTTCTACCAATTCTAATAGAAGATGTAGTTCTAGACCAAAGGCTAATGATGTGATATCAGCATGATGGTTATCCTGCACATTATTCCCAAGTTGCTAGAAATGTATTGGACTTAAATTTTCAAGGGCGATGGATAGTAGACACCCTTATGCATGCACAAAATTCCTTTAAAAAAAGAATTAAAAAATTTATTGAAATGGAAGGACATCACTTTGAACATTTATTACATTAATTAGAATAAATATAATAAAGTATTCTCTGTTGCTGTTTTAAGATTGTGTTTTGTTTAATTTAAGTTTTATGCCATCATATATGACAAGCTTTATCATAAGTTATCCAGATACTACCATGGGTTATGATAACAAATAGTTTCCGCATATGATTAGAAAATTCTGATAAATATGTAAAACAGTAAGATAGAAAGAAATTATTTAATCAGAATAACGGTTTTTCTGCTTCAGTAGAATAGTATTCCAGTACAAACGTGAGTGTACTCTTAGAATACTGTTTACATTTTGATGACTTAAAGTTCTTCAGGACATTCATAATATCAACGATTGGCAATTGATACAAGAAGATTTGGCTCGTCTCAGTGTATGGTGCACAGATAATAAATTATACCTTAATGTAAAAAATGCTACTCAATAACAACTTCCAGGTGATGAAAACTAATGAATTTTTTATAGAAAGCTGGTTCATTGAAAGAGTGTTTGGCCTTGTTAAAGCGTAATCCAACGGATTTTTTTCGCCGATTCGTGACCGTGGACGAAACATGGATCCACCACTACACACCAGAAACGAAGCAGCAGTCGAAACAGTGGATTTCTCCAGGCGAATCTGCTCCGAAGAAGGCAAAGACTGTCCAATCGGCTGGAAAAGTCATGACCACCGTTTTTTGGGATTCGCAAGGTGTGATACACATCGACTTTTTGCAGAAGGGAAGAACTATCACGAGACAATACCACAGCGATTTATTGGATCAATTCAACGGCAAATTGAAGGAGAAACGGCCTCATTTGCAACGGAAAAAAGTGCTCTTCCACCACGACAACGCGCATTCCCGCCAATGCTAAATTGGTTGAATTGGGCTACGACCAGACCTGGCCCCGTGTGACTTCTTTTTGTTCACAAACATAAAGACTTGGCTCCGAGGCAAGCGCTTTACGTCAAATAAGGAGGTCATCGACGCCACTAAAGCTTATTTTGCAGAGTTCCCGAAATCATATTTTTCTGAACGCTTAAAAAAGTTGGATCACCGCTGGGAAAAGTATATCGGCCTGCTATGTTGAAAAATAAAAAAATAACCTGTTTAATTACTGCGCTTTCTTGCCCATTCCGGAAACTTTTTAATCTACCCTCGTATATTAATAAATACGAATGCTACAAATTTGCAATAATATAAAAGCATTCATAGTATAAATATATAAGTAACAGTTTTTCGAGCTGAAGTTTAAACGAATTGTATGATACACCAATAAAATCAATGTCATTCCAAATTTCATTACATGACTGTACCATCCGTGAAAAGGCACTATGCAAGCCATGCGTAGTCCTACAGAATAATTTTAATTATTTATTAATTTTAATATATTGTTTTCTGTCAGTCAGGTAAGAAGAAAACCATTTCAAAAGATTTGCATAAAAGCGGTATTAATATTCTGAGATGATATTACGAAAACTGGAAAACAATTGGTTGTATAGTAGCTTCTCAAATAATTTGGATAATTGTGAAAGTATTGAAAGTATGATCCGGATTTGTGTATGGGCACCACATTATATTCCTTCCAAGAATCGGGAAATACACCTGTGTTAAGCGACAACGAGAAAATATGGTGAGATGAATATGTTAGACTATACCAGTAGCTTTGTAAGAATATAGTAGGAATTTTATTAGGACCAGCACTACTATTGACTTTCATTAACATTAAAGTACTTGAAATATTCTCTGGTATAATACATAAATTGTTTAAATTCACAGATTCGTTGGGTTTTAAATGAAAATTCTTAATGGTGGCAGGCTTATAGACCGTTGAAAAATATCTAGCAAATAGGTTAGATATATCAATAATTTATTTAGCATCTGGATCTGGATCTGGATTGAGTTTGCCGAGGGTGATCAAATCATTGACCAGAGCACTTAGGCCTCACTAGGTCCGTTGTGCCCCCTTGACTGGAACAGCCATGCGTTGTTGTAGCACTCATTTAGCCACCGAAGGTGGCAAGCAAGGAACAGCACAACGCTTGGAGGGTTATCCCTTACGTTGGCCATGTTCGGCCAGAGCTCCCCTAGCATGGACTCTCTAAGGTGGGCGAGAGCCGGGCAGGTGGTTAACACATGTTCCACTGTCTCGTCATCTTCTTCACATGCTCTACATATGGGGGTTTCCACCAGTCCCATAGTAAACAAGTGTTTCCTTAGCTGACAGTGACCCGTAAGGATACCTGTGATAAGACGCAGATTCCCCCGGGATAGTCGCAGATATCAGCTGTTTTCAGATTAGGTGAGGGTATTGCTTCCTTGGCCTGTCTGAAGCCTGAGGTGTTGTCCCAACGTTGTTTTAGCATCTTGAGAGTGTTCTGTTTGAGGATGTCAGTGATGCATTTCGGTGTTGGCGCGATCGGGGGCCCGTCCGTGGTATCACTGAGAACCGATCCAGCTCGCGCCAACTCATCTGTCTTGCTGTTGCCTTCTTCATTATTGTGTCCCTTGACCCAGCGCAGCTCAATACTGTTTGATTGTGCTGCTTGTTTCATGGTGTTTGGACATTCTTTTACTAGTCTTGAGGTGATCTTGTGACCACTCACAGCTAGTATTGCTGCCCTACTATCTGTAAGGATTTGGATGTTCCTATCACGGATGTCACGGTGTAGGATTTCTTTCGCCCCATGGATTATGTCAACGATCTCTAGATGTAGATTTTTGGACTCTTTTAGTAATTTAGAGCGTGCAGTTAGTGCTTTATACGATGTTGTGTTTTATGCTATTAATATGTTTGTACCGATGAAGGTCATATATAAGAATGAATACCCAAAATGGTTTACTAAAGAATTAATAGAGTTAATTAAAATAAAGAAAAATAAGCACTGCAAGTATAAAGATTCAAACAACTTTGGAGACTATTTAGAATTTCAAGCCTTAAGGACCCAATGTAAAAATTTTAATGATTTGCTCTACAAAAACTATCTAAATAAGGTAGATAATAGTATTAACTGGAACAATAAAGCTTTTTGTAACTTTGTTGACGATTAAAAGAAAATAAATGGTTTTCCGTCAGATACGTTTTTGGGATCAGTAATAAATCTGTTGATTCGTCTTATCGTTTCTCTGTAAACTTCAGTAATGTTTTAAATTCAATTAGCAAGCTAAAGCCCTCGGCTTCAGCCGGTCCTGACGGCGTTCCGAATGTATTCTTGTTTAATTGCATTTTTACCATCACATACCCTCTAACTTTACTTTTCCGGAGATCAGTAGATAATCAAGTAGTACCGACTATATGGAAAAATAGCTGCATTACGCCTATTTTTAAATCAGGCAACAGGTCTGATATTAGTAAATACAGAGGAGTCTGCATTCAGTCAGCTATTCCTAAGATTTTGGATGGCATCCTAGCGCACCAGTTTAAGTGGTTATGCACAAGCATCATAGGAGAAGAACAGCACGGTATTTGGTCAGGTCAACTACATCTAACCTAATTGTATATAATCGTTTTATATCAGACGCCTTGGAGGATCGAGGTCAGGTAGATGCTATCTACACCGATTTCTCCAAGGCGTTCGATAGGGTCTCCCACGATATGCTCCTTTATAAGCTGGAGGTTCTGGGATTTAGTCCTAAAATTATAAATTGGCTACGAAGTTTTCTAAAGGATCGCAAGCAATATGTTAGAATAGACAACTGCGTGTCGAGGGAAATACACGTTAAATCCGGTGTCCCCCAAGGGTCACATATAGGTCCATTATTGTTTATAGTTTTTGTAAATGATATTGTTGCCAACCTTGATATTTGCTCCGGTTTATTATATGCTGATGATCTAAAATTCTTCGCCATAGTAAAGAATGAAATTGATGCAGCTCTCATCCAAGGGGATCTCGACAAAATTTATAATTGGTGTGTTAGGAATAGCCTTTACCTAAATATGAGTAAATGTAAATCCATATCGTTTTACAGGGGTAAGAATGCAATCATCATGAATTATTTTATAAATGGCACTAAAATCGAGGGCGTCTAAGAAATAAATGATTTGGAAGTCATATTCGACAAAAAACTCACTTTTATTTCTCACATTCATCGTTCGGTAAATAAGGGCCTGAAGCTGTTGGGCTTTATATCAAGAATATGCAAGGATTTGTCACTCAATGCAACCCGTTGTTTGTATTTGTCACTGGTTCGCTCAGGTTTGGAATACGCATCTGTTGTTTGGTCACCTCATCAGCAATATTTAAAGGATGAACTATCTAAAGTCCAAACTAAATTTTTGCGTTTGGCGGCATTTAAATTACATATACCGTTTGCCGCTTTAAATTATGCACAACTTTGTGGCCAACTGAATATCCTTGCAGGACCGTTACATAATTGCAGATTTGCAATTTTTGTTTAAAGTGGTAAATAGGATTGTAGACTGCCCGAAAATTTTGGAAAAAATTTCATTTAATTTTGAAGGTTCTGGTTACAATACACGTAGTAAGACTATCTTTCGTTTACCAAGCCACAGAACTAACTACGGCTATCATGAACCGTTAACAAGAATGATGAGAATGACCAACAGACTGCAGGTGAGAAACAACTTTATGCTCTTTTGCAATAACAGCAAGTCATTTGTGAGAAATATGCGCATAATGAATAATTATTGATTGTTTTTATTTTTATTTTTATTCAATTATTTGGCACTTTTTTTGTGCGGTAACTTGTCTATGTTCGCTGTAGGTATATCCAGTGTATTCGATTTTTTCAAATGTTATAATATATGTAATGTTATTTTTTTGTAATGTAAAGGAAAGTTCCCGTTAATAAATAAATAAATAATTAACTTTAAAGTCAGACATTACCATTGCATTATAAAACAACATTATTTAGAAAAGACATAGATTATTTGAGAATTAATTATTGATTAAAATACGACCAAATAAAATATTATTTGCATTTGAAATATGTACCGAAGTAATTATACTTTTAAAATTTCCCATCTCTAATCTTTTAATTATTATTAACTCCACTAAATTTCTAATCTAATCTATCGCAATAATTAAACTGTTTTAGTTTCATACATGTATAATTAAGTCCTGATTGGCTCAATCCCAAAAACCTTAATGCAAAAAGCCCCGAATTACAACACCAATTGTAGACTATATGAGTGGCACATTCTATGTGAGTTTTTAGCACTGGCTACCATCAGACTAGCCCTAACCGGAGAAATGGCGATAACGCCAGAACGGATCAGGACATGACCTCCTAGGAAGTTAATTGACCTTAACAAGGAAATTGAATTCCTAGGAACATAAAAGTAGTAGGGCACTAGTACAAAAGATCTAACCAGGTGGGTAGTGCTGTAAGGCTGTTTATAGCCAACCGACCCTGTAATCTAATCTATCTAATCTGTTCTTGTTAATGTATTAGAGGTACGTTAAACTAAAGATTAAACAATTTGTTTAATGATGAAATCTTAAACTTTGCCTATAATTAGGGTGGGTTCAACCCCACCATCAATTAGTTGTTATGTAGGGCTGGTCCTCAAACTCATCTTCCTATCAGTAGAATATACCCCAGTATTCCCTATAAAAAAATTGCACCTAATTCAAATTATGACTGAAATTATAAATTTAGACAAAATGTTTATGACCATTAACAATTTATTTCAACCTATTTTTACTCTTACTTACAGTTAATCATCCTTTATTTTAGACAATTTCCAATTTTTGCGTGTAAATATTTAAATGTAACATAATTTCAAGTGTTTTGCCTGCCAAACTATTAACCCTACCATTTCTGCCAAATTTTTTGGCAATTATTTTATAAATTATTAACCGTTTTATATTTTCAATATTTCTCCAATAACAATGAAAACATCTAGACTTCAAATTATAATGCTCTTTATGCTACGTTTTTGTTGATTTCTACATCTTTTTAGTGCAAAATCTAATCCGAAATGCCTTTTCTGAGCATCAATAAATAATTATATCTTCTAATACTATAGCATATTTTTAACCTATTATAATGTTAATATCATAATCTCAAATTGGGTTAAACGATCAAACATTTTATTCTAAATGTACTTACAATCCAATATCCATAAAACGGTGATAATTTCGTTAGCAATAAATCAAATTGAAAACATACGTACAAAACAACAATGTACCATTTTAAAATTATTTGTTCAACTTAACGACTAATGCTTATTATTCTCTTAGTAATAAAGTAAAACGATTTTTAACAGTATCCTTTGACCTAAACACCTGCCCTACTAAACACAAAAAAAGAACGAAACATAATAGTACCGCTAATGTCCAATCCTCTGGACATGCACAAAAATCCGAACCGTAAAACCGCACTTAAGGAATGATTTAAACAGAACATAAAAATCTAAATGCATTATTTCTTTCATGAGAACGACACGGTTTTACTACGTGGCAACTCTCAATGCGTTTCTTTCCTAGTGTGTTTTTTAAAAACGAATGTTCTCAAACAAACATTACAGATTGCACCGAGACTGACATTAACGGCACTAATGCTGTCAGAGGCGCGCGTCACACGTTTTTAAAATAAAATAAGTAAAGAGAAAATGATTTGATTTATTGCCGAAAGGACGTTAAGTTTATGGTGGTGCAGGGAATTGAGGTTAAATTGTTTAAAATGACTACAAATTCCTGGTTGATATATTGTGTGTGCGTTGTGAGTATGGGCCGTGTCTTCTTAATCTTCTCCTGGATGTTCCCAGTTAATCCCCGGCATCCGTCTAGGCTGTCTACAGAAACAAAAACGGATACTTTCCGACGACCAACAAACCACGCGACTAATCCCCCCCCGTGTTATTTATCTGAATCACATCCAAACATAACATTGCGGTGCATTTAATAGTCGTACGTTTCTGTTCAGGGAAGATTAGGGTGAGACATATTACATACTGTTTAGAAAATAATTTTCGAGTGTATTATACTGAATAATGGATATTTGTGGCTTTAATAAACAGCTCATGCTTGTCAATGGATTAGCTTTTTTAAATTGGTTTTAACAATTAGCGAGTATATAATCGTAATGCATAAAATGGAATATGATTATAGATAATTATTTTTCACCACTGTTTTCCCGTATATTTATATTACTAACGAACACTAGCTCATATATCTAACATATAGAAAATACACCAACAATTGTGGGCAATAATATGACACAATTGTTCAAGTTTAATTCACGATATTTTCAAAAATTATGAAGACGAACGAGAATTCAATTCATTATTAATTTTAAGTCGTCATTTAAAAATAGTTTAAGTATAGCAACAATTAATTTTTAATTGAAAAACTTTTGCTTTGATATCATAAATCATTATTGACAAATTTCATAGCGTTAAGACTAAAAACTAAGAATAAGTATAGGGTGGCCCAAAAGTCTCGAAGGGGTTTTAATCAGTTAATGTATATTTGGGTTTTAATTTTTATTAATTCAAAGCATAAAAGAAAGAACACATATTGGTTAATTAAAAAGCACTAAAAACCTTTCTTCACAATTTTATTTAAATTAACAGATATATATTTCGGACACAAAGTGTGAGTATTAAAACATTGATAATGGTCACTTTGTGTCCGAAATATATATCTGTTAATTTAAATAAAATTGTGAAGAAAGGTTTTTAGTGCTTTTTAATTAATCAAGTTTACCTTCACGTAACTCACAAAAATCAAACAAAAAAAAATCAAACACATATTGGATTTTTTTTATACTATGTACGAAATATTAAATCTTTTAAATCTTTTTTATTTGCGAAAACTTTTCCCTTCAGATATCCCTATAAAAAATCAGGGAATCTTTTCGATATTATTTGGTCGCCAGAAACGGCCCTTACAACTTCCACTGTGGCTTCAGCTGTATGGCAAGTAGCGCCATCTTGCTGAAACCACATTCCTAGTCTACAAAATTCTGAAAGCATGGCCCTATATCGTTCTTCATTTACGGTCACTGTTTTACCATTGTCATTTTGAAAAAAAACGGTCCGATTAAGTCTCGTGATGTTACTCCACACTTAATTGTGCATTTAACAGGATGCAATTCATGCTGAGATACTACTCTAGGATATTGAGTGGCTCAGAACCTGTAGTTTTCCTTATTAACCATTCCATTTAAGTGGAAATGGGGTTCGTCGGGCATAATCAGACCATCCATAAAGTTGTTTCTCTCTCTTGTCAATTGTTGAAGTCCAAGTGCATAGTTCAGCCGTGGTGGGTAATCTGCAGGTTTTAATTCCTGAACCATTTGAATCTTGTACGGATAAAGATGTAAACCGTGTAAAATCCTCCGAGTCGACGTTTCTGGGTCTTTTTAGATACTATTTCTCACAAGATCTACATTTACTTTTGTTCTAGCTGTTTGTGGTCTCTCGGTACGTGGAAGGTCACTTACCGAACATTGTTGCTCAAAACGATCCATTAAGCGACGATATGCTCGCTGCTTTCTTAAAATTCTCAATGTAAAACTGAACGATTTTGGTGCGTTGTAACAAGCTGTATTTATCTCACTTGCCGAGTGCAATTTCTGAAAAAAAGGAAAGTTCATTATTAAAAAAGTTATAAAAAGTTCAAACCCCTTCGTGACCTTTGGGCCACCCTGTACAGGGTGATTCATTAAGGGTGGCCACTGGCCGTATCTCGGAAACCGTATATCCTAGAATTTGGGGAAAAAAATTCTAATAACATAATCGGCCAAAAGAAGATGCGTTAAAATATTTTTAAATGCGTAGCTTTCCGCTACGTGGCGCATTTTATCATTTGCATAATTAATTTGCGTTTTTTACAAAATATTACCGCATTAAGCCTATTGAAAATTATCAAAATTAGAAACTACTGTACTTGGTTTACATTTTTTTCTATCACCTACAGTTAAGTGGTGGGGGAAGTATACTTTTGTTTACAGTAAATGGTCTGTAACTTCCGTATACCTTAACCGATTTTCACAAGCTTAGGCTCAATGGAAAGAGTATTAGAAGTTGATTACAAAAATAAATAACATTAACACATTTAATCTATGCGCTGGCAACTAGAGGGCGTTATGTAACACTTAACCCTATTTATGTATTTTTCTCAGAAATATCAAATGGAATGATATAACTCGAAGCAGCTTACAAAAAAGAAAATAAAATTACATATTGTTTCGTCAAAACCGCAAACTGATATCTCTTGTCATTCCAAAGATATTTAGATTTTTTTAAATTTTCGTTGTTGTTTTTCGTTGTTTTCGAAGTGTTGGTTCAACCTGTAAGTTGTAAGTGAAAACATACTGCTACAGTTACATTTCAAAAAAATATATTATTAACATAATGAATGAAAAAAAAAATACAAAAAACTAAAATTGATAACTGCACCTATTACTTAGTTATTTTAGGTACTCAAAATGTTTCCCATCATTTGCTATGCACAAATTCAGTCTTTCTATAGTGGAATTGACACTGGCCTCAATTTCAGCACCAGAAATACCTCTTACTACTTGCCGAATCCTTTCTTTCATATCCTCACGTCTAGGTGGACGTGTTTTAAAAACCAAATCTTTAATTCTACCCCATAAAAAGAAATCTAAAACCGTGAGATCTGGTGACCTTGCTGACCATGGAAAAATACTTCCCCTTCCAATCCATTTATTTGAAAATACAATATCTAAATAATTTCGGACAACTGCGGCAAAATGTGCGGGAAACCATCTTGTTGATACCACATGTCTAATCTGTTACGAATTGGAACGTCTTCTAGGAGGATGGGCAAATCGTTAGTTAAAAAATCTAAGTACCTTTGACCCGTTAATTTTTCTTCAAAGAAAAAAGGTCCTATTATCTTCCTATTTAAAATACCACACCACACATTTATGCTCCAGCGATTTTGGTAATTGACTTCCCTCTGCAAGTGTGGATTTGTTTCTGACCAGTAGCGACTGTTGTGCAAGTTAATTTTACCAGAGCTTGAAAATGTAGCATCATCCGTCCATAACATTGCAGATAGAAATTGTTGATTATCATTTAACATTCCTTTTAACCAGTTGCAATAATCTAGTCGTCGATCAAAATCTATGTCTTTTAACTCTTGATGTAAAACAACATGGCAAGGATGCATTTTATGTTCTTTTAGTATTCTATTCACCAAACAACAATTTAATTCTAGACCTCTTGCAATTTACCTAATACTTGCACGTGGTTCAACGTTAACGTATGCCAAGACGTTAATAACATTTTCTTCATTTTGTCTTCTACGTACCCTATTTCTTACCGAAACAGGTTGAACATTGCCAGTTTTCGTAATCGATTTAAAAACTTTTCTTGAATGACGCCGTCTTTCAGGAAATCGTAACCCATATTCTCTTTCAGCAATGACTGCATTTTGTAGACTTTCAAAATACACTGCTAGCATATCATATGCTTTTTCATTTGAAAAATAAAGCTTTATAATAAAGTGATTTTTCAAACGTTCAAATTAACTTTGACAGCTACAATAAATAATAAATAAACAATCACAAAACAGAAATGTTATTTCCAAAGGTGACTTGATTACTTTTAGAACATCGCCCAGGAAAATAGTTTGACATACTCGTAATGTTACAGCTTATCCATATAAAACCATTGAAGAAATTTTAAGGAATCTAGGATAAAATTTCACTCTAGAAGGACTGAATTTGTGTAGGTACAGCAAATAAGGGGAAACATTTTGAGTTTCTAAAATAACTAGATAATGGGTGCTTTTAAAAATTTCAGCGTTTTGTAAATTTCTGTTATGGGTAATAAGTTTTATTATTTTTCATTAATTATGCTAATAAATATTGTTGTCATTTGTTTTTACATGACATTTTTTCTAAAAGTAACTTTAGCCATATATTTTCATTTACACCTTACAGGGTGAACCAACACTTCGAAAACAATGAAAAACAACAACGAAAATTTAAAAAATCTAAATATCTTTGGAATGACAAGAGATATCAGTTTGCGGTTTTGATGAAACAATATGTAATTTCATTTTCATTTTTGTAAGCTGCTTCGAGTTATATCATTCCATTTGATATTTCTGAGAAAAATACATAAATAGGGTTAAGTGTTACATAACGCCCTCTAGTTGCCAGCGCATAGATTAAATGTGTTAATGTTATTTATTTTTGTAATCAACTTCTAATACTTTTTCCATTGAGTCTAAGCTTGTGAAAATCGGTTTAGGTATACGGAAGTTACAGACCATTTTCTGTAAACAAAAGTATACTTCCCCCACCACTTAACTGTAGGTGATAGAAAAAAATGACTTAAGCAAAAATTGTAAACCAAGTACAGTAGTTTCTAATTTTGATATAATTTTCAATAGCCTTAATGCGGTAATATTTTGTAAAAAACGCAAATTAATTATGTAAATGATAAAATGCGCCACCTAACGGAAAGCTAAGCATTTAAAAATGTTTTTACGCATTTTCTTTTGGCCGATTATATGATAAGAATTTTTCCCCCCAAATTCTAGGATATACGGTTTCCGAGATAAGGCCGGTGGCCACCCTTAATGAATCACCTTGTACAATCAGCATAGCGATAATAATGCTTATATTTATTGTATAATTAGTAAATATAAGTGGACATAAAATGGACCCTTGCGACACACCTGACATAATAATACTTGCCTTAGATGTTATTATATTTGCTCTGAAATTTTGACGAATATCATAATAAGATATTAAGAAATTATTGTCACCTCATCAAAGCAGTTTAAAAGTAATTTGTAATATATTTAGCTTTTTAAC
This sequence comes from Ontholestes murinus, assembly GCA_963969525.1. Classification (NCBI taxonomy): domain Eukaryota; kingdom Metazoa; phylum Arthropoda; class Insecta; order Coleoptera; family Staphylinidae; genus Ontholestes; species Ontholestes murinus. The sequence continues at coordinate 64,169,879 of OZ018394.1, read as the reverse complement.
CGAATACGTTAATCACTAATTGTTAGTACATATAAAAACATTAATTTTTTTTATTTGTGTCCACCAAATTAGGTTTTATTTATGCTCTAAATCAAAGTATATATTTCTATCTTTTTATTGACTATGTTTTGTTGTTTCTTATTTATTTTAGGTGGTTATTAAAGATTTTTTGTCCTTTTATCTTGTATTTTTGGGTACATATTATGTTACTATCGAATCTTTTCTAAAGTTTAGGAAAGATACCTTCACTTAATATTTGATTTGTCGTGGCATGTCTTTTCCGGATCGTTCCTTATATTCTGGATTCGCCAGATGGCCAACCGTTTTTCTATTTCTAGGGGATTAGTAAATTATCTAATAGTTTTCTATTTTCTCCTTCTTCTTCTGCTGGATCTTCGAAAGTGGTTGCAATATAATCGCTCAAATTACAACTTTTTAATATTTAATATTTCCGTACAATTGCCAGATCTATTTATTATTTTTGTTTAGTCCAAAAATGTTTCATTTCGTCTTAATCCCTAGTTATATGTATGATTTCGAACATCATTTTCTACCTGCATACTTGGACAATCTAGAGCACCCTGATTTGCGCCACAATCAATCAGGGTCCGACAGGGAAGTATAACGTATAACGTATAACTCGGCGCAGAGAATGGTTGATATGTGACAACTCGACCTTCCCATTTTGTTTGGGTTGGTCGTTATAGATGTTAGAGCAACGCGTATTTGTTTATGACACTTACATCGAAACTGGGCGTTTTGTGGTTGCTACACAACACAGATTTCGAACACAATTCAATGTTGGAATTGGTATTTTCATATAATCTGAGGATCATAAAGTTTTATACTGTATTTAGTCAACTCAGCATTCAGTTTATGCAATAAACAGGGGAAAACCCCGTCTTATTTGCACTGGCTTTAAGTATGTTAATTAGTGAAGGAAGAATCAGCAGAGTAAAAGCACGTAGTTATTTGTAGTAAGGCACAACAGTTTCTGAATTCATACTTAATTTACAATTTAATATAATCTTTAAAATGACATCAGAGAAGAGAAGAAAAGTTGATATTGAAAATCGTGTTTTTCAAGATTACTAACTAACGATTACTTTTTTATTATGCACAAAAACAAGCATGTTTGTTTAATTTGCCTCGAAAATATGCCCGTGGTAAAAGAATTTAATTTAAACGCCACTTTACATCAAAACATTCTATTTATAGTAATCTCAATGGGCAACAAAGAAAAGATAAAATAATAAATTTGAAAAAATGTTTATTTGCACAACAGACTCTTTTCCACAAACAAAGTGATTTATGCAATAGTATTATACGAGCATGTTTTATAATTAGTGAAAAAATTGCAAAGCATTCTAAACCTTATTCTGAAGGTGATTTTGTTAAAGAGTGTCTTAGTGCTGTTGTTAAAGAACTGTGTCCTGAAAAGAGCGAAGATATAGAAAAAATAAGTCTTTCTCTCTGGACTATAACAAGGCGTATCGTTGATATGGCCAACTATATCAAATCAAACCTTAAGTTACGTGCGTCTCAGAAGTTTGAGGCATTTTCAATTGCTCTCGATGAGAGCACAGATACTACCGATATCGCATAATTAGCTATTTTTATTCGTGGAAATGATATCAAATTTAAATACATGGAAGAATTGCTGGCTCTTCGACCTATAAAGGATACCACACGAGGAGAAAACATTTTCGAAGAAGTAAAAGTGGAATTTCTACTGATGGTGCTCCAGCTATGGTTGATTCTAATTTAGGAGTTGTCAATAGAATTAAATTGGAACTATGTAGTAAGAATATTGACACTGGAGATTTGAGTGTATTTCACTGCATTTTACATCAACAAAATTTGTGTGCACATTCGATCAAATTTACACATGTAATGAAAACAGTAGTTTCTTGCATAAATTTCATTAAATCAAGAGCACTTCACCACCGCCAGTTCCAAATATTTCTCTCTGACATTTTATTGTGAAGTGCGCTAGTTAAGTAAAGCAAAAATGTTAAAACAATTTTATAATTTGAAAGATGAAGTATTTGTTTTTATGGATATGAAAGAAAAACCTGTACAAGAGCTAAAGAACACAAATTGGGTCTGCGATCTTGCGTTTCTCATTGATGTAGCAAGTCATATGAATGAATTAAATACAATTTGCAAACCCAAGAACAACTTGTTCATGAACTGTATGGTCACGTCAAGTCATTCCAAAATAAATTAAGACTTTGAGAAAATCAGCTCCGAACAGGAAATACCTACCATTTTCCCACTTTTGCAAATCATAAAGATGATGCTAGCTTTGCAACTTTGCAAACGAGTTACAATTTCTAAGAGATAAATTTAACACCAGGTTTAAAGATTTTCGCTGCCAAAAAGCAAATCTGAAAATATTTTTCTCCCCATTTGATGTGGAAATAGAAGAACTAATTGAATTGCAAGAAAAATCCGATCTTAAGGTGGTATTTAGCCGATTTTTATAAAAAATATTTACAAACCGATAAATTTCCAAATCTCTCATCTTTGGCTCAAAAAATAATGTAATTTTTTGGAAGTACATACAAATGTGAGCAGCTATTTTCGAGAATGAAGTTTGTTAAATAATAAACACGTACAAGATTAAGAGACTTACATTTGGAGAACATTCTGCGTGTTGCGACATCCGATATTTCATTATATTGATTATTTGGTCTTCCCATTAAATATGTTTGTACTTGTTCATTTTAATCTATTTTCTGAAAGCCAGTTCTAATAAATGACTAAATTCATATGTGTTGTTATTTTTTACATTATTTTGAAATGTTAAAACGTAATAAATATAATATCATTTCCTTAAATCAAACTACGAATCTCTCCATTCCTTATAAATTCAAATAAAAGGTCCGGCCCGCGATTTTAGGTTGAATTTGTTTTCCGGCACATGCCTGTTCTAGAGGATCGTTAAAGCAAGTCCACGTCGATCGGTAGTGCAGCATGCTTGCGCGCTGAGGATGAGTGACAGGTCAGTACGGCGAATTTTTCATTTATATTTACACCCATATAAGAAGATGGTTGTATAAAAACTGCATACAAATGATTATATACGGAGGCTTTGATTTGCTGAAAAATGCTGAAAGAGATAGCGTCCACCAAACAAAACTGTCGCTACTGGTGAGACAACAATCCAAGGAAACTCCATGAAAGATTACTTCGTAGCGAAAAACTTACGGCGTTCGTTTTTTCTTAAATTTTAAATTCATTTTTATAAGCAATAGTATAGTCATCTAATTTGGTTCTTATATAGACATCAACAATTTGAAAATTCTGTCAAAGTATAAAATAGCCGCCAAATGTCAATGATACGCTGATGTATTGAAACCATTGGTCACCATATAAATAAATAACGGTTATACAAAACAAAGTGAATATATTAGGATTTTTGAATGTATTGCGAATCAATTTCCATCGAGGCAAAATCAAGAAATTATTATCGCTGGTGATTTTAACATACCGGAGTACTCTTCAAACAAATCTTCAAGAACACTGTATTGTCTCAATGCTTTCTTGGATTTCAACGAGTTTTCGCAATACAATCAAATTCCGAATAAATTCTGAAGAACACTTGATCTTATTATAATATCCTCTGGCCTTACTACAGAGATCGAATAGGTATACCTAGTAAATGAAGATAATCATCATCCTATACTATTATTTCACGTTTCTTCCTTAGCCTTCAAAATTTGATAATGTTCACGAAGATGTAATTTTAAACGTTGTAACTTCCGCGTCCTTTATAGCGAATTGTGCCAAAAAACAGTTATGCACCGTGGATAAATCGTTATATTAAAAATAAGATCAAACTCAAAAATGGTGATGTGGCCATCATAGTACTTTCCCTATAGTTTTCTCGAAATCTATGAGGTGTACCCAAAAAGGCTATTCTTAATAATTTGTTTACTTTTGAATTTTCTACAATTATTTGTTATATAAACTTCATGTAACTGTAGTAGTTTATTCGAAATTATTAGGCAAAAAATTTCAAAATTTTCAATTTTTATTTTTTTTCTCGAAAGTTAAAAATTTTATGAAAAATATATTTTAATAAAACATGTTCAATTTTTCATTCTCTGAAACTTTTGTTTGAAAAATTTTATAGGGTTTTCTTCTCCAAATTGCAAGATTTTTTCATCTATTTTACTAGAAGTTTTTAGGAAGGTTTTTATTTTTGACTAGAATTTCCAAGGCTTCCAAGAAATTCTCTCCTAAATTTCTAGAAAATTTTTCATCATTCTAGAACATTTATGTTGCAATTTTCCAGTATTATTATTTTCCAAATTTCCAGAAATTGCTCTCGAAATTCCTAAACAAATTTCTATAATAGGATTGTAGACTTTTTTTAGGAACTAATTTTACCAAAAAAGTATGTATAAAGATAAAGAAAACAATATATAAGAGTAGGCGAAGTTCAATCAGGTAATGATGCCTGTTACTGCTCTTCCACTAAACCTACAAAAACTTAAATTTCATCAAAATTATATCGTACAAGCTTATAGGTGTATAATATATACATAAACAAAAATGCATTACATACATTAAAAATTAAACTGAATTAGCAACTCTAAAGCTCTTACTGAAAAGTAATAAACGAATGGATAACTTAAATTTATTTAATTTTAAAGATTTCAGGCCTAATGGTATTTTATTATATAATTTGTAAATGTTATATGAAAACAATCTTGTAAAATAGGCAGATTGGTGGTTGGGTGGTGATATTAGTCCCCGAAATCTTACATTAATGTTATGCACATCTGTACGGAATACTATTTTATTATATAAATACGGAGGTGATTGAAAATGAATAACTCTATGATAAAGTGTCTAACAGTGAAGAACTTTTCTATTAGCCATGTTTAACCAATTCAACTGGTCAAATTTACCTAAAATATGATCATATTTCCTAATTCCAAATATTAGTCATATATCTTCAAGGATTTTAGAATGTATAAAGAATTTATGCTACAGGTGTGCCATTTTGATTTTTTTAGGAAATCCTTCTCCAAATTTTTCACCTATTTTACTAGAGATTTTTTGGAAGTTTTTTGGTGATCATAATTTTCATGCCTTTATAGAATTTAATCCCTAAATTCCAAAATATTTTTCAAGATTCTTAAACATTTATTCTACAGATGTACTAACTTTGTCCTTGTTAACAATCAGTGTTTTTAGAAATATTTCTTTTAAATTGCAAACATTGCCATCAATAATTAATAAGAGTTCAAATTTTTAGAATTCCAATAGCTACGATATTCCTTATTTTCTACAGATTTCACTTCCAAATTCCTAGAAAATTTTTGACGGTTGTGGAATTTTTAAGGAATTAATTTTATAATTTTTTTAAATTATCTTCGAGGGTTATAGAATGAATAAAGAATTTATGCTATCGGTGTGCCACTTTGATCACAATTTTATCAAAGTTTTCCAGGGATGACTTCTCCAAATTACAAGATTTTTCCATATATTTTTTTAGTTTTCAGGAAGTGACAAAAATTTCTTTCTAAAATTTCTCTCCTAAATTTCTAGAATATTTTGGAGAACTTTTAAACATTAATGGAATTTGTTCTACAGATACTAACTTGACCCATCATTACAATCAACATTTTCTAGGAATTTCTCTTTAAAATTGCAAACACTGTCATCAATTTCGTATTAGTATGAAAATAAAAAAAAACTATAGTTTTTTTCTAAATTTTGAGAATCTCAATGGCTCTTCTTATCTTTTGGAGATTTTTCTTTTAAATTTTGGGAACTTTTCCCTGGTTTGTGAAATTTTCTAGCATTATTATTATTTACAATTCCAAAAATTGCTCCTTTACATTTTTGGAAAATTTTCTAGGGCTGTAGAATTTTTTAAGAATTAGTGTAAAAATCCATTTAATTGGTATGTTTATATTATGATTAAGAAAAGGTACTTCCAATTTTTATCAATTTTATTCCAAACTAGTACAGGAATAAAATTGATAAAAATTGGAAGTACCTTTTCTTAATCATAATATTTTTAAGAATTAATTTTCTTATTTTTAAAAACTATTTTCAAGAATTTTAAAATTTTCAAGATTTTCCCATATATTTTACTACAAAAGGAAGTTTTTTGATGTCTAGAATTTGTAAGCCTTTCCAGAACTGCTCTTTTTAAATTTCTAAAATATTTTTCAGGAGTTTTCTTCAAATTTCTTTTCCAAGATTTTTACATATATTTTTCTAGAAGCTTGTAAGATTTTTTGGTGACTAGAATTTGAAAGACTTTCTAGAATTTCTCTTCTAAATTTCAGTATTTATTTAAGTATTTTTCAGGAGTCTTACAATCAAAGTTTTCTAGGAATTTTTTCTCCAAATTGCAAGATTTTTCCATTTACTTTACTAGAAGCTTTTAGGAAGTATTTTTTTGATAACTAGAATTTGTAAGCCTTTCTAGAAATCCTCTTCTAAATTTCTAAAATAGTTTTCTATGAATTTCTTCTCCAAATTACAAGGTTTTTCTATCTATTTTACTAAAAGTTTTCTGGAAGGTAATTTATAATGAATAGAATTTTCAAGCCTTTCTAGCATTTCTCTCTTAAATTTCTAGAATATTAATGGAATTTATTGTACAAATGTACTAACCTTATCATTCTTTACAATTAAAGGTTTCTTATTAAAATTTCAAACATTGTCATTACTGTCTATCGCATGTGAATAATCAACACTACTTCCAGATTTTCATAATCTCAATAGGTTTTTGGTGATTTCTCTTCCAAAGTTTTTGAACTTTTTTCTGGTTTGTCGAATTAGTATTATTATTTTCTATATTTTCAGAAATTCCTTGAAAATTTTCGACCGTGGTAGAAAATTTTAAGAATAATTTTTTTAATTTCCAAACAATTTTTTCGGGGGCTTTAGAATGTATAAAGAATTTATTCGACATGTCTATAAATGTATCTAATAATTTTTGATTATGCTTTACAAAACTTTTGAATAAAAAAAATTCAGAGAGTAAAGGTTTTAAGTAAGTAAATTAATAAAAATTTTATACATGAAGGAGAGAAAACATTAAATCTAAATTAGATATGATTAGCTGTAGAAAGTCATTTATATTTAAACTTAAATTTTGATTTTGTTTTATTTTTTATTACATGAAGTGTTTGATTGTTTTCAGCAGCAAAATCATCAATGATTAGTAATTAAAGTTAACATGTATATGTAGGGTAGGTGGGTGGCCTCTATCCCACCCTCCAATCAGTAAATTATAAGCGAGGGATTTAATTAAATGTAAGAAAATGGTAATGTGGCCATCATAGTAATCTCCTTACATTTTTCTCGAAAACTACGAGGTTTACGCAAAAAAGCTATTCGAAACAATTTGCTCAATTTTGGATTCTTTACAATTACTTGTTATATAAATTTCATGTAACTCCTATAGTTTATTGCAGTATCCAAAAAATATAAAAATTATTAACTTTTTATTTTTTTCTGGCAACTTTATGAAAAAAATGTTTAAATAAAACTTGTTCAGTATCTTATTTTCTATAAATTTTGTTTGAAGAGTTATGTAATATATTTCAAACTTAGGAAAATATCGTGAAAAAACAAAAAAAAATGCCTCGAATAAACATCTACTTCCGGTTTATGGATGTTCACGAAAAGCTTTTCAGTTCCAGTTTTTAACGATAAAACCCTAAGTTTAAAGTTTCATCTCAAACGGATCATTCGTTTTTGAGATACAGCGCCCACTGACATTTTCATGCACAAAAACAATACTTCCCCAAATGGTGATGTGGCCATCATAATACTTTCCCTATATTTTTCTCGAAAATTATGAGGTTTACGCTAAAATATTGTTCTTAATCATTTGTTCACTTTTTAATTCTCTACAATTATATGTTATATAAATTTCATGTAACTACAATAGTTTATTAGAAATTGGCAAAAAATGTCAAAATTTTCAATTTTTAATTTTTTTTCTCGAAAGTTAAGAATTTTATGAGAAACATGTTTTAATAAAGGTTGTTCAGTTTTTTATTCCCTTTAACTCTTATTTGAAAAGTTTTGTAATATTTCTTATATTTAGAAAAATATCGCTTAAAAACAAAAAAAATGCCTGGAGTAAACATCCACTTCCGGTTAATGAATATTTACCAAAAGCTTTTCAGTTTTTAACGATTAAACCTTAAGTTTAAAGTTTCATCTTCATCGGATCATTCGTTTTTGAGATACAGCGCCCACTGACAGACAGACACACACACACACACACACACAGACACAGACATTTTTTTTACAGAAATCAGAGTAATGGACTCAGGGGACCCCAAAACGGATATTTCCGCAAAAAAAAAATTTTAAAAAAAAATCACGAAACAATACTCCCCCTATATATACTATATAGGGAAAGTAAAAATAGTCTAAGAAATAAGTACTCACGAACTAAACTTTATTCTGACAAAAAGAAATTTAATGATTTGAGACGTTCAGTTAAATATGAAATTAGATCCCCTTACGAAAACCATATTAAACGATCTGAGGAGGAACTGAAGTCAAATCCCAAACTACTATGGACATTTGTTAACACAAAAAGAATGCTACCCGTATACCTGGAATCATGAAATATGGCAATAAAATAATATCTGACTCCTATGAAATTTCAAACGCATTCGCAGATCAGTTCAGTAAGTCATATCCACTAGCAAACTCAGTAGTTCAACAACAACATGAGCATATCACGGAGCATTTCGGTGACCTTAATATCAGTATTGATGACGTAGAGAAACATTTGCGTAAATTGAAACCGAAATTAACATCTGGAGTAGATATGATACCTGCGATTATTTTAAAAGATGCTGCTTGTACGTTAAGTAAGCCACTCCATCATTTATTTAAACTGATTTGAAATCCTAAAACTTTTATATTTTAACATTTTTCGCTAGATATCTTACTTTATGAGATATTCGACCGTTTCCATACATATCAACAACCCTGTATATATATAGACTGTTAATAATTAGAAATATTATGTATCATTCAACCAAAATATAAATGCAAGATGTAAGAAAAAATAATCATTTATACGTCAAATGTCATCAAAAATATATGAAATATTAAAAATCTCGATGCAAGTAATCATTTATTTCTCATAAAATAAGCATTAAAAATTTAAAACATATAAATGAAAAGTGTCAAGATTAAAACATAATTTAAGAAAAAAAATACTTTGTAAGTCAAATACAAATTCTGGTGAAACAACAAAATTAAATTATAATGCGCATATATAGATATACAAATACACGTTAATTTATGTACAATCACATAGTTAAATATAAATATAAAAAAAATTAATTGCTATTTTTTTACAATGAAATTTTTGACAGTTGCCATTTGAATGGATTTTTACCTATATTTTAACAATTCCAAGATGTTTATTTTTAAATTGAAGTCTTTTATTATTATATTTGTTCATATGCCGCAAGGCAAGTATAATAACATTGGATAAACGGTACACAATGTTTCCTTATTACTTCTCACAACCTTATTTATCCCAAAAAAATATTATGATTTTTTTACCTTTTACAAGTATCTTATTGAACTGAAATTATAAATATCATTTAAAAATTTATGTCACTAAATAACACCTTATAAGTTGTTAATATATCTTTATAAACGTTGTAAATTGTTCCAGTTAGGAAAAATTAACTTTCAAATTTTACAGGATTCCAAAAGCCACACCATATATAAAAGATGAATTGAGGTAAACCGAGGTTGGTTTATTTTATTGGTTTATTGGGGCGAGGTATAATATAATTGACCCAAAAATTGACGGATTTCTATGAAAGATATACCGCTTTCTCTCCGAAGAAAATAGACTACAAAGGAATAATGGACCCTTGTCAGATTGTAAATTTTGTTTTATGATAGCATCAAACACTGTTATAAGAATCTAATAAGAAATAAAAAATTGCTGAATTTTAGTATTCAGTATCAAAAATAATGCTAATTTTCAAAACACTATCATTATTAAATTTTTACAATAAAGGTATATCATACAGTTTTTAATGATACTTGAACATGTATTTATTATATTACACTTTTATTTAAAGTATTTCTTCACCGTTTCGTATTCCAATAAATTTATAATTTTAAAATTCCAAATATTATTTAAAACAATTAAAAATTCGAGTTAAATACATTTTATTAATTAAACCATTATTTATTACATTGAATCCCTTATTATTGATGAAAAACTATTTCACGACAATATAAGTTTATTTAATTAATAATACAATAAATATTTCAGCAATTTTTAAATTTGACAGTACAGTAATAATATACATTGAAACTATTTACTCAGCTATCTCTAACTAAAATAAATATATATTTTTTAGAAATGAGGGTTTAATACGTCACAAACATTAATATAATATTTTAAAGAAACAAATATTCCATAATTATTTATTTTATATTATATTAAGATTTGAATAGAAAATTTCATATTTATAGAACCTAAGTGAACTCTTTGTACTATTACGATTTTCTACGTTTATATTTTCATGAAACTACCAGAAAACTTTGTAGATGTCTATATTTGGACGGATTTGTCCAGCTTGCATGTAACATTGAATGGAAATCGGTTGACTTTTTCACTACCATTCACTTGTTTCTCTTCATTGTCAGAAACTCGTGCCGAAACACATTTTCGTAAAATAGGTAGATCACCTTGTAGAGACACCCTCTACATGTTCTCGCCTGTCGTCAGCATTAGCAGATGTTGCCTACCAGCACAATACTCTATTAGTGGACTTGTGCGTATCTATTGTATACGTACAATGAAAAAAAGCATTGATTATTCAACTCAGGTGATAATGTTAACACCTCCAAAAGTATTGTAGGACGTTTTGCTGATTCAGAAATGATTAAAACGTACAGTGTTAAATGAGAGATATTTAAACTATATAATTTTATTTTGTATTATAATTATAAGGAAAAATTAACTAAATTGTAAGTAGAATAACACTACAAAAAATAATTTTAAATATTAAGGGCCATAATTTAATTTTACGTGGAATATAATCATGATACATATTTGGAATAAAAGGTATATGAATATAAACAATACAATATGTAGTGGTTAAGAAAATATGTATTTAATCCTAAAACTTTATGAATAACGAGTAATTATGCCTAAAATATGCATATTAATTTTAAATTTTTAAATCTGTCTTATTTAAGAATTTCATGTATAGATCGATTATATACCAGCATTGTCAGAATTGTCCTTCTGGCCTTCATCTAATAAGGATACATATTTTGCTTTTGTTATTAACTTGACATGACATAATTTCAGCGATTGATTCACCTTCATTCCTTATTGGCCATTAGCAACAATCTGTACTAAAAAAGAAAAAAAATCTCACATTCGTTTCACCCTCACAGTTTTAAATCGAATTAGCGTCGCTTAGAGTTTATTAGTCTGCTGTATTGTTGGTTATTTAGTAGTATTGTAAATACGTGTTTCAGGAATGGAGAGGATGACGAGAGACCCGCATCTGATGGTATGTTGAGACACCTCAATTGGACGACAGTGCGTGCATGTACACAACATTTCCGTTATTTTAATTGACGCGGTGCGGATGATGCAATTAGTCCCAATGGAAATTAACGCAGGATTGTTGGACGAGGCGCGTCTACAAATTAATTGAGTCTATGAAGAATAAATTAAGAGGGTAATTATCTGATTTACATAATATCCCTCCAGTAGTCGAAAGAAAACATTTAAAAACGATACGAAAAACCAAACAAAAAATATAAAAACTTCGATTACAAATGTATTATGGTTGATATTGATTTTCCATTAATGGTTCTCTGTATATGTCATACACAGCCTAACCTAAATTAGAATCTTTTCGATAGACTCATAATATATATCATGCATGTTAAAATGCATTAATCGAACTACATTAAGTAATTATAATAAAAGTATTTTAAGTATCTGACATGTAGATAGATACATTTGGAAATGTAGAAGTCAAAATATAAAAAACGACGACGATTTTGACTGTTAGGAAAACTGGAAGTAAAATAAAAAAGAATCCTAGTAGTACTCATCGATCTACATCTGAAGAAATTGTTAAGACTTTGCAGGTTACTTTAGCTGTCTACTTGTAATATATCTACTCCATCTCAACCTCATTTAAAGTTAGATAATACTCACGCAAGTTGAAACCAAAACTCACAACAGGACTAGATAAGATTCCATTATCAATTTTTGTAATTTATCGACAGTTTGTTAGTTTATTGTTTGTATAAATTTATAATTAATAAAAATGTAATTAATGTAGTTGCGTCTTATTTAAATGATTATTAACAAATTGTTAATAAACTATAAACAAACACTGTCGGAATATAACAAGGAGTTAAGGAAATTGAAAAGGAAAACATGTAGAACGTTCTGTGAGGGAGTTACTGATAGGACCCAAACAGCCAGGTTCCACAAAGTCCTATCTAATGATCATTCCAACAATTTAATCAAAGAACCGAATGGGAGTTATGCAGAGAGACTTAAAAAAATCTCACTGTTCTACAAAAGACACGCTTTCCAGGTTCAACATCTGTTGACTCCCAAGAAAACAATGCTCAATCTATTGAAGGAAGCATATTTCTACCTACTAGAAAAAGCAAAAGCAAGGCTTTATGCTAGGCTATATGTCAATAGTATGGAAAGAGGGGTGATATTTATCCCTAAAGTGGGCCAAAGTATTTAGCACTTGTTTCTCTCACAGTATTCAAATCCGCCTGCTTTTCTGATTTCTTAATTCTGTGTCGGTAGGAGACTGTAATGTTAAATAATTTCTTTATTCCTTATTTTAAAAATTATTTAAACATAGGAAAACTTACTTTGTTTAGAGAATACTCCTTGAGATAATAAAAATATACAAAGCATGCATAACAAGAAATAACTTAAATTAAGTAAGCAAGTGTTAAGTCAGAGATATGCCATTAAATTTGACACTGCCATTAATATCAGAATCTTGCAATACAGTCTGGACTTCCGATGAGGACTATATACTTATATCTGAAGTATTTTTAAATTTGAATCAATTATCTATAAATTGATGAATTCAGCTGGGTAACGTTCCAAAATAAATTGAATTTTCAAGTATTGATATTTCTGCTACTGTAGAATAATTATTATAATACAGTTTAGTCGTAAGATTTATGAATTCTAAATAATTAATTTGTAAATTTGATGCTTTAAATCAGGCATGTGCAACTTCATCAAGACTGCGGGCCGGAAAACAAATTCAACCTAAAATCGCGGGCCGGGCCTTTTATTTTGAATATTGACGAAGATATTCGTAGTTTGATTTAAGGAAATTATATTATATTTATTACGTTTTAACATTAAAAAAAAATAAAAAAATAACAACACATATGTACATGTATGTAGTCAGACAGGCTTTCAGAAAATAGTTTAAAATGAACAAGTACAAACATATTTAATGGGAAGACTGTGCCTTCATATTTTTCACCAAATAATCAATATTTGGTGTAATATCGAATGTCGCAATACGCAGAGTGTACTCCAAATAAGAGTCTGTTAATCTTGTACGTGTTTTTGATTTAACAAACTTCATTCTCGAAAATAGCTGCTCACATTTGTATGTACTTCCAAATAATGACATTTTTCTGAGCCAAAGATGGGAGATTTGGAAATTTATCGGTTGGTAAATATTTTTTATAAAAATCGGTTAACGGCGTGTCTCTAAATATCAAATCAATCAATTTTCAGACTTGCTTCTTGGCAGTGAAAATCTTTAAATCTGGTGTTAAATTCATCTCTTAAAATTTATAACTCGTTTGCAAACGTTTCGAAGTTAGCATGATCTTTATGATTTTTAAAAGTGGGAAAATGGTAGGTGTTCCCTGTTCAGAGCTGATTTTCCCAAAGTCTTAATTTATTTTAGAATGACTTGACGTGATCATACAGTTCATGAACAAGTTGTTCTTGGGTTTGCAACTTTGTATTTAATTTATTCATATGACTTGTTACATCTACGAGAAACGCAAGATGGCAGACCCGATTTGTGTTCTTCAGCTCTTGTATAGGTTTTTCTTTCATATCCACAAAAACAAATACCTCATCTTTCAAATCATAAAATCATTTTAACATTTTTGCCAGCGCACTTCACAATAAAATGTTCAGACTGCAGTTCTTTCAAAAATGTTTGGAACTGACGGTGGTGAAGTGCTCTTGATTTAATGAAATGTATGCAAGAAACTACTGGCTTCATTACATGTGTAAATTTGATCGATTTTGCACACAAATTTCGTTGATGTAAAATGAAATACACTCAAAACTTCAGTCTCAATATTCCTACTACATAGTTCAAATTTAATTCTAGTGACAACTCCTAAATTAGAACCAACCATAGTTGGAGCACTATCAGTAGAAATTCCACTTAGATTCTGCCATTTAAGTTCAAATTGATCAAAAACTGCTTTTACTTCTTCGAAAATGTTTTTTCCTCATGTGATATCCTTCATAGGTCGAAGAGCCAACAATTCTGCTATGTAATTAAATTTGATATCAACTCCGCGAATAAAAATAGCTAATTGTGCGATATCGGTAGTATCTGTGCTCTCATCGAGAGCAATTGAAAATGCCTCAAACTTCTGCGACGCACTTAAGGTTTGATTTGATATCGTTGGCCATATCATCGATACATTTTGTTACAGTCCAGCCAGATAGACTTATTTTTTCTATATCGTCGCTCTTTTCAGGACACAGTTCTTTAACGACAGCACTAAGACACTCTTTAACAAAACCACCTTCAGAATAAGGTTTAGAATGCTTTGCAATACTATTGCATAAATCACTTTGTGTGATGTATGTTGCGCAGATATTTTTTTAAATTTATTATTTTATCTTTTCTTTGTTGCCCCATGAGATTACTATAACTAGAATGTTTTGATGTAAAGTGGCGTTTTAAATTAAATTCTTTTACCACTGATATACTTTCGAGGCAAATTAAACAAACGGACTTGTTTTTTGCATAGTAAAAAAGTAATCGTTAGTCCACGTATCTTGAAAAACACGATTTTCAATATCAACTTTTCTTCTCTTCTCTGATGTCATTTTAAAGATTATTTTAAATTGTAAATTAAGTATGAATTTAGAAACTGCTATACCTCACTACAAATAACTACGTGATTTTGCTCTGCTGATTCTTCCTTCACTAATCAACATACTTACAGCCAGTGCAAATAATACGGGGTGTTCTCTGTATACTGCATACACTGAATGCTGAATTGACTAAATACAGTTTTTTTTTTACTTTCAAGGGCCAGGTTTTGTGAGATTTGAAAATTGTGCTGCGGGCCGGATAAAATGGAGTCAGGGGCCGGATCCAGCCCGCGGGCCGTACGTTGCACATGCCTGCTTTAAATCATTCTCGAGCTTTGCGTTTTTGATGTACAAGATATCAAAGTTCATGACTAAACCACAATGGAAACCGAGGTTCAGATATAAATTTTGATGGACGAATTATCAAATCAATCAACATTCGTTATATCTATAAATACCTTATTCAAATTTATAAATAATAAACAGTTATTAGTAAAACTATAAGCAGCTAAATAAACAATTTTAAGGAAGGTGAGCTATTTATCACAAGTATTTAGAGGACAACATTTTACAATAGGTTTAAACGGTCAAAACAATGCTATGTCTGATGGCAGGACACTGCAAGCTCAACAAACATATGAGCAAAATAGGCCTGGAGAAAAAAGCACCTTGCAGATTCTGCATAGAGGAAAAAGGGGACTCGCTCCACATTATATGCTATTGCGAGGGCCTAGCAAAGATTATATATCAAAAGCTGGGCACTACAAACCCAAGCGCAGAGAACTGTAAGCGGGGATCCACAATAGATCTGATAAGGTCGCCATGGAACAGGCGCTGGTGCCACCCATTATATAGGGTCCGCCAATAAGGGCGCGTGAACTTTAAAATTGAATAAAACAAGTTGTGTGTGAGGTAGAAACGAAATTTATTTTTCATTCGAAAGGGTATTCGACCCCATTAAGTATGGAAGATAACATCCTTCAAATGACCACCGCGGCTCCGTTTGGTAGCCCGGATCCGGGAGGTCCAATTTTCGATGACTCTGGAGCACATATCGGCCTCAATTTGAGCGATGGCGTTGCGTATGTTGACTTTGAGGTCATCGGTGTTTAGAGGCTTGTTGGCGTAGACCAGCGACTTGAGATAGCCCCAGAGAAAAAAGTCTAAAGGCGTTAAATCGCACGATCTCGGTGGCCAGTTGATATCGCCTCCGCGCGAGATGACCATGTCCGGAAATCGCTCGTGCAGAATGTCCATTGTGGCATGGGCTGTGTGGCACGTGGCGCCGTCCTGCTGGAACCACATGTCATCCGTGTCCATATCATCCAGTTTAGGCCAAAAGAAGTTGGTTATCATCGACCTGTAGCGCTCCCCATTGACGGTTATGGCCGCCCCAGCTTCGTTCTCGAAAAAGTATGGACCGATGATGCCGCCGGCCCAAAATCCACACCAAACAGTGACTTTCTGGGGATGCATTGCCACTTGGTGGACCTCGTGTGGGTTGTTCTCACTCCAAATGCGGCAATTTTGCTTGTTCACATACCCGTTCATCCAGAAATGAGCCTTGTCGCTGAAGATGATTTTTCGGCCAAAATGGGGGTCTGCTTCCAACTGCTCCAGAGCCCAGTCAGCGAACGCCCGACGCTGTCTGTGGTCGTTTATCTTGAGCTCCTGGGTCAATTGGATTTTGAACGGGTGCAGACCCAAATCCAGATGCAAAATTCTGCGAGTTGATGTCTCCGAAAGGCCAAGTTCCTGTGCACGACAAAAAATGGACTGCCTCGGGTTCTCGCGCACACTCTCACGGACAGCAGCGATATTTTCGTTCGATCGGGCGTTTCGTCGACGTGTCAGTGTTGGCTGGTTGTTTACTGAACCAGTCGACTCGAATTTGCCCACCAATCGACGGATAGTCGACTCTACAAGCCGATCATCGCGACCGTAAAATGGGCGAAGTGCGCGGAACGTTGCTCGAACTGATGACCCATTTTCGTAAAACAATTTAATAATTTGCACGTGCTGCTCGACACTCAAACTTGCCATGGCGATTTGGGGTTATATACTGAACAAATGACAGCAACTTTGACAGCTCTACCTCGAACAACATGGCCGCACCCTTCCGACAAACTTTGCGCGTCCCTATTGGCGGACCCTTTACATCTATCTATCATCTAACGGATGCATTAAAAATACAAACCTAATCAACTTCGGTAAAGGGCGCATACGATTTTTAAAGAGCGCATGCGGTTGCGGCCAAACAGCAGATAGCGAAGGTGCATCATCGTTATAGTCCTGACCAGAAATCAATAAGTGGCTGGTACTGTTTGATTTTGGTATACATATAATTCATTAGAGTTGTGAGGGCTATACTTTAAAGTATATACATATAAAACGGCGTAAGCGTCATGTGGTCAATGGCCAAAACACTACTTATACTACAAATCTAATATTAAAATATAATTATATTGAAAAATATCATTAAGCGTATATTTGTCACAAACAACATCTTCAGCTGCAAGTTTTTTACTTTTTTTTATACAGAATACATGAATTATGTATTGACCGTCCAGATTTTAAAGTCAGTCTTATAGGTTATAGGTTAACATAGGGTACAAATGAGGTGTGTTAGCCTCTCTTGAACTGCGACCTAAAAGATCTATTGTACTACCCTTAACCAATAAGTCTCACATCCTCCATGAACCTGGTAACTTTCTTGGGGATGATATTGCTCACTTCTTCGTGGGATAATCGTTCCCTACCGAAGTGTGAAAAACGCTTGTGAGCAATCTCGAAACAAGTGCATAGTATGTGCTTGGTCGTTTCATCTGCCGGATCACATAATCTGCAGTTTCCACTTTCCGCTTTTCCCATTTTCCACAAATGGTATCGGAGGGCACAATGCCCTGTCATCAGTCTTAACAATGATATTTGATTAATTATTGGTCTCATAGGTTTGAAGCTGACGATATTTACATACATCCCATACTATAATAGTTATTATTGACAGATAACTTACCTGTACCGAAATTTCCTTAACAGTAAAAATAGTAATACTATGTTGGGCGAATTCATTGCAGCGATGAGTGAACCACACAATGAAGTTAAGGACTTTTTATTAAATAAGGATCTGTATAATATACACTAACAAAACTTTCAGAGTTAATATTCTTCAGCCCTTCAGAAACTACCAAACAACAAGTCATTTAACATAGTTTTAAGTCTTCTGCAGTTTGTTAGTAGATTGTCTCTACTTTTGCGCTTGGTAATGTTGTCTTAAAAATATTGTTTACGATTAGCTGTTTATTACATGTTTTAGAAAAAAACATAATTAATAACATACGCAGCATACAGGCAGTTGTTTGCCTGCTAACAAGTTAGAAAACTTTATTGGAACACCTAAAGAAAACAATCTGCAAAGTTACAGCGGCAATATGGATATGGCGCAGGCTCTTTGGCAGAACTTAAAGACTGAAACCCAAAATGATAGATTAGCTGGTAGTAAGACCCATTATTACATATAGCTCACTAGTATGGTTTAGGACATAGATTTGGACCTTCAGATATTCTGAACCTGATTAAACCAGAGTTCCTAGAAACACCGTCGAACGTAATTTCGGCCAAATTTGATTTTATATCTTTAAAGTGATTATTGACAGTCATCAAGATAGCCTGAAAAGAATTTAAAAAAATAACAAAACGCTCTAATCTGATTTACAAATGCAACAAAAACGGAAACAGTGTAAAATATTATGTGACGAATGACCAAAAATAATACAGTATGAAGATTATCTATATACAGGGCTATTTATAATGATTTGAAATGATACCTATGCAAAAAAACATCTCGTGTTATTGCGGATGAAAATGTAGTATTAGCAAAATGACACACGACCCAGAATACAATAGAAATTACCAAAAATAATAATTTACCAAAGATACATCGCAAAGTAATTCGATGGAGAATAATTCATATGCAAAAGTTTTTAAAAACACTACAAAAGTTCTTCTACTATCAGATAACAACGGTAAGCATCTAGCAAAACACCTTACAAATTTATTTAATAGAAACAACGTAAGCCCTGAAGTAATATCTATATTTAAACCTAATGCTAAATTTGATCAAGTTGTCGAAGATGCTGCAAAATTAGGCAAATATTTTTACAAAGAATGACCATGTCTTTATTCTTGCTGGCACTGTTGATGCTCTTAAAGGATCAAGTATAAATGGAGCAAAGGTACGCGAAATTTTATCTCCATTGACATCAATGACAAATGTACATTTAATTGCAAATCCGTTTTGGATACGAAGGAAGGTCTTAAATTCAATAATAGAAGATTTAAATAAATTTTTAGAAAGAACTAAAGTGTGACTTTATAGATTTTAATAAAATAACAAAAATAAATATAAGAGGATATTTTCATATGCTACCAAGAGACAAAACAAAATTATTGAAGAAAACAATGCAAACAGTTATGAGTGAAAAAATACCAAAAGTTTTATTTGAACCACTAAACGAAAACTCTTCATCTCCAAAAAACTAAATTGTGTCAACGATAGGAATTATACCCAAAACATAATAAATTGTCTACATCTTAATGTGCAATCGCTTAGATCAAAAGTAAACGAAATTGAAACAATTATAAACGATACTAATGAAATGTTCTCAATAATTTGTTTATGTGAGCACTGGCTCACAGAGTCAGAAGTCGAGTTATTAGCTATAGAAAATTTTCATGTTGCAAGTCACTTTTCTCGAAAATTATTTTGTCACGGAGGTGGTATGAATGCGTAATAATTTGAGGTATACGCCACTTTGTTTTAATAATTTAATATCTGAAAAACATTGTGAAATTACCGGGGTAATGGTAGATAATTTAATCATTTTAACTGCGTATCGTGCTCCCTGTGGAGATTTTAACACGTTTTTAGAGATTTTATCACTAGTGCTAGATAAATTAGATTTTATTAACATGACTGTTTATTTAACAGCTGACTTCAACGTTAGGTTCAACTTAAATGACTCGAATAAAAACGATCTACCGGACTTTCTCTCGGCTTACTATTTAAAACTTATGGTTGATTTGCCTACTAGGCAAAAAAATTGTATTGACAATATATGCTCAAATGGTGAATGCTCTGTTCAACCATTTGAAACAGGTATATCAGACCATATTGGCATTAAATTTACTATCACTGAGTTCAAAAATGCAGTGATAAAACCTATACGACAGATATGCAGACCTATTACAGAGGCCGGAAAGTTTTTATTATTTCAAAGTTTACATAATGAATCATGGAATATTTTAAACTCATCTTGCCATAATACCAGTATGTGCTTTGCCCAATTTATAGAGATATTTCTATATAATTTCAAAATTGCGTTTCCCGAGAAATCAGTTATTCGGCCAAATAATACCAAGCCTCAAATTTATTGGTTTACCGAGGAACTTAAAGAAATGAGGAACACATTACAACTCATATCTGCTGCATATAACAGACAACAATGTCCAATATTGCACAACATTAGAAATAATTATAGACAAGCGTACAAAGCAGCATTAAAAACTGGGCGAATTAAAGCAAATGCCCAATATATACAAAATTCAAATAACGAAATTGCAGCATTGTGGAGTATTATCAAAGCAAGAACCAATCCGGCATTGCCAGAGAAAGATTGTAAACTTACTGCAAATGATTTTAATATTTATTTCGCGAAAGTTGCCAATAAAATAATTATGGAGATGGAAGAACCTAACGTTGATCCAATTCTTTTAATGTGTAAAAATAATGTACGTGTTCAAGGCTATTTTTGTTTTAGTGAAGTATCGTCCAGTGTTGTCAGTAGCGTTATCCAAGGATTGAAAGTAACCAAAAGTCGAGATATATATGGAATGAGAGTTGACGTCTTGAAATCAATTATGAATAGCATATTGACACCCCTAACAATGCTAGTAAATTTATGTATTCAATCTAGTCATTTCCCTGATGTTTTAAAAGTAGCTTTAATTATTCCAATTTATAAAAATGGCGATAGAAATGACCCCAACAACTACCGACCTATTTCTCTCCTACCTATATTTTCAAAAATTGTCGAAAAGATATTAGAAATTCAACTTACTAACTACTTTGTTTCATCGAACTTATTTACCAAATGTCAATATGGATATCGAAAAGGTTATTCTACTTCGGATGCAATATTAAAATTTATAGATTTTACATTAAATTGTTTTGAACGAGGGGTAGAGGCGAAGTCTACATTCCTTGATTTGTCAAAAGCTTTTGACTGTGTTTCTCATAGTATACTACTTCGCAAATTATACTGCTATAACATCCATCCAGATAGTATAAAATTAATTTTATCATATTTGTCAGATAGGACTCACTGTGCATACTATAAAAATACAGTCTCGGACACAGCCAAGTTAGAGCACGGTGTACCACAGGGTTCAATCCTTGGACCGCTACTATTTCTTATATATATCAACGACTTTCCATGTAGCCTTCCTTGTTCAGATGTGATCTTATTTGCGGACGATACCACTATTTCTAATTCAGTTGGGTCATGCTCTGATCAAGAAGTAGTAACATCGTATACAGAATGGTTTTGTAGCAATAAATTAAAGTTAAACGAACAAAAAACCAAACAACTTACTCTGTCATTACGAAAATCAAATTTAAATAATGAATCAACGAAATTTCTTGGTGTGTATCTTGATTCAAAAATGAGTTGGGAAACACATGGGGATGCATTAGCTAATAAACTTGCTAGAAATATTTTTATTTTACGAAATATTTCTTCCCAAGTACCACGATACGCACTCAGATCGTACTATCACGCGCACATACAGTCCCACATACAATATGGCCTAATTTCTTGGGGTCATTCAGCAATTAGACATAGAATATTTAGCTTACAGCGAAGAGCAATTAGAGTTATAGCTGGTTGTTCTTACAGAGATGACTGTAAAAATGCGTTTATAGAACTTAAGTTACTAACACTGCCATGTCTGTATATCTACGAGTGCTTAATATATTTAAAAACGCACTCTAGTAGTTATCCAACTCATGAAAATAACCACACGTATACAACTAGATACAGAGATAATATGTATCCCTCTTCATATCGGTTAAGCAAATCCCTGACCGGCACAAGATACTACGCGATAAAATTTTTCAACCAACTCCCATCACATATTCGAGAACTGGATTTATGTCCTTTTCGGATACAGTTGAAACAATATCTTGCAAGGAAGGCATACTATAGCTGGGATGAATTCTTAAATTCTGCAACAGATTTTACTTTATAATTTAAAATTTTAGGTATACATTTTAATTTTAATTTTAAGGTTTTATTGCTTTATAATTTTAATGTTTTAATATTTAGTTATTTATTAATATTTTAACAATTTTATTACTTTAAGATTCTCTCATTTTACCATTCAACGTTTCAACATTTTATAATTTTAACTAATATTGTCCCTATTTATTATTTTAATCCATATTCTAGTCATGATTTTACTACATTGTACTGTTTTTATGTCCTCTGGTCAATCCGTTTTGTTTTGTCAAATTAATTTTAATTTCAATACCTCAATTATTACTAATTTTATAAGACCATTATCAGCACTAAGTAAATCTCTCTAGATAGCGGAATATATATATATATATATATAAAATACTCAAGTTATTACGATTAATACCAAATATTTAAAATGAATCTGTATAATATTTAATATAATTTATTTAATGTATTTTTAATTAATATTAGCATAGTATAGATATTAGTATTATTATAATAGAGATATTTAAAATTGTATTGACAAGTGTAAAGCTGCAAAGCTATTGGCACAATAAAGATTATTATTATTAATAATATGTATTTCTTAGCAACAAAATTAATCAATAATTATGAAAATATTGTCTCTTGTAGCCACTAGGTTACTGACATATACGGCCTAAAAACATGGAATCAGTTGCCCTCAGGCAAGGCTAATCAGTCTTACAGGCTGAGACAATAGCAAGAATGGCTACAAAGAGGCACATATCTGCCTGATCTCAGATACCCAGGCTGCCCTTTAAAACCTCAAAGCATACAGCTTCAATTAGAAAACTTGGAACTGTAAACAAGCTCTGAACCAATTGGCCAAAGGAAAAAAAGCTCACCCTACATGTGGGCTATGAAAAGCACATAGGAAGGGCGTGCGCCATATCTGGAAAAATAGTGCAAAACTGGGCATTAGATAAACGCACCAGGCCAAAGGCAATTCAAAATGTTCATTGACCTCTCACTAAGCAGAGTTAAACAGCTTTTGTGCCTAGCAAAAACGAGATTAGTTTGGTAACGACATTGCCAAGTGAAGTATCATCTCCACAAGAGAGGTAAAGTTGATAACACCACTTGTAGATTATGTGTATTGGCAGAGAAAACGGCCAAGCACATCCTATACGTGTGTGTAGCACTGGCTAGCTAGACTAGCTCTAAACGGAGAAATGGACATAATGCAAGAATGGATTAGGACCTCCTAGGAAGTTAATTGACATTACCAATGAAATTGACTTCTTGGAAACATACTAGTAGTAGGTTATTAGTACAAAAGATTTAACCACAATACATTGCAGTAAGCCTGTCTATAGTCTATTTAATCTAATGAGTAGTACGCTAGTGAGTAGTCATCACAAGAGATTTTTAAAGACAACTTTTTACTGCCCCCATAAATAAAAATTTAGGAAACGTTGATCAATTTAAATATTTTTAATGATTAAACATTCCTGTTACGGATTCGTTATTAACTAAACAATCCAATAGCAAAAGTAGGAGGCTATAGAATAATGTTTTCATAAGTTACTTTTAAAGACTTGGTTCAAGAGAACCGTAATTCATAAATACTGATCAATTTAAATGCAATTTTTAAAAACATGAATTTTATTCATCTTAAGAAACGATGAAATTTATAGAAATATTTAATATCTGAGTTTCTTACAAATTCAGTTAGACAATTAGATATTTTTGAAATAAGGGAATTCTCCTAAAATCCATTGTCGAACGTTTTATGCGTATTAGCACGGAAGCAAATCATTATTTAGAAACTCCTTAGATACCTTAACACTAGTTCGAGCACATTGTTAATGCACTAATTTATTTGTGTATATGTTTTCCGAATAAGTACTAGAGAAGATCTGCTTACCATCACAACATGAAAGGAAGTAATATATCATTATACAGCAAACCCCAAATTTTTCAACCAGAAAAACTAGACAATGTTCTGTAACTAAATAAATAAATTCGCCTGCATTTCTGCTTAAATAAGTGATAATTGTGCTTTTCTTCAGGTCGTCTTCTAAAGAAACTGCGGTATTAATTCTAGTAATGTTTGAAACTAAAAACACTTTTTTCTTTTCTTATTGTCCTTGAGCCCTCGTAATCTACTTGATCTATCGAATCCCTAAAATCTTAGAGATAATTTCGCTAAATATCTGACTAGAAAAGACTTATGACCTAAAAGAAATCCGACACTACCCTACTCTAAGAGTGTTCAAGCACTACAGACATCGCATGAATAAACTATGTTTTAAGCCAATAATATTGCTCGCACATTTTTCCATTGTTTAAAAATATTAAGCATATTTTCTGCCTGCTTTATTCAACACGCCAGCTAAAATAATCATCTCCGTTGTTCCTCACTTGCTCTTACAGGCTAAGATACTATACATCTTGCGCGTTACTTTAAACTGAACGTTTAACTGTTCATCCTGCCAGCTTAACTATAGGGACATACCTTCTAATAAACTGAAGCAAGGAATAATAGTAAGTAATTGTCATAATATATGGCCTAAATTTTTCAAGCACAAATACTACAATTGATTTGTAAATACACCACATCAATATTGAATTGACAAGGCTGATACTTGGTGAAATTCCATTATATATAAGGTAAGTAAAATACAAATACTTATAACTCCTCTCCATACTTTAGTATACAAGAAAACATTGTAGTCTCTAACAACCATTAATCATCTGCCTGATGAAGCCACTGTGTGGCGTAACATATGTCGAAGTTTCGACATTAAAGTCAGTGAAATCACAAACCGAGTGTTATTTAGTTTGTATACCACATCCATCCCGACGTTAAAAGCATAAGACTGTATAAAAAATTGTAAATAAAAATCGAGTATTGCAAGAACAGGAACACAGCTAAGCCACTTTTTATTTTAATAGAAGCTTTTCTTTTAAAATCAAGTAAGTAAGCTAAATATAGATGAACATTTTGGAACAAACCTGCAATACAAGAAGGACGTTCCCATAAATTGTTGAATCTCCGAATAATTTTAAGTACCTGGCAATTGTATGGTTGTGTTAATTACAAAATCATACAATTCAATTTATCTCAATTGATATGGTCACCAAAATTAATAGATACAGCATACTGTTTCCCTCTGGAAGAAATTACGACGATATTTACCAAAAAGCATGTTTTATATCAATATTAGAAAAATATGCATTTTTCAATCTAACTAAATTGCTATCAAGTCCTAGTAATACATATCAGAACAGAATCTATCTTTCCCAGCTTTTTTTTTTACAAACAATACAAGTGATGAGGCCGAGTTGTAGTTTTCTATGAACTTTTGAATTAAGATAAAATTTAATCACTTGCTAAACGAGGTAAATCATAACCTCGAGTCGCCATCATCAGTGTTCATAAAATGTTAAAAAAAAACGCGGATTTTCTAACCTATACTATTGTTTATGCTTCTTAATTCCCATTCTTGGCTATGCAGTAGTCGCATCTGAGTTATTGATGTCATAAACATGGTTTGGGCAAATTTCTGTCATTTAGTGAAAGAGTTATCTTCAGAGTTTAAAACTATATTGTGTTTCTTTTAATTAATCCCAAGGGGAAGTTTAATAACGCTAACCGTTTGTAAACCATTATTGAATTCTAATTTTGTACGCACTAAAAAATATGGATCTGATAGAGTTGCTTCTTTACGTATGTAACAAAAGTAGAAAAATTGAATCCCAAATATTAACGTTTATATGAGGTTGAGTTATTGCCGTTTACGTACCGTAAAATTGAATATGGCTCTTCTTTCTTCTTCTTCGATGGCACCACAGCCAAACGTTTACGGTCATTAGCGAACCTTTTCCAGTTCCATATTTTTAGCAATTCTTTGTCTCTGGGTACGTTATCCGCCCATCTTGCTCTTAGTCTAAAAGCTGGTGGTTTCCCTTCTCGTTGCCTTAGGAGCACTTTTTTTCAGCCCGTGCCTCTGGTATGCGTTGTATATGCCCAGTCCATCTAGGCCGCATTAGTCTTATATGTATTGAAATGGGTGGACATCTGTAAAGTTAGTATAATTCGTGATTTTGTCTTACTCTTCACACTTCATTATCGTTTCTGCATATATTCTTCTTCTTCTCATCAATTGTCTACACTTCGCTTCCGTAGCATACTACTGTTCTGATAAGGGTTTTGTATAAGCAGGTTTTTACGTCTCTGTGGATGTTTCTAGACTTTATAATTTGTAAAAGGGAGAAGAGGGCTCTGTTGTTGCTTGTTAATCGTTCTTTTATCAACATGGTTTCTTCATTTTAGGTTTTTACGATGGAGCCTAGGTAGCTGAAATGCCTAACACTCTCGAAGCTGTAGTTTCCAAATACTATGTTTTCTTTGATGATTTTCAATCCAATGTCTCCTACCACCGCTTCGATTTTTACGAAAGCATCCTTGAATTCTGTCATTGTTCTGCCCAAGATGTGAAGCTTTAGTACGGGGAGTAGTTGTTTTAACTGTTAACTGGAGTTTTTACATTTATTGTAAAACATAAGTGCAGAAACGCTCATGGAGATCATATTTGTCTTATTATTAATTTTCATTCAACATAAATATTGTTATATAACCTTGAGGGCTACCTTGTTGGGGAAGAAAAGCACAAGCTAGGATATTGCGTATTTTAAATTGTAGGAGTCTGTTTTATAAGAAGTTGTCAATTAGGTAAAGAAGATACGATAGTATCTTTAAGGAATTGCATTTAAACGGCAAATCCTAATGCCAGACGGAGTCAAAAGGTTTTTGGATTTTGGCGAAGAAAGGTAGAGAGTAGCACAACAAGCATCAACTACCTTTTTGGATGTCTAATAACACTACCGAGGATTTCTGGCGTTCGATGTGTGCTAATTGGCAGTTTGAGGTAACGATTGAAGTGTTAAAGAACGATGATCTAGGAAACCACTTTATTTAATAATAAAATGCAATTCGTGATATATTTTCTTTTAAAATCATTTAGGTTAACATTATCTATGGCTGTAAAGCAACGAATCGCTATGAATTCTTGCAAAGGTGCGATTTATCATTACATTGTAATTATATTACTACTATATATTTACAACATTGGAGAACGACAAATTTATTACATATATAGGCTTATAATGGTGATGATGTGTCATTAATGACATCAACAAAAATATAGCTACAAGTACGCATAAAAGCCCTCGTTGGGCTCCAGTATAATAATTTCGACTGCTTAATGTTGCCGGGCGGATGAGGGTTCAAAAATAGTAATTTGTTTAGAATGAAACTCATAACGTTAACCTTTGTTCCAAAAAACTCTAAAGCTATTACATATGTATAGATTTCGAGTTTTATAAAATAAATATTCAATTCAAAATACATGTAATAATAATAATAACAATAAAACATTTCCTAATTAATACTGATAATAAATAAAAAGCTTCTCAAAGGTTGACAAACAAAAGTTGACTTATCTGAATTCCTCCTTTTCACTTCCGTAGATTCATGGGCAGCAAACAATGATGAAATTAGTCTATAGGCGAATACGAGGAGAAAAATCAATAACTAATTTCAAAAAACAAATAGTGTAAAAATTCTAATAACTAGTTTACTGCTTTAAATCAAAAACGAACTAAAATGATGAATCTGTGAAAGCAAATGAAAATAATATGGAAATAAATTAACCCTACATACGCTAGATAATCACTGTCTTTTTTATCTTTAAAAGTTATCCAAAGGAGTTTTCTATCTGTATGTAATATTGATTTTCAGTTTATATTATTGTGGTTTGATTTATTTTTTTTAAATTTATGGTATTAATTATATTTTTGAGAATGGAACAATAATTTAATTCCAGGACAATAGCATTCTTATCAATCAAAATAATTTCTAAAATATTAAATAAGCCTATTTCTAGTTCTCTTGAAAATATCACAACTATCCTTAAATTCCTTCGCTGTTGTAAAATACCTTCGAAGAGTTGTAAACCAATAAAACGAACCTATATCCAAAATCGGTGTACATTTATAGCACCTTGTGGGAACCGTAAATTGGAGCCTCTATAAAATTTAAACGTAAATATTGATACCGACTAAACCACAAGGAATACATTTATATCCAGTCATAAATAAATCTGTTTTTAATATTCAAGGACAATTTTAATATTGAAAAATTTGTATCCATTCTAATCAAAAAATAATTGTAATATATAATTTGAAATTAGATAGATACAGATTAAATATTAATATAATTGCTATATAACTTACTAGATGTAAATATAATTATATTTATAAAAAATATTATGTTATATTTTTATAATGGAATAATTAAAATAAATAATCTTTAAGATATTCTAACTTGCAAGTTGCAATTAAATTTATTACCCTCAAAACTGTTTGCGAAAAGTAAAACAATTAATTTCTAACTACGAATTAAATGTATTACAGACTTTGATTGATATTAGTTCTGATCTAGATAATTTGTGTCATAATGACAAATATAATTTATGATGTTTGGTATTAAAAATGATACTTATATTATTATTGTTGAGAAACCATAGGTGTGTCTTATGATTAAACTTTGGGGTTCGACGATTATATTATTGGGCATATATAAGGTTCCTTATAAACATTTCTTAAGTCGGGGAATCTAGAAAAGGTTGTGTGATAATTTGGTACTTTCCGACCTTAACTTTTCTGATATGCTTTACGATCGATGTTTGTTGCAGGATACATCAAATAGAATCCACAGATTATACTTATATAAAGCACACGCTTTATTTATGGAATAAGAATATATGACCTTATTTTTAAGATTTTATAGGATTCGGGATGATTAAATATGAAAAATCGGTGGGAATTAAACTAGAACTGTTTTTATTATAGACTCTTAATATATTAAAATATTTAATTATAGACAGATGTTCACAATATAAATGTAAAGTTGCGATGACTTTAATCACCTATTGTGTATCATACAACATTTAAAAAGAGTTTTAAGTTTAACACCTATTTCAAATCATTAACCTTTCAATAATTCTCAAAATATGCGAAGGCTTCTCTTTTTACTCGTCAAACTGGATAACTGCTAATTCAAAATGGTTTACTATTATAAATACATATTACAAATTATGATAATTTATATATTTAGTGTATTTTAATATACTTCGTCCAATATACTTAGATGTATTTTATTATATTTTTGTTTTTTTTTTTGTAAATTATAATATTATAGTCATCTGGATTTAAATTAATAGTTTTTTTACAAAAAATATATTTTCAGATTTTGATAGGAAACAGTTCTGAACTGAATCATGCCTTGCAATTTATTTAAAAATATGTATTCTTTGTTGTAAAGGTTCAAAATGGTGTCTACACTTTGCATAAGACCTACATAACTAATTTGGCCATTACAATTACTTTGACCAATATAAATCAAAACCTGAGAAAACTATCTGCATGCAGCAATAAAATATTGGGCAATATTGTGTTTTCCCATTTAAAATGCACCGGGCACCACATTTAGAAACCACAAAAAATACCATCTTACGAAATATTACACAATATTTTTTACAGCCCACTACATTTTTTCCTCCATAAACTTTAAAACATCCTATAAAACTCTAAAAATATTAACTTTAAAAATTTTATAGTCGCTGCTGCGGACAAAAGTGCGGTTAAGGTAAACCGACACTGGTTTCTGGTTTATTGGTTTATTAGAGCATCGGAGGGTAACGTGATCCTGGAGATGGGAGCCCTTCTGCGAAACACCGGCGCACTTTCTACTCGTTTATGATTTGTTTTTATTGCACTGACTTGACTCCGTATTGTATTGAATGGACGGTGTTTGGCCGGTTTATTGATGGGGCTGTGCCTTAATTTCATTCCGGCATTGCTTTTTTCTCTCCAGAATGCAAATACACACAATTCATGCTCCGAACACTGGATTTTATTGTTATTTACAATCCAGACGATACCGACCACGGAAGTCTTACACGTGCGAAAATATGAACTGTGAAGTGAAAAGTGAAATATATACATATTTATAGAGTAGTCTATGAAATTATGGTTAATAAAATTTAGGTATTGATATTGATAGATTACATATGTCTTTGATAAAAATCAAAGAACATTTTTATTTTATGCTTATCTACAAATGGAATTAAACTTATATGACCGTTTATTTTGAAAGTGGCCATTTGTCAATTATTTCCAGTTTCCCGTGGGTAATGTTAATGTACAACTTCAAGTTATCTATCAATAAAGAATTTGAGGTTACTTATATTCCGAGTAAATACGATAATTCTGGACAAAGATTTCAGAGTTAGTTCAATAATTCAGCCGTTTATTTTGAAAGTGGCCTAAGTCCATTTATACTTAAATTAAGATATTTATTATTGGTAATGTCAGAAAGCAGCGATGAATGTAATTTTAATTAATTAGTATTTAACAAGTTAACCTCAGTTTTTAGACAATTGCATTCGTTGAATAATCAGTACGCTTAAATAATGCAGTACAATTAAATATAAAACTTAAAATTTAATATTACATTTTAGAATTTTCAGATAGTAAAGAAGAATAGGTAATTAATTTTTTCAAAAATTCAAATTCAAAAATCGAAAAAGAAAGAGAATTTCGGAACAATATTGGTCTTCAGGGGATGAAGGTGCAAACATACATCCAAAAAGTGCTAAAGATTAAACGGAATTCAAGAAAAAGATATTAAACTCAAACCGGAAATATTGTAACTTCAAGAAGAATAAAGAAAGAATATTTTTGAGAAGTTTTGGTATTTGAAAAATTTTAATAAACAAAATATATTGCTTTACGAAGCTATCGATCTAAAAAATTTGAAATGAAGACGCCAAAAAACGGAAAAGGGTTTTAGGTATTTGTTAAATTCTAAAAAAATTCTTTTTGGGTACCTTTAAAATAAGTGAAGGACACTTAAAACGGGTATTAAACTCTGCAAATATAGGAAATGATTTACGTGGGCGTATGGTTGGATCATCAAGAAAAATTTCTAAGGAAGAGAAAAGACACGTTCCTAAATTTGAATCCCATTATACCAGATCTCATAATCCTAATAGAAGTTATCTACATCTTGATCTAACTCTTAGGAAAATGTTTAATTTATACGAGCAAGAAAAATAAAATAAAAGCCGTTAATGAGTGGACTTACAGAAAAATATTTAAAAAAGATTTTGATATCCATTTCCACCAAGCGCGAAGATACATGTCAAAAATCCGACTTATTAAATATCAAAATTAAAGCGTCGAATGTTGATGAAGAAAAGAATAAACTTACCGAAGAACACGATGTTCATTTAAGACTAGCAGAATCAGCTAGGAAGTCCCTAAAACAATATTAGGTACAAGTACCACGCACATTAGATGATTATTTTGCTTTTTCGTTCAACTTGCAAGAAGCATCACCTTATCCAAAGTTGACTACTTCAATTTGGGAATTCACAATTTTCATAACGATAATGTTCACATATAGGTTTGGGGTGAAACTATTGAATCAAGAGGTGCTCAAGAAATAGCTTCATGCATTCCAAAACATGTTAATTTAAAATTAAATTTAAGAAGTGAAAGAAACATTATAACTTTGTGACCTGTGTGCAGGGCGAAATAGAAACATTAGAGTGGCTAAAAATTGCCCAAACTGTTGAAAATAATGTGAAAATCATAGATCATTAATTTCGTTTCGTTTTTAGCAAATAATAGAGATTTTGGCGTAGTAGTAATGGCATTAAAATTTTTAAAGTCCTGAACTTATTACCATGATGGGATAGACCAAGAAATTTTGAAAATATTATATTGACACCACTGTATAAAAATATCACACTAATTACAACAGCAAAATTCATTTCATACATAATGGCATTGATAGGCCTTTCAAACAAATAAAAATTTCGATGATATCTCATACACACTTTGATTAAAATTTAAAGGTAGGAAGCGCTTAATGAAAGACCCTATACAATTTCCTCAGTAATATATTATGTAATCCAAGAGGGTCGCATGATAATGCAAATTCATTACAAACTGAAGTAAAATCTAAATTAAAAATAAAGGAGGAAAATGACTTGATATTTAAAATTATATGTTACAAAGCTATGCACATTATTGGCATAGTAGTACAAAAAAGGATCAATATATTACTCTCCAATTTAACTATCATCTTCATTTAACTGCATTCTTGCTTCGTTACCATTTTTGGTTTTAAAACATACACAGATTGCCAAAATTCTTTAGGCTTGTATGTTAAATTTAATTATACTCAGCTTATGAATTTCTTCTATAAATGATTACTAAAATGTTTATATCTTAACCAAAATTGTTAAAGGCAAATGAATCATTGAATTGCTTGTCAAGTTTGTGTATTGTTTGTTCGGTTAAACAAGCGATGACATACAATTTCACCTTAATAGCTTATAAATTGTCAAAATGTCATATAGGACCAGAGAATACATGCCTCACTATTAGTATCTTACTAACAAGTAATTTTTCTGATTCAATTTTCTCTTACACCCAGGAGATTTTATGTATATGCTATTTGAATGTCGATTTAAAACGGCCAATAGTGATAACAATTGGATATTGATTTAAATTATCCGTCGGGTTGTTGGATTCTTCTAACTTTAACATTACTCATATCTTAATGGCATTGTTTATTGTTCTATAATTAGAACCTTATGAATTTAGATTTTAGATGCATTTAACTGCTTAACTAATTCGACTAAATTATTACATTATTTTTAATTGTGGGATTAAGGACATATTTTTAATATTATTAGTGGTATATATACATTGGTGTGTTCAAATATTACCTAATAATTTAGTTAAAAATACAAAACACACAAATTTAAAGAAAATTAAATAACTAATATTTTTAATTCAATTAAAATTCAATTAATAGCCGATCAAAGCTAAGCTAATGATGTGAATTATCCCTTAAATTCTATTTTTTAATAAATTGATAGAATTAATTCTACAGAAAACTTCCAAAATAATTCAAAGTGATCTTCCTTCTTTTCAAAATAACACTTTTAATAGTATCAGTTCAATGCCAACATTTCACAAAGTGATTGAGTTCTCAACTTTTTAAACAAATTCTATATTTTTAAGGTGATTAAGTAATATCAATATTAAGTTGAATTCGTACATTTTTTAAGTTTTCGATTTTCTTCAACAGGAATAAACCAGCACATTTTGTTGGCAATTTAAGAAAAACAATATATAGTATAAAAATATATAAATATGTAATAATAACTTTATATCGTTTATTATATTATTTTTTTAAAGTTTAAAGTCGAATGGTAAATAATTACTGCGTCACATAATCACGTCATCAAAATATCAAACTTTTTTTTGGAGGAATTTGAGAGAAGAGAAGTGTTATAAAAGGATGGTACCTTAACATTTACCTATTCCTTGCAATTATAACGCCAGAGCCTACAATAAAATTCGCTGCTCCAAGTGCAATTTCGTATTTGACGTATGAAATAAAATTCTTATTTTAATAATAAAAATAATGTTTAACTAACGAAATATTTTGAATTTTAATCAACAACCCTTCGCCATCTATCTTACAACTTCATGATTCCACGATCATAGATTTTCTGGTCCTTTTTAGCAAAAAACTGAGCCAAGTAAGATTTAAGATCTTCGTCACTTGCAAAGGTATTGAAATTTTAAAAAAATAGTGTAACGTCACTTCCCAACCAAGCTCTAGTAATTTCTTACGAGTGGACAAAAGGTCTCACGTTGTCATGGTGGAACACGACTCCTTTGTAATTTACCAGTTTTTGCCGTTTTTCATTGATTACAAAGGTATTTTATGTTTTGGACAGCTTCCAAGGAACCAAACTATCAATTCAGAAGCAGCCCAAAACATAAAATACCTTTGTAATCTCACCAGTTTGACAACATATTTTTTTCTGATGCAATTCAACTTTCGATGTGTCTTGAGCTGGTTCGTTTATCTTACACCATGATCGTTTTCGGATAATGTTGCTGTACCTCTAACCTCTTTGCTATCTGACAAACGATTATATTCCACTCTGGTTTTGATTTGGTCGTCATCATGTTCGGTGGGACGTCTTTAATGGTTAAATCTTCAGAAAGGAATTTTTTAAACCCATTCTCGCACTTACGCTCTATTAAGCAATCATTACCATAAACTTTACATGTGACTTATATCATTCATAAAAATAAAGCAATGGTATATATGAAATTACTTTGTTGCCAATCCAATATTTGCCGACCCTACATAACTCTTGCCCAAATGTACATCTTACAACAAAGAGGTTCAAAGTGCTTAGTCCATCAAGTACGCCATGAAAACCTTACAAGGGGAATGGATGAGGTGTAAATAAAATATCACGCTTACATAAATTTCAACCTTCATGAAAATATTTTCATGAAGGTTTATTTTTGTAGTAAGAGAATTAAAAAAAAAACAAAACAATTAAAATATCTATAGACTAGAGATAGAAATATATACATAAGAAAAACCGACACCAAAAACAATAACAACAAAAAGACAAATCAAGGATATGAAACTCCAACATACAACGTACAAACAATTAAACAAAATAATAATGGAACTAAAAAATAACAAAGCATCAGGCTTTGACAAAATAATGAACCTCATCATAAAACAAAACAAAAATACATTAATACCAATCCTTATAAAAATAATAAATGCAGTAATCGGCCAAGGAGAATAACCAAGATATATGAAAAAATCTACCATCATACCAATACATAAAAAAATGAGATAAAAGAAACCCAGAAAAGTACAGACTCATAACACTGCTATCGACACAAACAAAATCCTCGAAAAAGTAATACAAATCCAAATGAGTGACC
This sequence comes from Ontholestes murinus, assembly GCA_963969525.1. NCBI lineage: Eukaryota > Metazoa > Arthropoda > Insecta > Coleoptera > Staphylinidae > Ontholestes > Ontholestes murinus. Next base: position 64,134,575 of record OZ018394.1, on the reverse strand, counting down.
ACCTACTAAAAAACAAAATGAATATAAAAAACAATATGCCGTTCAACAAAACTCAGGAGCAGTATCAGCAATAAATGACCTCATACACTACATAAAAACAGAACTATATTAAAAAAAACAGTAACAGCATTATATATAGACATGAAGAAGGCATTCGACACCATCTCAAAACCAAAACTACTCGAAAAACTGAAGGCATTAGAAATAAAATATAAAGAACAAAACCTAGTAAAAACATACCTAACAAACATAACACAAAAAAACGAAGGTAAACGGTGGAGAAAGTCAATAATCAGAAGAAGCAGAATACGGAATTCCCCAAGGAAGAATCCTACAAACTATACTATATCTCACACGCGGATGATACCTGTATAGTATACACAGGAAATACACAAAAAACTAGAACAATAGACCTATACAATCAAATACAAGAACTAAATATCGAGAACATGATAAAACAGAGTAACTTACTACTGATATACAAATTGAAAAATAATCTAATAAGAACAAATATTCCACTAAAAATTAACAAACAAGGCCATGAATAAAAAACAAGAAGAAAATCTGACGTACGAACAGAAAAATTTCAGACATCTAAAATTTCACAAACTTTAACAAAAGAATCCATAAAACAGTTCAACAATTTAGAGGAATATATAAAAACAATCAATTACGCCATTTTCAAACTAAAACTTAAAAATATAATCCTAAACAAAAAAATATAAAACAGACAACACACTACTGTGAACAAGAAAACACACTATCCCTTAATACCAAAAGCCCGAGATGAAACCAAACATCCGCCAATATCGATGTGAAGAAAAAGGGAAGAAGCCAGAGATATTTTTATTTACAATGTTTATACATGCACTATATCTATATTATAGTTGTAAATATTTAAATACAGATTTGAATTTCTGAAATTAAAAAATACAACCTATTTCTTAAAAAGCATCTAAATCAAACCCTATTTATGTTTATGTTTATGTTTATGTTTATGTTTATGTTTATGTTTATGTTTATGTTTATGTTTATGTTTATGTTTATGTTTATGTTTATGTTTATGTTTATGTTTATGTTTATGTTTATGTTTATGTTTATGTTTATGTTTATGTTTATGTTTATGTTTATGTTTATGTTTATGTTTATGTTTATGTTTATGTTTATGTTTATGTTTATGTTTATTATTCTTTAGCTTACTATTCAAAAATAAAATAAAAATACATATCAAAAAATACACAAAAATTATACGAAACGTACAAAAATTTATTGTCTTAGAATATAAACTCCCTCATTAATAAGTTATCATCAACAAATATTTTTCAAACAATCCCACACATATTTGAATGTTTATAAAAAGAGAAACCTATTTTGCTTTTGAAAACTGGGATTTTTTGCAAATCAAAATTTTAGAAAAGGTATCTAATATTTCTACAAAAGTAGATAAAGCCAATCCTTTAAAACTAACCATCCTCTTAATAAATGTGTTCATTTAAACTCATACCTTTTATTTATTATTCTATAATTATAAAAATATCGTTACATGATGAAGCTATTCTCGTAGGAGATTTTAAAACAAATAAACTAAGATTTGATCCTCTGATGTTATACGTTGTACATAAAAATTTTCTGCATATCAAAATAGTATCTCTATCATCACCAACACCTCTAATTATTTACAACTATAATAAATGTAATATTTCTAAAGTTAAATTAGATTTCACTTTGCAAATAAAACAATTTTGTATTTCCATAGAAGGAAACAAAAATATCTGCGACAAAAATGTAAAACCCAATAACATTGGAACAGATATCATATACTTCATAACAAGTATCTTATTCAAACTAATTGGTTTAAAGAAAATAAGCAAATTATATAAAATAATAAAAATAAATAATAAACAATAGAGGAAAGACAGTTAAACAAGCAAAGGAATTGGCGAAGAAAAGAAGAAAGTGGAAAGAGTTCTCAAATGAATAAAACAAAATATTGTATCAAAGTAATGTAAAATTCATAGCCTACACCGAAAGGTAAATGGCAATTTTGATAACATAACAACTGTTTAACCTGAGAACTGGTTCAACTACCCTTTTACTTACCATACATGTCTTAAACATTCAAATAGATTACCCTAAAAGTAAACATTCTGCATAATTATTTTTATATATTCAGAAAACTTTTAATTCTGTTGGCATACAATTTTGGATTACATGTGACATTCTTCAAACTTTGCTTGTACAATTTTGCTTCGATTTTCACTATACTAACCATCTATGATGACACTATAATAATAACCCATACCTCTACATTACCAAAAGCTAAATATCTTAAACTTCTCGTATTAATTTTAATCTCTACAAATTTCTCTCTAGCAGATCCTTAAAGTAAAAACTCAAAAGTCACTTCCCTTTTCTTTTACAAAAGACCTTACCATTTAACATCTTCCGCTTAATATTTATAATGGTGATCAATTCTACTACAATCCCAATTTTCAGTTTGTACTATCTGGACATAACTATAAATAAAAAATGAATTTTAAAAAATCATTTTTTTGCTAAGAAAAACAAATGTAATGAAACCCATTTAAAATCAGCTGAGATTACTTGATATATAACAGAATATTTGAATTGCTACAAAACTTTTTTTAAAGTTTAAAAGTTTACATTAATCAATCAAAAGTTTACAACAAATATGTACCACTGTGATTAAATTATAAATCCATATGAAGGATGAGTAAATATATACTTAAAAACATTGCAAAATAAGTTTGACCTAGTTTATTACGTAAATATGCTAGTTAATGCAATTTGTTTTTCATTATATTTTAATAAATAAGAAATAGATTACTTATTTTACATATTCTAAAAATATAACGTTTTATGTCAGAACAACTTTAGCACTTATACTAGCCTACGATTTCAAAACATACTAATAATTGCAAATTAGCATAAAATAGTTGAAATGTTATCAAAAGTGAGAACAGTTGGAATTATATAAAAGAGAATCATAAAAATTGATAATTTTTATCATCTATCTATTATAGTGCCTCAATAATATTAAGAAATGGTTTTCTATATTTAAAAAAAAACATAAACGGTAAATATAAAACAATGAACTAGAAGTTGAAAATAATATAAACTAGGTCCTCGTTTATATTATTTTTTGCTTCGGCGCCTTTAATGTTAATCCAGAGTTATCGCCTTGTCGCTGCACCATATGGTCTATTAACTATTTAGAAATCAAAGGAAAATTTCATCAACATCCACAGTTGACATTCATGTTTTTTTTTTTTTAATTAAACTTGTTCAGTTTTATATTGCCTATAACTTTTATTTATTTATTTCATGTATTTTTATTTTATTTTTAAGCATATTGTAGTTTTCAGGTTTTCAGAACTAATATACAGCAACGTTGGTTCGGGTCAGTAGTTGGATAGGTGACCGGTTCCATTCACTATTGGGATACAATTAATGGTGCTTTCGAGTGACGGGGGCGATCCTTTAAAATTTATTTAATAAAATAAATTCATTTACACACACACAAATACACAAATCCCACGGCGGAAGGACTACGTGGTCGGTAGCCAAACACTACTCTTACTAAATTTAAAACCTGGAAATTCCACAAAATATATAATAAGTTAATAAAATAATAAGAAAATATCAAGATCATTTGACAATTCTCAAATATTTTCCAGTTATTTCAGTTTCTAATTACTTATAATTTTTGTCTAATTTAAATTTGTAACCAATGTTGTAATTATGTTTTTATACTTTTTTAAATTATTATTTCTTAAATTGGAGTAAATTGAAGTTTTGGGACATTATTTTTTTGTTGATATTTTACGTTATACTTTCCACTTTCAATTAGTTCGACGCATAGTTCAATTAAATTTTCAGGGTGTTCTGACATTGAAAACTGTATAAATTCTCAACCAGATCGTTTCATTTCCTTCCTATATTTTATTTATCTATTAGGATATGGATTATTGCATTATGGACACTACAATTAATAGTGTGCATTAAATATTTATTTATTTGAATGAATTATAATAATTATTTAAATAGTAAAAATTATATTCACTTAAGAAAAATATCTAAACTAAGCATTGTTGCAAGCTGAATGCAGGACATTGTTTTAATTTTCAGCAAATTGGATCCGGATGTCAACTACGTGATCCGACTTTTGAATTATGGCTCCTTACAGTTATTAACTTTTCAAATTTTATAGGAGAACGGTAGCCACGTTGGCCACAAAAGCCCTATTGAGGTAAACCGACCCTGGTTTGGGTTTATTGGTTTATTGGGCCGATGAATGCGCACGATACAGAAATTGACCCAAAAATTGTGGCAGTACCGGGAAGTCGGGTGCCACTTTCCAAATTTTTATTTGCTACAACACGAAAGGTTTCTTTTACTATTCTTCCCTAGCGTCACACTTAATTATCAAATTTTCACGGTTCCTCGCCTGAATACAGACAGTAGACTTGCTTCTAAATAAAAACATCTGAGTGACGTGCGTTGCAGTACTCAAAAAGAGTTTTAATTTACTTACTCTTAATTCATTGATAAATATAGAATTATAATATAATTCAATGGAAATATTAATAGGTTTTTTTCTATTCTATGATTATATTAACATTTTTATATGATAGATTGATCTCCGTCTTATTTTTTTATGTTGCAATCTATTTTAAGATTTTTTTCAATTTAAAACACCCACATATGTTTTATTATTCTTACGAAATATTTAATCAAAATATTTATTTCTAATGATGTAATTTGTTTTTATCTTTTAAACGAAATGTTTTTCTTGGATTTGCTTAGGAAATGATTGTGATATTTTAATATTTTTAATTCCTTTCTTAATCTCAGCTTCTATAATAGAAGTTTTAGATTGGTTTATTAAAATGGGCCAATTTATGATCAGGAAGCTCTAAGAATTAAAGGAAAAAAAACATATTTATTAAAAGATTTATATATTTTACAAACGAGCAAAATGTCTTAACATTACTTTTCTGATTAATTTACTTAAAAATTTTATTTCTCCGATTCACTTATTATCTAAATATAAAATCTAAATCCTAATTTTCCAACTATACTAAATTTGTATTTTAAACAATTTTTATCAATTAGCAAAGGATAAAATGTCTTTGGCTCCAGATCGACTTTTGAACTTATATGTATAGAATTATGTCTAAAATTTATATTTGAAAAACAATATTTTTTTTAACAATTTTAGTTTATTTCTATATTGTACAATACAATTATTACGATATGGAAACTATTTATAAAATATTTTTTAACAAAAACTGTTATCTTCAATATTTGTACAATTTATGTAATTAGGAAATTCACTCGTTTTTTTTTCGAATGATACGTTAAAATTAAAAAGGGCCAAAATATAATTAATGTGTTAAAAAGGTAGCAAAATAATACATTTTGAAATAAAATAAATTACGTTAAATATTTTTTATATTTCCATAGTAGACATTTAAAAGAATCACATCATAAAACTACAATCCATTCTCAAGCGCAATTAATAATAATCCGCATGCATTATGACCACACCAACTTAGTGAATAAACATCAGACGATTGTTTTCCCTTCTGTTTTTCTAGAAAACCACCGGCTCGAATCACTGATCGTTTCGAAAAGAGAACCACCCATTCCAGCCCCTGGGCGTATTGTTTAACTCTTAATTGTAATAAATAACCGTACATCGCCATTAAACAAAATCACTGATCAATTTTTTTTAGGGCAGATGTGAAATAAAACTGCTATTAAGAACCATTGTTTGAAATATTTGGGTGCGATCAAATGGAAAGGCACTCGCTATAAAGGGCCATGAGAACGTTTGTTTAGGGATATTTCGACTGGGAGGGTTGGCAACGGCTCGGCGGGGGACGCAAGCGGAGAATTTTTTCGTCTCATTATTTTCTAATTGACGCGAGTAACGCTTAATTGAGCAGATCAAAAGGAAATCTGGGTAAAAGTTCCCTTTTTCGTTCGGGATTTATACGTATCGCTAAACTGAGAGATTTTTGTTTGTTCCACTGCTGCAAAAAAAGGGGATGAATGTGTTAACGAGGAACTGCCTTGGGCTTTAAAAAGGAGACTGGATGCTTGTATTTTATCAACAGCGCTACATTTCTACGATATATATTAACGTCGCTAGTGCTTGTTTTCAAAAATAGCTATAGTTGTGATTTTATTAACAAAACATCTAAGTCTTTCATTAAGTTGAATATAAAAAATCTGAGAAAATAAGAATAAGTGTAAAGAGTACCACAAAATTCAAACACCCCACAAACACTGTTCATCAATTTATTAGATCGCATCATCCGGACAGTTAAATTCAACTAGCATCAATGTCTTTATATTTATTCTATTTCTTTTAAGACAGAGCAGAAAGATCTACGGTCGAAGGGCCAGACAGTGACAAACTACCACTAATCATACTGTATATATGTATTTTTGTAAAACTTTGTTACTGCAATAAAGATGTTACAAATAAAGTAACAATGACAATAATAAAAATAAACTTCATACTCCTTTATTACAAAACTATACTTACTTTAAAATGAAAAAAGACAGAAGACCTAAGTCATAAATCTCGTAATTTCACAACATTATATTCATCTTTTGGCCAAAATTATACAAAATGGTATGAATTTAATATTCTTTGAGAAATATAATAGTATAGTAGGTTTGATATTTAGATTCATTATTAGTATTAGTTGAATTTTATAATTCATAATTCATAATTGTTTATTGATGTTATCGACATAGTCTTACATAGGTCAGAGAGGTAGATAATCAAATACATAAATAAGTATTTACAGTAACTATAATAGATCAGTAGCAGCACTTAGTCCCGAAAAAATAAAACAAATACAAAAATATATAACCTAATACTAAAAATATTTGAAACATAAGTTAAAACTAATAGTGGCTCAAAAGAATAAAACCGCAAATCAAAAGACAATTGAAATCAAAAGGTTAAAATTTCTCTTAAGGATTGGATCTTAATTAAAATTAAACACATAATAGTAAGTAAAATCTGCAATGCACACTAATAAATAAATAAATTTAACAAAACGTGATAAAATAGTCAAAATTTGCTAAAATAAAATTAAATTAAAACTAAATGATAAAAAATTAAAAAATTAAACAGATTAGGTAAGTATAGCATACAGTAAATAAGCACATAAAATAAATAAATAAGATAAAAGTAATAATAAATATTTAAAACATAAATATGGCAAGTCTGTAATTAGATCTCAGTATTGCATTTTAAGAATTCATCCGTTGAAAAATACGTATTGGATATTAAAACGTTTTTTAGTTTTTGTTTAAATTGTTTAAGCGGAAGATTGCGAGTTTCTTCTGTTAATTTATTAAAAAATTTGATACCAAGATACTTAACACCTGTTTGAGATTTTGTTAGCCTTAATTTCGAAAGGCATAACTTGTTTTTATTTCGGGTTTGGTACTCATGATTGTCATGTATGGGGTAATTTTGAATATGTATCTTTATATAGCATAAACATTCTAGTATATAAATAGATGGTAATGTTAGCAATCCCAAACTCTTAAAAGATGATTTACAGGCTTCTGTATAACTTATATTAGCAATAATGCGAATGGCGCGTCTTTGTAATAAAAATATACGGTGTCTAATAGTCGAGTATCCCCAAATTAAAATACCGTATCTTAAATGCGACTCGACTAATGCAAAATAAGCACTACGTAAAATTTTATTGATACATTGCGAGCTAGGTTGCGTAGACAAAATACATTCTTAGACAAGGTAACAGCTAATTTTTCACCATGAATATTCCATGTTAGGTTAGAATCTATATGAATTCCTAAAAATATGGTCGTATCAATTTGATCGCGAGGATTCGATGAAAACTGAATAGTTTTAGATTTCGATGCATTTAAAATTAGACCATTTTTAGTACACCATTCATGACTTTGTTTTAAAGATTCCGAATTTTGTAATTTTACTGTGTCTACCGTATTTGCCACATTTATTATAGCCGTATCATCCGCAAAGAGCAGTACCTGTCATTTAAACAATTAGGTAAATCGTTAATGAAAATAAGAAACAATACTGGCCCTAGTATAGATCCTTGTGGGACCCCTATTGATATCTCTAGTTCGTTAGATAGTTTATTGTTTACATAAACAACTTGTTTTCTGTTAGATAGATATGACTTAATTAGTTCTAAACTGTCAGTGTTGAATTTATATTGATCCAATTTACCTAGCAATATATTGTGCAGGACACAATCGAATGCTTTACTGAGATCCAAAAACGAGCCTATGCACTTTGATTTATTTTCAAAAGAGTCGTATATAATATCACAGAGTTCTAATACTGCTGCTGTAGTTGAGCGATTTGATCTAAACCCAAATTGGATTTTATAAAACAAATTGTAGTGTTCGAAATAGTCCACCATTTGAACCTTTAGGACCATTTCTACTATTTTGGATAATATTGGTAAAAGAGCTATAGGACGATAATTATCCATATCATTTATATCACCTTTTTTATGGATTGGTAATATTTTTGCGTATTTCAGGCAGTCTGGAAATGTAGATGTTGCTATTATGTAATTAATTAATTTAGTAAGTGGATCAACTAAGACATTAGAAATATGTTTAATAATATCGGCACTAAAACCATATAAATCGGTGGCGGTACTATTCTTTAATTTCTTAATTGCATCTCTTATTTGAATTTGTGATACAGCACAGAATTTAAATTCTAAGTTATTTCTGCAATTGTTTATATTTTGGTTCGTCTCAATACTCACTTGAATACCATTGTTTAGCTTTCTTGCTATATTTGTAAAATAAGCATTAAAATCATCACTAGCGATATCACAGATATTTTTATTACTTGCATGGGTTTTTAATTTGCGTTCTTTATTGATCACTAACCACATTGCCTTCGGTTTATTTTTATATTTAGTTATATAATGATCATTAGCATTTATTTTAGAATTTTTAATTGCATTTTTGTAACGTTTCCTAAAGTCATCTCTAATTTGTTTGGTTTTAGGGGAGGGGAATTTATTATAATCCTCTTGCAGGAGGTGCATTATTTCCCTCATTTCTCTTAAGCTAGAATTGAACCATGTCGCAGTGTTTCTACGTGTACGCTAATTAATCGCTCTAAGAGGAAAGGCTTTGTTTTTATGATATAGAAGCTCATTTAGCAATATCTCCCACTTGGAGTTTACACTAAGTTCAGAGTCATCGACAAAATTCCAATTTATATTTGAAGTAGAATTAAAAAATGTAATTTTTCCACCTATTGTGAATGGTCTGAAAAAATTTGTTTGACCCCTAGAGGATTTGGAATTATGTGGATACACTACATTCACCGCAATACCAAAATGATCTGATAAGTCAGTTACAAAACGATTTACAGTAATTAAATCTTCCTTAATATTTGTAAAAACATTATCTATGCAATTTTCGTTTCTTGTATTAAAATATACCAGCTTGGTTAAGTCATTAGATCTAAGGCAATCAAGTAGTATTTGGACTCTGTGATCAGTTTTGTTAAAATTAATATTAAAATCACCTCCTAATATAACATGGCTGTGCTGATACTGAATTCTATCCAAAAACGATATTAACAAATTTAAAAATATATAAAAATCGCCTTTTGGTGAACGGTAGAGACTTATGATATATGTGTTCAAATTTGGAACATAAATACAACAAAGCTCACAATTTTTATCGTTGTTAATAGAATTAGTCACATCATTATAACTATTAATATTTATATTTTTATCCACATATATAATAGAGCCTCCATAGTTTCCACATTTCCTCGCAGAAGTCGCACATGAATGTAGCTGATTAACAATTGATATTTCACATTCGCTTGAAGATAACCAGTGTTCTGATATGGCTAAAAAACTGAAATCTTTATCAATTAATAATGATTCAAACTCACTTATTTTGTTCCGAATAGACTGAGCATTTATAAATAATATATTAATATTATTTCCTTCTATTCTTAGGGGTTGTGTTGTCACAGTATTCATCAAATCGGGAACGATGGCGTTGCAGCGGTTTGAAAATTTCGATTGGCATTTTTTTCATGGCGGTAAAAGAAGCGTCTGACTTTTATACCCATTGGCCAATTATTTGCATCCATTAGAGCATCTAAAAATTTAAAATCGGCACCGACCTTAAATGCTCCATTTACCTGTGATAGTCGGGTTAATTTTTCTTTTTCTTTGATTCTTGGGATTTTCGATTTTCGCTGTCGTTTACCAGTGACGATAGAAAACCCCTCATCCTGGGAATTATCAATAGTATATGGTGTTGATTTGTTTATATTGATATTCGGTTGATCTGCATTACTTGAGTAGGATATAGGGTTGCCAACATCCTTCTCTTTGTTCAGTACATGTGCTGCCGAGTCCGTTCATATTTTTACTCGGGTTGCATTTTCACTTTTATTGACGTTAGGTATAATTTCTGTCGCTGCCGTACATGGCTTTACACTGGATGCAACTTCAGGTTTATTGACATTGGCTGTTTTCTCCATAGAATTAATTTTTAAATTCAGCCTCTTTATTTCCTGTTCTAGTAAGTTTATTTTATCTAGCATAAGCGAATTAGTGTATTTTAGTTCACTTACGCGTTCTTTTAGGCTTAAGAATGCCTCTTTTTTAAAATCAATTGTTCAATCATCGGACTATTCATTGGACTAACCTCACCGTTGTGAATTGGAACTCCACAGCATGATTTGGCTCTTTTAACACAACCAGGGTGGTATAATGTCTTACATGTAGAACACTGAACACCTGATTTAGCTGTATATCCGCAGGAACATAATGTTTTAACACTTAAGTTTACTTTATTATTCACTTTGGAACTAGTAAATTCGCGACCGACTTCGTCGGCCATTTTTCATTTTCTTTCGATAATAAGAGAAGGATGCAAAGATAACTAAATTCATTAATTTAATAAATAATTAAAATATTAATATAATTAATATGACATTATTCGAAGAACAAAATAAAAAATTAAAATCGAATGTTATTTAACACAAAAAATCAATGAAGATAATAAAAACGAACCAAAAAAAAAATGGTAATTCCAGTAAGACATTAATATTACAAAGATATTGTTTAAAGAAGATGTTTTTTGGGAGCACCAGCACCCCAGGTTGTATCCCTGACTAAATGGTGACCATCTACTTCTTTGTTGGAGACGGTTTCTTTACTCTATAGCTTGGGTACTTTGAGTTCTTTCGTAGGATCGCTCTCCTTTTTGGCCTTTGAAATTTTGCTACCTTCTTCTCGGAAGCAACGATAGTAACGGTAGTTAGTATATGATGATTTTTTGCACTAACATGTGCAGAGTTAGCTACCTAATAAAATAAATGTAGTTTCATAGATATTAAATTCAAAAGTCTACTTTAATTAATGAAGCTGTAAGCGATAAAAAATGTACAATAATCAAAGATTTTACCAGTAATCACTTGCATTAAACCATTTTTTAGGTACTATACTGTATATGAATAAGCCTATAAAATAAAAATCAGGAATAGAAAAACAAATGTCTTTATTGCTTTATTAAAAAATGCTTTTATTAATGAATTTAATTATCTAATTATATTAGGTATGTAAATCAAATGAAAGTTAGAAATTTTATTATTTTGCCAACTTTAACTTACTATAGATATAGATTTGTTTCAATTGACACATAGGGAATTATCAGCATCGCATACTTCCGGAGTATCCGTAATAATTCACAAGAACTACCAAAACTAAAGTGAAATAATGTATCCCAATTTGATTCAAAGAGCTGGGAAGGCCTTGTTGAGATCAATAAACAGACGAACATGTTTGCAACTAACAGTTTGAATTTAAGTGAAAATGAGCCATCTCAACGCATTGGAAGTTGTTCGTGCTATGACATTAATTGAAAATGGCGAAAGCCTTCGAGAAGTTCCAAGTAACTTCAATGTAATCCTCAACAGATCAAAATCAAGACCGATTTTTACTGATTTCGAGTCTTTGTAATAGAGTTTCTACGGCGAAAGACCTCTTAATTTTCCCAAAGACGGCACATATGATCACTGTATCAGACCAAACAATTAGGAATAGGTTGTGAGAAAAAATTGAGGGCAAGTCGACCCGTCCGAAAACCCTCTTTGACACGATGCTATAGAATAGCAAGTCGAACGATTTGGAGGTGTTTCAGTTATGGTTTGGGGTTGAATTGGTATCGATAGTAGAACCGACCTTGTTATATTTCCAGGAAGTCTTAACGCTAATCTCTATGTTGACATTATGATAAGAGAATTTGTTGCCTCTATAGCATATGGAATAGGTACAATTGTTTTGTTAATGCAGGTTAACGTATAACGCAAGACTTCCTACAAGAACTGGAAATTCAAACAATGGTGTGGCCTGCGTTAAGTCCTGATTTAAATCCCATAGAGTATGTTTGGAATATGCCTAATTATTAATCAATTCACGTCAGTATTGTTGTCAGTCGTTTATTTAAATGTAGTATTTTTTATTAACAAGTCTAAATCTAAATCGCTTAATGTTTACATAGACCATAAGCACCTACGGAATATACGGAATAGACAAGGCAAAGAATTATCAAATAAAATAAACAACAGTATCTTTTCCTGAAAATTTTAAATACTAATGTATCATACCAAATTTTTAAGACTGTTTATTTTTGTTTTCCAATTATCATTTTAACAAATACTAGCTTCATAGAAGATTGTAGACAACAATTTATCTAACACAAAATATTAACCCTCACATGCATTTATATCATTGAATGTTTAATCTATAGTAAAAAACATTTCAATGAATAAATTGCATTATATTTTCTCATCAAAACTTTTAAATACTTCAATGAATATTTGAATACTCAAAATGATTATGTACATAGACATAATACCAGAGGTAAGAATAACTAGGTGTAAAATAACAAAATTTACAACCAATACTATTTAAATCAAAATGAAAAGCATTTTATCATTGAATGCGCATTCTATTCATGGGATAAGTACAATTTACCTAAACTGTTGATATATATATTTGCTTTTTGTAACAATCTCAACTTTTTGCTATTCTATGATTTATTTAAACGATAATAATATACAGGGTCGTTGATATGTATGGAAACGGTCGAATATCTCCTAATGTAAGAGAGCTAGCGAAAAATGTTAAGTTAGAAAAGTTGTAGGGTTTTTTAAAAACTATCAGAATAAAGACAAATGAAGTGTACAGGATCAGTTAGAAAGTCAAGACGACACAAACTTGCTTTTTCTTTAAAGGAGTACCCCGTATATTGTTCCATATTTCAATTCATCTCGAAATTCTACACAAAATTGGTATAGCACATCATAAAGCTAAACTTGACTGTTTTAGAGATATCGAACTTAATTAATTATTCAATCCGAAGTAGTTTTGTGTGTAATGACGCAGCATTGTTATGGAGATTTCCATCTCTATAACAACGCTGCGTCCTACCTACCTTTGACAAGTGATTTGATGGCTAACTATTTTTGTATAATTTATTAAAAAAAATGATTTTCAAAGTTCGATATCTCTAAAACGGTCAAGTTTAGCCTTATCATATGCCATACCAATTTTGTATAGAATTTCGAGATGAATTGAAATATGGAACAATATACGGGGTGTTCCATTAAAGAAAAAGCAAGTTTGTTTCGTCCTGACTTTTTAACTGATCCTGTACACTTCATTTGTCTTTATTCTGATAGTTTTTAAAAAACACTAAAACTTATAATATAATAATCATATGGATACTATTGTTATTTTACCATTACCATCTAATTAACCTAGATTATAATAATTTATTCACATCCAATTAATATGGTTTTTGTGAGGAGCAATATCAACTATTTCGGCCATTCAAGCATATATAGATCATGCAATTAATTGATAAATTATCTAAATGTGGCTTAAAACTGTTAGAAAACAAAAAGTATGTGTATATATTTATCTGATTAGTGTGACATAGAAGCCGGTGTACCACAAGGATTAGTCTTAGGACTGCTTTTATTTAAAATATTTATTAATTATTTATCTGTTTAAAATTTTAAATAATGATAAGATAGTGTTTTCAAAAATGCCATTATTTCCTTACCTTTCCGAGTTAAATCTACTAAATAAGTCTAATGCATATGGAATGATTTGCCTCAAATAAATTACACCTTATAAAGAAGGAGAAGTTGGAATGCTTTTCTAGTAAAATTTTAAAAATACACTAAATTTATAGTTAATCCAAAGTTTCTTGGATTATATATTATATATAAACACCATCAAACTAAATAATTTTTTTTTTTAAATAAACTTCATTTATTATTATGGATTTATCACATGGCATACATATATGAGATCATGCCGACATGGATTATTGAAATTACAAAGAATGATCTTTCGAATAGTTATAGATATTAGGTACCAAGATAATTATTAATCATATTTAACAAATTCGAATTTTGACTCTATCTTGTTCATTTACTCTAGAGTGTCCAATATACATTAAACAGGTTAAAGATTATATAATTTTATAATAAAGCAAACTATATCACAAGCAGGAAGAATATCCAACTGCCTTTTTATTAAATTAAACTAAAAACATGAAATCTGAACATTCAATAGTTTGACCGTATCTACATTTAAAACATTGATGCTGGCGATGACGTGCTGGTTCGAATAATACTCAAGGATGCCTTAATCTCACGATAAGTCACATGGCGATCTTGCAATATCAGTCGCACAGCATCAACGTTTTCTGGAATAACAACCGATTTTGGTCGACTTGCCGAAATTCATCACTAGGATTGTATAGTCCGATATATGGTTTTTGATAGTGCTTTATCGCCTAAATTCGAATTGTGGTCACCGATGCACTGTTGTTGATGTAACTCATAAACCCATATCGAAAATAAACAGAAATATTCAAGACTTATTGTTGTTTCTTGGCCGATATCATCTTTCATGTCACTAGAAAAAACAGAAATCAAAACGTTCTTAATAACTTTAGTGGCAAAACGTCTAATTTCGCATTGGGGACGTTGGGTATCAGACGACAGCACCTAGATTGTCCATTCCCGGAATAAAAACGGGAACCCTCGTATAATGTAAATATTATATAAACAATACTAAAAGACAGACATTTATTGAAAACTATGTCCAACCATTGCCTTTTAGAGCAATTACAGAAAAGTAAGTATACATTTTTGACCCTTTAATTAAATAGATACTTACATTAGATCCGTCATCTTCCATAAGTAAGAAATAGGAAAATTTATTTTATAATTAAAACGCTATGGAAATTTTCTACAAAGTCAAAATATGGGAGAAACTACATGGATTCTATATAAAAAATTAACCTGAAAAGACGTTTATAATACAACTTAAGACGTAAAAACAGATCTTAGATGTTTACGGAAATACAAAAACGGTAAATATGTAAAAGAAGCATATAACAAATTAAAGGCAATGTAGGCAGAAGTAATAAAAAAACTGAAAAAATATTATATTTGATATCATATGACTGACGACCAAACATTGAACAAAAAACAAAAGTATAATTAAAACAAATTGTCTTAGCACGTTTAATAACTGTCCAAAATTAAATTTAAAAATTTCAACTATAGTCTACGTCATAGATTACACTCACTTTTTAAGTGCAGATACACAAACGAAAAATTATGATAGAAATGAATATTAAAAAAAACCGTTCAAAGTCAAATGAACGAGCATAAAGTCTGTTCGTTGGATCTTTCGTCGTACGTCACAAACTATCGCTTCAAAAAACGACGAAAGTTTTACAGTGCGTTCTTTTTCTAACGCATTTGGTTTACTTTATCAGACTGAATGTTTTTGTGTCGTTTCTCGAAGCGATAATTTGTGACGTACGACGAAAGATCCAACGAACAGACTATATCTTCCCTACACACGATAGACTGTCTCGGCTTTAAAACATTAACTTAAAAGTATGCATACTTAAGATATCATTCAGAAATAAGGTCAGTGATTAAAGATTTTAAGTAACTGGATTAAGGTGGGTTTCGAATACCAATTGTCCGATTTTTAACTAATTTTTTAATGAATGCTTATATACATACCTCTTCTCCGAAAACATGAAAAACGACGATAAAATAGAATGTCAGATAAATGGAAACGCCACAACTATCTCTAATCCAAACCAACATAGCTAAATATCTTCAAGACAGCAATTGTGTAGTGTCAGACCGCAAATAACACGATACACGATCACGCTGATGAAAGAATAACTGCAAACAACAAATGTGTAAGAACATCGTGTCAAGAACCTTCAATTTGGAGAGACTGTTATTGGTGCAAAAAAATGCAACTTTTTATTAATTTTAAATGGTTAAATACAACAATAACTATAAAATGGTAAAATAACACAACTTAATATAAAAACCGACAGCAGAGATTCTAATATAATTAAATCATTGGGAAAGATCCTCAACACCACAGAGAAACTTCCAGAAGATGTTAAATGAATTAGAAAAATCATGTTGAACTTTTTAATAATTAAAAAGTTTCGAAAGATCCTCAACACCACAGATAGAAAAAACTGTCAGGAGATGTTAAGCGAATTAGAAAAATTATTTTCGACTTGTTTGATAATTAAAACGTTCAGAAAGGTCATCAACACCATAAAGAACAAAAAAATCCAAAAGAGAGTTAGAAAACTGTTTTAATAACTAAAACATTTAGAAAGAACCTAATATCGCAGCGAACCAAAACTTCCAACAGATGTAAATTGAACAAGAAAGTTAGAAATATAATTTTATATTTTTATAATTATAACATTTGGAAAGATTCTCAATACTATAGAGAGCAAAACTACTATAGGATGTTAGATGAAATAGAAAGATAATATTGGGTAAATAGTAACTCTTGTTTTGTTCCATATTGTTTTTATTTTCAGTAAATGTCAGTAAATGAAAATAAAAACAATATGGAACAAAACAAGAGTTACTATTTACCCAATATTAATATATGTTTCCATCAAGAGTGCAGCGCATCAAGTATTAACTTTATTAGAAAGATAATTTTTAAACATTCTCATCTTATAATATTTAGCCGTAAATTCTTCCCACTCCCTTAAATATTCCAAAGATCATTAAACAACGTACTCTATATAATATACGTGTTGTCAACAAATACACGTTGTTTGTGTTTGTATTGTATGTCAATTTGACTTCATAGCTTCAAATGTTGAGAAGTGAACAGAAAACTCAAATTTATGGAGATTATTTTATGAATGAAATCGCAAATAATTTATTTGTTTTAGCATACGATGTGGCAGTAAATATCAGTTCGGTGTTTCTTGTTATACATTTGTTTGAGAAAACTGGTTCTATAAATCCACCATGTACGTGCTCAAAGGAACGAAGACCTCAAAGTGAAGTAGCTAAAATGCGGGAAATTATAGTGTATAAATTGATAACAGAAAATGCCACGTTTTAAACAATAGCTCTTGCAGAAAATCCAGAAATTACTGCCGGAAAATCAATAAAGGGATAGTTTTAAGTCTTTCAAACTTAAAACAATACAAGAGGTTTTCGCCGATAACCACAGTCAAATGGAATTTTGTAAAGATGTAATAGGTAGAATGAACAATAATTACGAATTTACGAAATATTCTCTTCAGCGACGAATTGACTTTGACATGGTCGTCATAATCATTTGGTAGTGAGATTCTCGTCCCAAGAAAACAAGCAACCTCAAAAACTTAAAGTTGGCACCGGCATATTGGGGGACACAATTATAGGACCATTTTTTATTGATGGGAATCTAAATAGCCTAAAGTAATTGGAACTGCTTGAGAACCAAGTGATACCAGCAGTACAAGGCTTACAGAATATTGTTACAGCCTACATCTGGTATCAGCACGATGGATGTCCTGCACATAATCTCCTGATTTGTCCCCAAATACTTTTTTCTTTGGGACCATATAAAGAAAACAATTTATACCCATCAAACACGAAAGAGCTAAAAATTCTTCAAGCCACTCAAAATATTACTCCTGCATCTTGACAGGCGACCAGAATTTTATGATCGTCTGGGATATTGTTTGGCTCAATAAAGACATGTTTTCGAATTTAATAAGATGAACATTATAGTTATTTAGAAATGAAACACACTAATAACTTTGTTTGTATAACACGAAATTTATTTCTGTGACTTAAGTTTCGGTAACTGCACGTACCATTTTCAAACAAGAAGTAATTTAAAAAACCGATTGTACAGGTATAAATAGTTGCGATAATTACAAGAGCGCATTAAAAATAGGGGTGTATACAAGGTCTAGTTGGTCGTTAAGAATTGGACTTTCCGGATTAGCGCGTATTTTCTGGATTTCCAGGGACTCCAACAAATCCATCTTAGGGCCTTTCTTGGTAATGTGTAGTACTGAGAGTACATCCTCGCCAAAAGGATGTTTGTCTTTTATAAGATGTGCGGCGAACGTAGATTTATCCTCTTGCCTAAGCCGGAAAGATCGATGGTGTTCTTTTAACCTCGTATTGAACTTACGACCGGTTTGGCCGATGTACACTTTTTTGCACTCAGAACAAGTTAATTTGTATATTCCCGATTTTTCAAGTGCGGGCGATTTTTCTTTTTGGTTGAAAATACAATATTTTAATTTAGAACACGGTTTATATGCAATATTAATATTATGTTTCTTTAGTATGTTACCAATTTGCGAACTAACCGCACCAAAAAATGTAATTGACTTATACAGGGTCCTGCAACAGTGCGTCAAGCTTTCCTAGCGCCTTTCTCGTAAGGTATATACTTAAGAAAATATATGATTCCATTTAAAAAACAAGAGTTACGACAATTTGAAATTTTAGAAAATGGCGTGTCTGATACAAAGGCAGGGTTCCTCAAAAGTGAAAATTTTTAACACTGGTACCTAAACAGTACTTATGACCAACCATAGGAAAAAGAAAATTTCTTAATAATTTTTTTTGTGAACCTTCGCTTTTTACATTTTTTTCAGAAAAACGTCAATAACTCGGAAATGCCATATCGAAATTAAAAACCAAAAAAAGGTTCAAGTTATAAAATATTATCCAAATTAGAAAATGAAATAATATACAGGGTGTTCCATTTAAAAAAATGTTTGCTTTTGTTACACCGCAAAATTGGGACACCCTGTATATTTGAAAATAATTTTACGGCATAGAGATTTTTAAATAAATAAATTTTTATACGAAACATTTTTTTCTATCTCTTACGAGAAAGGCGCTAGGAAAGCCAGACGCACTGTTGCAGGACCCTGTATATATTATTTGAACATGATGAATTTTCAGCGTATAAGTATTTTAAATATTTTTTCATTTTATGTTTTTTAATCAATTTATCGATGGTATGTATAGAATAGCCATTGGATGTTGCAATGTGTCTGATGGTGTTTAATTCTGTGTTTAGATGAAGTTCTGATAGTGGCAGATTAAGAGCTCTGTGTATCATCGAGTTAAACGCGGCCATTTTATGTTTAATCGGATGTCGTGATGTATTGGGAATGACTGCATCTGTGTATGAGGGTTTACGAAAGATGTTGAAGGTTAAATTATTATTGGTTTTAGTAATGGAAAGGTCTAGAAAATTAATGTTTTTGTTAGTTTCGGTCTCTACAGTAAATTTAATTTTAGGATGTAGGTTATTGATGAAGTCGAGGAATTGATTGAGTTGTCTGTCAGAACCAACAAAGCAAGCTAATATATCGTCTACGTATCGGTGCCAAAGTTTGATATGTTTTATACCTAATGTTGAATTTAAAATTGTTTGCGTAAGGTTGTGCATAAAAATATCTGCTAACAATGGGCTTAAGGGGGAGCCCATTGCTAGACCCTTTGTTTGCTTATAACATGTATTATTGAATGAGAAATAATTGTTTTCTAAAATCAGTTGTAATAAATCTAGGAATTCGGTTTTTATTGTAACATTTACATTATTTTTGTCGAATGATTCCTCGATTAGTTTAATACAGTCTTCAGGGGGGATTTGAGCAAACATATTTGTTACGTCGAACGATACTAGCTTGTAGTTGGGTAGTATGTTAAAGGATTTTAATTTGTTGCACAATTCTATGGAGTTTTTAATTGAATAAGGATCTCGAAAATCGGTTAAGTCTTTATATAAGGAGTTCAAGTGAGAAGAAATTGTATGTGCTGGGGAATCAATATATGAGACTACTAGACGAATAGGTAAAGAATCTTTATGAATTTTTACAAAACCTTTCAATGGATTTCAATAGTTTCTGAAATCTGAAAGCATAAACGAATAATCAACATTCGTAGTCTTTAAATAGCCATAATCCAAGCCATCTAATTTAATCCAGACCTATGCGATAGTGACATAGTAAATTAGATCTATTGGATCCGTGCCACCGTGCGAAGCATGGGAATCTAGACAGAATTTTATTCGTAATATTACAGTTAAATTTAAAAGTTTATAGAAACTAATTCTTAAAAACGTAAGCAGATGAATAGTATACATATATATATTTATAATAATATTGCCATTTTTTGCAATATAAAAGAGTAATGGCAGCGGTGGGATTCGAACCCACGCCTCCGAAGAGACTGGTGCCTTAAACCAGCGCCTTAGACCGCTCGGCCACGCTACCGTGATACTAAATGTTATCATTCAAAACGTTACGTAAAATTACGACAAAACATTATACTAAAACTATAAAAACAAATTCTTTGTTAAAGCAACTACTTCCCTAGTTAATAACATATAGATATTAAATTATACAAATAGTACAACTATAACGAAAAAATAAAATAATAAGTTTAGTAAAATAAAATCGTTAGTGTAAAATTAAGAATTTTATCGAGGAATTATTATAATAATTGTTTTTACTTTTAACCATACTTTTAACACGTTATAGGTACAAACATACAAAGAACAAAAATCGTTTAATTATCCCAAGTAGTTTAATAATTAGGTTTAAATGAAAAAAAGCAAAGACGTGCTCATTCAAAATATAAAAGCACTGGCTTTAAATCCCATTGTGTTTTGTTTAAAATTTTAAGAAAATAATGTGACGAAGTTAATAATGTATTATATAAACGATATATTGAACGTGTTGAACTTGGAATTAGCAGTGATTCTAAGCAATTTTGGGATCGTGTAAATGTTTGTCTTAAAACTACAAGTAATTCCGAAGAGATGTTTTTGGGTACAGATCTAAGTAATTCAATGGCTCATAGTGTGGCCTTATTTGCATCATATTTTTCTAGAAAATACAACTAAGAAACTACACATTACCTTATTTTGAGAATTGCGCGTTAATAGATCTAAGTAAATTCAGTGTTACTCTTGAAGATGTTTTAATTCTCTGTCACAATTACCTGTGTCTCACGTTGCTGGCCGTGGTAGTATTCTTGATTACTTCCTGAAGAGGTATTTGCAAACGTTTAATACTCTTATGCATATCATCAGGAATATTTCTAACACACTGGAAATACAGTTTAGTTGAACTTATATT
The DNA here is from genome assembly GCA_963969525.1 of Ontholestes murinus. NCBI lineage: Eukaryota > Metazoa > Arthropoda > Insecta > Coleoptera > Staphylinidae > Ontholestes > Ontholestes murinus. The sequence goes on along the minus strand of OZ018394.1, from coordinate 64,112,996 downwards.
TAAAGATGACTGTCGGGAAAATATTGGTGTAACTCCTCAAATTATAAATTCCTAAGTTTCCCAATTAAGGTGGCATATTTACATTCAATAATAGAGGAAAAGCACGGATTTATTAGAGAAATTAGAGAAATCGTTGGTTACTAATTTATTATATATCATTATTATAACATATCTATTATGATTTGGAGTACAGGTTGATTCAATTTATACTGATTTCTCCAAGACTATCGATCGTGTGCAGCATAGTGTGTTATTGCATAAATTGGAATTAATACGTTTGGAAGCTAATGTGATTAGATGGCTTAGTAGCTATTTGCTGTATAGAACTCAACGTGTACATATAAACAAATATTTGTTGCAGATTATCCAGACGACATTTGGCTCTCATTGTGTGCCTCTATTGTTTCTATTGTTTGTAAACGAAATAGAATTAAATATTGCGTATAAGCATTTTATAGTCTACTCTAATGACTTAAAAATTTACAAATGTAAATAAGTCCAAAAAACGTGACCATGCATACCTTCCACAAGAAGCTTCTAACCCGCCCCCAACTCCGGAGTTGGAAGCACTTGTGGTGCACTGTGAAGAGGCAGGCATACCCCTCTTTGTGGGGTGTCACTCCAACTCACACCACCACGTATGGGGATGCCAAGCTAACAACAGCAGGGTTAAGTAGAAACTTAGATATAGTAAATAATGGTAAAGAACCGACCTTTTTAAATTTCCCTTAGAAAAGTTGCATTGATCTTACGCTCACTAGTGCTTATATCACCAGGTATATAGAGAACTGGCACGTTTCTTAAAAAGTCACAATGTCAGTCCATGGTTGGATAAAATTTCAATTTACACTAAAAGGCTCCAACAAAACCCAGTACAGAGATCGAAGGCTGACCAGGAGGAACTTGTTAAAACGTCCCTCAAAAGGATCACTAAAAATAGGGACCTCGAAAAAGAGCCAATAAAAGATATACCCGAACTGGAGAATATGACCGATGTACTCCAGAAGGGTATTATATCAACGTACAAGAAAGCAAGCTCTCTAAAAACCAGAGAAGAGGAGGGATACACAAGTGCTTAGTGGTGCACAGAACTTGAGGCGTTGAAAAACTTAGGAAGAAGGGCGCACAACAGAACCAAACATACGCAAAATGATTCCGAATGGAACAACTAGAAAATAGTACACCGCAACTATAAAAAATGGCTTTTCTGGAAAACGCCTCGGAAACCTCACGATTAAAACAAAATCCCTTACGAAAACTAACTAGTGTTAAAAGGGAGGACGGTTCATACAGAGTATCACATGAAAACACGGGCAAACTTTTATTGAGGACATATTTCCCGGGCTGCAGCTTCAACTAGAAGCGGAGCCCCACGGATACTTCCACAGCGTACTAAACCAAACCATATTGGGATCTGGCGGGCTCTATAGTTACCAGGGAAAGGGTAGACTGGGCACTGAGGAGTTTCCCACCATACAAATCCACAGGCCGGCCCATACCTGTGGATTTGTATGGTGGGAAACTCCTCAGTGCCCAGTCTACCCTTTCCCTGGTAACTATAGAGCCCGCCAGATCCCAATATGGTTTGGTTTAGTACGCTGTGGAAGTTATCCAGCTCTCATATAGTGGAGCAAGATTGTTATCCTAGACACCCTCGTGGACGTGTACCGATGGTGTATTGCCTTTAGTTACGCACCCTATGCATGGAGCGAAACTTAAGTTATCTTTATACCAAAACCAAGACGCTTGGACTGCACCACAGCAAAAGCATATCGACCAAAAAGCCTCACATTCTTTCTACTACTGGGCCGGTGCGGTAGGGACAGTCATTATAAAATATCCTCTACATCTCAATCAACATGCATACTGTGAAAGCAGATGGATGAACACTGAGTCATACTGCACACTGTGGGAGCAGAATTGGCAGATTTTTGAGTCTCAAGGGTGTTGGGTTAAGACTTCCATCCCAAAGATAACAGCTGCATTTAGACGCAGGGGAGTTCCGGTGGATCTCCATCATGCTGCAATGAAGGACAGCCAATATTACAATAGGTGACACGAGACTGGTATGTCGGGTTACAAAGGGTTTTCCACAGAGGGGAGTGCTGTCCCTTTCCTATGGGACCTAGTCATCGACGGACTACCGGAATCACTGAATAAGCAGAGCTTTTACATGGTAGGTTACGCAGACGATATCACGATCCTACTTTCCGGCAACTCGGGCAGTAGACCAAGGATTATTCGTTAAACCAACAAAAACGGAACTGCTACTGTTCACAAGAAAAAGAAAAATTAAGAATTTCAAGCTACCAAGCCTTTGGGGCAAAGAACTCACCCCGAAAGAAGAAGTCTAATACTTGAGCATTTTCTAGACAACAAACTAAACTGTAATGCCCAGTTCTTTTTTGATAAGAGGAGAAGAAATCCATCTTGAACACCCTTATAATAGGGTAGTGTCGGACTCCTACCGAATAAAACCACTCCTCCACCATCGCTGGTGTGATACCAGGAGAGGTATCTCATCTTATCTTTTATCCGAATTAATACCCCTCCACAGGAAAGTTGGGGCCATTGTCTCACTTATTTCACGTATGTATCGGGAGCAGCTTCGAGAGTTTTATCTAGATAAACTGTGGTGCCTCTTCTACTTAGTAGAGCTATGTCATCTGGGTATTATACGATCATTACCAGAGCCAGATTTGGAATGTAGCTGATGTAGATATTATACAGCGTCGAGAACAGTGCAGAGACCTCTGGTACACTTGCACATATCTTATGCTCAAAGTGAGATAAATTACAAACTAGAGGGCGTTGAATAGCGGCGCTTAAATTAAATCTGTTTGCCCGTTTAGGAGATTAATTAGGAGATTATTATATTGTTTGAAAATTTCGGCGAATTCCAGGAAATTAAGCTTTTCCTCTTTTAGGCAGTTGTGTAAAATTTTGATTTTATTAATTTCACGAAATGGATGTACATTCAAAAACGTGATGCGAAAAGGCACTCGAATTTTAATCTAAATGCTCGATAATGATCATCATATCTCTTTTTGAAGCTGTGTCCAGTTTGGCCTATATTCAAATCTCTACATTCTAATTAAATATAATATTTGATAATTGATCCTAAGCGCAATTTGATGATGACGTTTTTGTTAATTAGTTTTTGCATGATGTCGATTAGGAAACCATCAATAAATTTATTACTATGGTTTTCTGGTCAAAGAAGTTAAACAAAAACTTTCAAATCAAGACAAAAATTAGACTCGTAAGTGCCGGCATTTATTTCCAGATTTCCTGATTTTTCCTGATTTTTATCCATACCACCTTGTTTTAAAATCCGACGGTCTATATATAGTTTAAAATTTCTGTTTTGTATTAATAATGAACATTTGGTAATTCAAAGAAAAGGAGAAAAAGAAGAAGAAAGGTTATTAGCACCTTATTCGTCAAAGGAAACTATTATTTTTTGCAATATTTTTAATTGTGTCTAATTCTAGAGTTAGTTTGTTAGAAGGCAAAGATATTACAAACGCCTTTATTTTGAGATGTATATTGTTTATTAAATTTAAAAATCGGTCCAGGTGGCGTAAGGTGCCACTCAAACTAGCAATTATATCGACTTCATAATGACAAGTGCTTAGTTTGCCTTAGAGGCCAATCTATTGCCAAACTTGTAGTTTGCTCGTAGAAATTATTATTAAATTGACAATAATTTTGTTTAACACATATTGGACAAGTTCTAATTTAGCAATGATTTTTATATTTTATTTGTCTAGAGAATTATGTATAATTTCTAGGCATTCATAGATTGATATATTTAAGAACAAGCTTGTCATATTACCAGACCACCCGTATCACCAAGGTAAATACCTAGACAAACTACGTGCAAAATTCCACGAGGTAATCACAAATGCCATCCTGGACAGTACATCTCAAGAAGAAACAACCGGACAAACATCAGAGCCAACATCAGTATCAATACCAGATCCTGAAGTCATCAAGTTCCGACAGAAGGTGCAATTTTTTGAAACAACGTTAAACAACGCTCTCCAGATATCAAATATAAGCCAAGACGGGATGGAAATGTGGATCACGAGTATAGAGCAGTTCTGGAATGAAATATTCAGAATGTATCTTTCTGTTCTCAATGTAATGACCGATGAAGATCAACAAAGGTATCACCGTCAGTTCAATCAAACCATCGAAGCGAAGGCCAATTTGCGTAGTTTTTCAACCAGGTTTCCCACGACGGACTCAGTGAGGCCCAACGCCCAATTACCAATAAAAAACGTACCTACATTTGAAGGTGGATACGACAAATGGACCAAGTTTCAAAGCTTATATGAACAAGCTATTCACAATAATCTCCACTTATCGGGTATTGAAAAACTAGAATATCTGAATGGTTACGTACGTGGAGAAGCTTCGAAATTAATATCTCATCTACCGATGACCAGTGCCAACTACACGACAGCCTGGGACACGCCTAAACCACGGTACGATAACAAACGGCTGTTATTGGCACAGAAAATCGATACACTGACAGATCAGCCAATATATGAGTCAAACTCTCCCGCACAACTAAAACAGTTACATGACACAACAATGGAATGTCTGCAAGTCATCCAAAACATGGGATACGACACCGATTCCTGGGGTCCATTCGTCAGTAGAATCATTATCAGAAGATTGGGAAATGACACGAACAAAATCTTCGATCAGAGTATGGAGTCTCTCCACGAAGTTCTCGAGCTGTCCGAAGTTCTGACATTTCTAGAAAAACGATTTCTGTCCAGAATCGACCAGTACTCTCCAGCAGAAAACCACAAACAATGTAGAATCTGCCAGAGATACCATGATGTCTACTATTGTCATACCTTCCTGGCATATAGTGTACAAGAGAGAAAAAAGATTATCAGAGAAAGAAAACTCTGTATAAATTGCCTAAATCACCCAAGTACACAGCTCTGCCCCAGCCAACAACGATGCCGTAATTGCAATAAATATCATCACACATTACTGCATAATGATCAGCATATTCCTCAACGTCGCTTAGGACAATCTCAATCTAGGCAAAACCACCCAGCACAATAAAAACAATCACAACCAGGCCAGTCCAGCAATTCACACGCAACAGGGGTTCTGGAAATTAAAGACTTATTACCTATAGTACTAGTGAATATAATAACAAACAAGGGCTCCCCGTTCACAGCACGAGTCCTACTAGACCAATGTTCACAATGCTCGTTCATCACGGAAAATGCAGCTCGATTTCCACGCGAAAAGGTCCACAATACAGTTTCTGGAGTAGGAAACATTACTGGCCAAATTTCCAGTTCAATGATAGAGGCAGTCCTACATCCACACAAAAGAATGAGAATCTCTAGGTGTGCAAGTACATCATTCAACATAAGCAGTACAAGTTATTAAACTCTAGAAACCACCAATGGGGTAATCGAACTATCACAGGGTTTACAACAATGCAGTTACATCACGGACAACGCCCAAATATGCAACCAAGAAGAATTGCGCCATGGAGATTGTTCATTAAAACATGGAACCATGTTCACACAAGAGCATCAGACACCTTTTGAACGCTCTTATCTGGAAGCAAATGTTAACACATAATACATGGATGTTCATCACAAATGAACACAAGACAGTGGCCGTCATCTGCGCAGGTGAGAGAACGAACATACTATTAAATAATACTGGATTATTACATATCACAGACAAATGTTCGGTTGACACCAAGGAGCACCGACTACTTCCAACTCAAAACAGGAGGTCAACGGTGCGAGGACTGTCAATTCAACCAGTCACCATGATGGAAATGGACATCAATAATCAACACGCAATCCAGCAAGAGACAGTGTATGTCTCATCTCATTCGTTCAGCCAGATCCTTGCCCGGGAAACTCAGTTCGGATCTAATCAGACAACAGAATGGCGTACCGTCTACCACCATGAAACAAGGAACTACATCCTGATGATAATCGCTATCCTTCTCACATTGCTAGGTTTGACTGGTGGAGCTTGGTATCTGAAACACAATCGCACCCAGAGGAAGGTACCGGCCATCGAACTTATGGCACCCTAACCCCGAAACCCCCAACATGTCCAATTCAAGAAATTGAACAGAAGCGATTATTAACACAAGCGGCTCGGCGTACGACAGATGAGCGTTATCGATCGTCCAAAGGCGATAACGGAGCTCGACAGCGCATTGTCTCTTGTTTAGATACCATGTAGATTAGGCATTTAGGTAAATAAGAATTGTATATAAATAGTGTAAATTTAGGAAATAAATCAGAGTTAACCAACTGTCACTGCGAGCTACTTGTATCTCACGAAGAGTCTAAAAACCTCAGAGTGCAATTCTTCTTTAAAATAAGTAAACTCTCCGCTGCCTTACAACCAGCATAAACTATCATCAACAGCAACCAGTACCTAGGAGCCACCATCAGCGTATTCACATATCAAAGGAAACACGTTTTGAACCTTTAGGAGTTGTTATTGCTTTTAGTGGGTCTGAAAGTTGTAATGAACTTTTATTGAATGTTTCGAACGAAAATTAGTGTATTTTTTAAAAAGATAATTTATTTTATTACTAAATTACGGATTAGATCTGATTTGTGGGTTTTAAAATTGGGGAGAATAACTATTACTTCTTTTATAAAACTTTTTATTTGTTGTTAATAAGAGGGTGTCGGATCTGTTTTAAGGATGGTTAGATTTTCCAATCTGAGGAGCTATTTCATGGTATTGATTCGTTTATAAAGTAACAATATTTTTTTTTGCCTTTTCTGTTTCTTAATTCATTATATGCAGCTTTTGATTTAAATGACTTTAGGCTTGGGATGTTTATACAGGTTTTTTGGAACTGGTTTAATTATATTAGTTATATGTGCTCTAGAAATTTGTGGGTCCTGTATCTTTTTAAATGCAATTTCGGATTCTACTACTTAGTGGTTTTTGAAGTTTCAGGGACGATAATTAGGCTTTTGTGATAGTTTTTCTTTAATCTCACTAAATGACACATTCGAAAAATTACTAAATCTTGAGACTGATTTTTAACGGTTTGTTGTTCGGATAAAAATATTTCATAAAATGCTAAAATTGGGTATTGATAAAGTAATCCTCTTACCGTGTTATTTCTATATTTATGTATGCTTTTGACATCACTCTTAAGTGCCATTAATACGATAGTATCCCAATGGCTAAAATTACCAGTTGTCCATTAAATAGCGAGCACAAATGAATATAAATAAATTATAATATTCAGATTTAGGAATGTATTAATTAGATGATTATTTACAAAATATAGTCAGTCCAATTTTGGAGATCAATATTATATTTTACAATACGAGAAAACGAGACAAATCGAAATTCAGAAAGCGCTGTGAAATGCTAAGGGTGAACATTACCCATAAAAATAAAGAAAGAGCAACGCATTGAATATGCACAGGCACAGTATAAATTGTCCACTGCAGCACTTATATCTGCAGACGGAATTTCCTTTAGTTTTCACGAATGTAGTTTGAGGGCGAAACAGTCCGCTCGTTACAGGGCAGTTTCTGATTACCACAATTACTGCAGGACGCGCACCCCAAGTCCGTACAAGTCCACTAACGCGATGACCAGTATTGTGTACTAACGATGTTCTTCTGTTTCACGACTTGTTATTTCTCGGTAACGAGAGTCCAAAACTTGCAACCCTCGTCTCGTTAAACTTAACGAAACATTGCTGAAACTCTGCCTGAAGATGCATTGACACGTACTGGAATAATATTTTTGTTGCGGTAATATGAATATTAACCACTGAAAACTTACTTTAAATAGCTAATATTAAGGTAAATACATTTTTAAGATGAACACATGAAATTGAACTTTAAGTACTTATAAATAAGTTTAATGAAATCGTTTCAGTACGAAAATAAGCACATTTTTTTATTAAGACACCATATATTTCTGCAGCTCATATTCATTAATTGTGCAACAAGTACAAACAAATGATGCTGAAATTCCACCCCTAACAGCTTGAAGTACGCTTCAAATAAAAAAAACAATAAAATTTGCAAACTACACATGTACTCTTACACATATTCCAATTAAAAATAATCAATGCGTCAGTGTAAATGTTTCGTGTCGCTATGGCATTTTGTTCCTGTGGGCGCTGTGCTGTGCACGCCGTCACTGGCATCGTCGGCCGACAAGATGTCCACATTTTTAAAGGGGACGCGTGTTTTATACAATATTGAATCAATTACCGGTTTCCGAGGGGCGGCTACGCGAGGCCCCCAATGTAACGAATACAACTGATAACAGGGGAAACATTTATTTTTCCGAAACTCACGACCGTAACACACATACACACATATAGAATCAAATAAAAATATGTTGGATAAAACATAACGATGTCACTCAAAAATCCGCACATTCGACGATGTATTTCGAAATATGTACAAATCAAATAAAAGAACGGAGAAATATAATATAATATTTTATATATAATAATACAGATAATATAAAATTAGAGGAGTTATGCAAAATATTGGGTTTAATGTTATTAAATTAATTAAATTTAAATAGAATTTTTATTTATTTCTACTTTGATAACAGAATTCTACATATTCAATATGTACTGATTTATAGCAAACAATTCTAAACAATTATGACTGATTTCATTGAAATGTTTTGCTGGTGACAGTATGGCCTTAAGGAGGTAATTTGAATCGCAACGATAATGACACTCGTTTCTTATAGTTTAATATGTCTTTATATTCTTTAGATGTAAACTAAATCTTAAGACCCTAAACGGTTGCACTAGAAAACATCAAGTAGATAACATAACCTTTATACACAAATAAGATTATATTCTGAGAGACTTTTTGTTGTGTATAGCAGTAGTATTGGTAAATCTCTTTTGTTCCTAACCAAGACGACAATTGTTATGTCATGATGCAACATAAAAACATAGACTACCATTCAGTCTCTGCTGAGCCTAGGAATTCTGCATTTTAAATTACGATAGAAAAAACAGGCATAAATAGAATTTTCGATAAAAGAAACTGTCTGGGTTTATACCGATGATCCGTAGAAAATATTTATTTATTAACATCTAATCTTTCGGATCTTTCACAAATGTTACATTGATAAAGTAAAAAAAAACTGACAGATTATGTTAACCTCTCGATTGTCTACCAATAATCAGCGGCTTTATTTGGAGCAGTCAATGTTCTTACAGGTTGTATGTTGAAAAAAATATGTGCATGCCTACACATTATACAGGGTGTCCCATGGAAACCGCACATCAAAAGTTTATGGACTTCTAGTGAATGTATTTTTATGAAATTTTCATGGCTTATGTAATCAAGTGTGCTCTATTTAATTAAAATATTTTCAAGATTATACGACTTTCGTTTATACCTGAAGACAACACCAACTTCCTTATTTCAAATGGAATACTATATTTTTAATACGTATTTAGATTCTACATTAAATTCTGTGAAAAAAATTATTAAGTAACATAACGTCCAAATTTAAGTGTTTTCGAGATAATTGATATTTTTAAAAATTGTGTGCTTTTTCAAAGTTTACTTTAAAAATACATATCTCCGACGAAAATAAAATTGAAAGGCTGTAATATTGGCTACATATAGCCGATACCTAAGGGTATCCAATGATGAATTATTTTTGAAAAAAATAATATACAGGTTGTACAAAATTTCAAACCACATTTGGTCAAATTTAAAACAATATATCTCGTTTTTCTTAAATGGAATTTTTACATATTCAGACGCAGAATTTAATTGTGCTTTGATTTATACTAGCGTTCCCTATACCTATCTTCTTTACTTTTAAAGTTATTAACATGTTTGTACAAATATGTCAATATTCTGTGCAATAAGAAAACAATCGGTACGTAATTTATTAAGCGGGCCAAGAAAACAAAAAACAACTCCTGTTTATTTAAACAGTTTAACAGTCTTTGTGACATTTTACATAGATAGAAGATTTTAATTTGTTATTATTTAATAAAAACCTTAAAAAAATAAATATTCAGTCCAATCAATCCACTTATTCTAGTGGTTCATACAATTAGTTTAATAAATGTTCAAAATGGCCACCATTTTGTTCTAAACACTTTAAAATTCCACGGATTGTTTCATTATTTGTGGCTTTACTGATTTCGTTGTGGTTTAATTTGCCAAATTCGGATATTATTCGTTCAATTAACTCTTCTTTGGAATTAACTGGTCTGTCATATACATTAGTTTTAATGCGAACCCATAAATAAAAATCAAGGGGTGTTAGGTCAGGCGATTTTGGTGGCCATCGCTCTGGCCCATTACATACTTGTTAATTCCTCATCTACGGCATACGACCAATTCGCTGGGGCAACATCCATTTGGTACCAGCAATTTCTAACAGTATTTAATGGTAAATTATCGGTAAATTCGGTTATCGTTCTTCGGAGTATTTGCAAATATCTGCTGCTGGTTAAATTTTCGTCGAAAATTTCAAATTCTACAACATCATCCATCATATATGCAAATACGTTCACACTGAACGCATTTTGGAAGTTTCGATGTTGTGTAAAGTGTGGATTTTTATCAACCTTCTTCTTCTCTTCCGAATTTTGCTTCGTCCGTCCAAATAATATTACGCAAAAAAATGGGTTTTCCTGAAGTTTTACTAATAGCTTTTCACAATATTGTAAACGATGTACATGGTCATTTGGATTCATTGCTTGCACTTTAATAAATGAATATGGGTGCATTTTATGCTTCTTTAAAATTCGCTGAATAGATGATCTGGTTATTCCAAGATCGTTGTGCGCAGATCTTATTAAAGCACGTGGATTGACTTAAAAATAGGCTAGTAAACTTACTTCGTTTTCTTCTTCATCAATTACAAATTTATCTCTTCTCGCGACCTGCTTAGTAGTACCAGTTTGCAAAAAGTTCGCTTCGATTCGTCTAAATTTTCATTTATTCATTGGCCTTAAATTGGGATACCTTTCATTAAATAATCTGCAGGTCCTCTCCACAACTCTAAGACTTTCGCCGTGAATGTAAAATAAATTCAAAATATCTTTATTGGAGTAATTTTCTCTGGGATTAATTTTAGCTGTACATCACTATTGAATAAAGTAATAACAATACGTTGATATTTTGATTCGCTTAATAAAATGCATAGCCAACGTTTTTTAATTGCACAGAATATTGACATATCTTTACAAACATGTTAATAACTTTAAAAGTAAAGAAGATAGATAAAGGGAACGCTAGTATAGGTAAAAGCACAATTAAAATATGTAAAAAATATACAGGGTGTTCCATTTAAGAAAAACGAGATATATTCGTTTAAATTTGACCAAATGTGCTTTGAAGTGTAGGATTTGTGTAATCACGTCAAACCTTTACTAATTTACCGATACGAGTAAAATTATTTATTACTCAGGGAATAGAGATTATTTCTTTATTTAAATGTAAGGAAAATGTAAACTAACGTTTTACATTAAACCAAAAAGCTCTGTCTATCTAAATTATTTATTTTTCGTTTCCATGGTTTTTTGTCCGCCTCCCTGATGCCTGGAGCTCGTTGTTTGCCTGGAGCTCCTTGTTTGCCGCGCTCTCGCCTGTACATTCCTCGAGGGTACGCCACACTACCCCCCCCCCCTTAGAAAAAGGAAGTAAAAGAGAAAACTAGAAAAGGGGAAAAGAGAAGGAAACCCCTCTAGTAGGAGTTGTTTTTTTGGTTACAGATCCATGACGTTTAAGAATAGACCGAAGAGGTATAGTAGGGAACGGAGAAAAATGTAAAGAATTTGAAGATGAAGAAACAGAAAATGTTGGTTGGAAGCTAGGCTTTAATCGGTCAACGGTAACATTTGTGATTTTTCCGTTAACAGAAATCGTAAAAAATTTTGATTGTCGCTTTAAAATTTGAAACGGTCCGTCATACGCGGGTTGAAGAGGATGCTTAATACAATCCTTCCTAATGAAAACGTGTGTGCAATTACTTAAATCGGGGTGCACAAAACTTTTGCGAGAGGCTGGGCGGCTTAATGCAGGTCGTAGTATCTGCATTTTGACTCGTAAGTCATCAATAAATTTAGAGCCTGAAGGAAGGTAACCGGAAATTGAACTTGGAAACAGGAAATCGCCTGGTAAACGTAATGTTTTACCATAAACGTATTCGGCTGTTGTGGCCGAAAGTGAAGTTTTAAAAATAGTGCGTAAACCTAATAAAATTAAAGGTATTTGTGACACCCAGTTCTTTGGATCGTTACTCATTCGGATCGAGTCTTTAATTTGTTTATTGAGCCGCTCTACCAAACCGTTACATTGCGGATGATAGGCGGTTGTGGATTTGTGTGTAATGCCAAAAATTTTGCAAAAATGTTTCCAAACGTGAGATTGAAATCGACGTCCACGGTCAGTGAGAACCGTAGATGGTATACCGAAGCGTGAGATCCAACAATTGGTGATGCCTGGAGCTCGTTGTTTGCCTGGAGCTCCTTGTTTGCCGCGCTCTCGCCTGTACATTCCTCGAGGGTACGCCACAGAAGTTTTGAACACTCTGTATATTATTTTTTCATCATTGGATTCCGTCAGGTATTAACTATGTGTAGGCAAAATTACAATCCTTCAATTTTATTTTAGTCGGAGATATGTATTTTTAAAGTGAACTCTGAAAAAGCAAAACATTTTTAAAAATACCAATTATCTCGAAAACGCTTAAATTTGGACGTTATGTTACTTAATAATTTTTTTCACAGAATTTTATGTAGAATCTAAATACGTATTAAAAAATATCGTATTCCATTTGAAATAAGGAAGTTGGTGTTGACTTCCGGTATAACCTAAAGTCGTATAATCTTGAAAATTTTTAATTAAATAGAGCACACTTGATTACATAAGCCATGAAAATTTCATAAAAATACATTCACTAGAAGTCCATAAACTTTTGATGTACGGTTTCGGTGGGACACCCTGTATAAAGACGCCATTAATGCCGACAATATTTCGCAAATTAGGAAGGAAATTTATAAATAAAAATTAAGATAACTATTGAATATTTTATTATTAACAGGTCTTTAAAACACCTATGCATATTTTTAGAAGAGAGATATTACCGACGAAGATGGAATTAGTCAATATACTTTTTAAGTTTTTATGCCACTATTTATTGTATAATATACACAAACAAAGTTTACAATATATTATCAATTTTGACACAACTATAGTTTCGACCTTTGCAGGTCATTATCAAGTGTTGAATGAACTTTGTTTGTGTATATTATACAATAAATAGTGGTATAAAAACTTAAAAATTATTTTCATTTACCCCTTTTTTTAAATGAACTACCACATAGTAACGGTCGCTACCATCATTTTCATTAGTCAATATACCTTATATTGTATATGATATTTATGGAAATGATAATATGAAAAGATTCGAATTTTGTAATAATTATATCGTTAGAATAACCTCAGATACACATTTCTTGTGGCGCATACTTTATTCAGATAAATCAAGATTTATAAATAACGGTATATTTATCAGCTAATTAAATAAACCTATTTCTACCAAAACCAGTCAGAATGGCTGGTGTATATATAAGCTTATTGAGGCTTCCAGTCTTTATTCACTCTTCAAAAATAACAAAAAGTTGAACAATATTAATAGTAATAGATAAATGGATTTATAGACATTGTCAAATAACAAAATACTTAATTTTTTACAGTTGGTCGGTCACACTTTCTACATATGTAGATTTTTCTATGTGTACACTTTTCGCTCTTTTTACATGTATTTCAAATATTTATGGTCTTATCGTTATTGTAATATTCTATTTTACACCATTTGCGTACAGAAACTGTGCCATGTGTCAGCTTCTTATGGTTTTTGTCTCGAATTTTGATATTTTGAAGCAAGTTCTTCTGCTATTCGTAGCAGAAAGTCTTTCCGTGAGATAATTTCTCCTCTTGTATTTTTGTGCAATATCCAGCCATTTGATTAGTGACATCGATGTTAATCTAGTTCTATTATAAAACGGTACAGGTAATTTCTTAACAGTTTTATCAGTTTTCACGTGTATATGTTTTGTACTTGGTTAATGTACTTTTGGTACAACGTTGAGAAACGAGCCATGCTGTCTGTTTTCAGTCTTCGGCAGTTCCCTCTTGTTTGCCCGTATTATTCCAAGCAAGAAGTATTTTAGATCTTAATTTTAACGTCAAAGAAATATTTGTAAAAATAATATCAGTTCTACAGTTATGGCATACAGTTCAAGAAGTTTCATTACAAAAAATTCGCTTAGGGGGGTGATGCATTTCGAGCCTCGTCTTTTCCTAAATACAGAAAACCACTAACCACATATTTTGTCTTATGCCAAATGTATGGAATTTATTTGGCATATACTGGACATATTTTTATCTGGCCTTCGTTGGAAAGAGTTGCTTATTTACGATAATATAAGCTCTCGGTTTGAAGCAATTTCAATAAATAAAAGTGCTGCGACTAAAGCAAATTTGTTTATTTGCAAACGTTGACTCCTATCAGAAAAATCACGTCTACTCATACTGCTGGAGAAAAATGTTGGTTCCAACTTATTGTTCCACAAATATTGAAGCCTCAAAAAGCATTTCCTTCGTACGCCTTACGTGCATATAATATTTCATAAAACGCCGTCAAATTTTGTTTGTCCAATTGTCCAATTTTACCCCAAAACTCTGTACAAATTCGTACATGTTTCAAAATATGGTTGTCAATTAGTAATAGGAACGCACTACTTTCGCCTTCATAATGTTTCTTTTAGCATGTTCTGTCTGTGCACATCTTTGAAAACACTCTAAACTGATAATATGCAACCAACACCTCCTTCTTCAATTATTTTCCAAATAGTTCCGTCTGAAGCAATTTCAGTTTGCTAATTTGGTGCGTTAATTCCATCTTCGTCTTCAGAACTGGAAGGAAATTGCATGCCTCGTCTCGTACATTTGTTTGGAATATTTTTGCAATCATTGTCGCTTGACTGATCAGGAATTTTCTCATAACTATTCTTGATAATAGCACTATTATCGTCACTGTCTTGTGGGCTAGTTTATTTCTCCAATAATTCGCCGTCGCTATCATATAATTTATCTCTTTCAACATGTAAATATTCCACAGGTATGCTGGTTGCATTGTCATTTTGTCACAGAATTTCTTCATAGCACCAGTCAATAACAAAAAAATATATTTGCCACGAATATATATGAAGTAACATTAAGTTCATAAAATGTATTCTCCATTTATAGCTACAAAAGTCATAAAATCATTTCGAAAATCAAATGTTACATGCAGTAGGAATTTTGAATTGAAACTGCACGACCAGTCATTTTGACTGGTCTGGTAAATCTAGTGTTAATAGAAACAATACTATGTATTGGGCCAAATGAAACCTCAAACTGTTACTACAAGGTAATTTTCAAGAACGCTTTAAATTTATTATATTGATAAGACTAGTCGGTTGCAGATTAATTAGACCAATTATATTAGATATTTCAGCAAAGTGAAGTTAGATAATTAAAAATTTTAAGAAATATTCGAAAATGTTTGAATATGAACGTATTTCCAATTAGAAGATGCAACTCCACTTAATGTAACAATTACTTTGGATACAAGTGGTTAAGAACCAGATTTGATTTCTCTTAATATTTTCTTATGAGGTCACATAAAAGTCAACCAACAATGACGTATAAGGTAAAATTTAATGAAGAGGTTCAACGTAGACGCTTTGAACACTTAATAATTAAAATATTTAATATATTTAATATATATTTATTATATATTTTAAAAAAAATTATCGATGATATTTCTTGTTATTAGTACTAAAACAAATTGTTGTAAAACTCAATTAAGCAAATTGATTCATTTTTTACATATTGTGTAATTATATTTGAATAAATAGGCTATTAGGTTTTAGAACAATCTCAATTAGCTACATGAGAAAGAGGGTTTCTATAAAAAAAGGTGATACGGCTACTATACTCATTCCCATGAGTTGAGTCTTAACACTTTTCGTTTCTGACCAATAGATGTCTGCACTTGTACTTTTAACCAACTATATCCAGTCAAATCATCTAACCTAAATGCCAATTGACACAGAATATTTCAATTATCATTAATAATAATAACAATAATAATATTTATTAATAACCAAAGGTGCATTCGTCAATTAAAAGGAAAAATGAAAATAAAATACAAAATTCATTATTTAACTAAAGTAATCCATATACTCAATTATCGAGTAAAACGCTTTTGATGCTAACAAACATTTAACATTAATTTTAAAATTTACAACTGACATTTCCTTATAGCTGGGGGGTAAGGCGTTATACAGTTTTATAGCATGAAATCTAGTACTATTTTGTGTGCGTTGTGGTTTAGTCGGTTGTTTACAGGTCTGATTTGATTGGCATTTCGAGTTTTAAAATTATTTACAACGTAATTAACTTGATATACAGCTCTATTACTATGAATGTAGATAAGGCATTCCATTGTGTAGACACATGATAGTGTTAGGGCATTCATTTTAATAAAATATTGTCTAGTCTTCAGTATAACTCAAATTATTAATAATTCTGACAGCTTTTCTCTGCGCAGAGAATACGTGTATAGCTCCAGAGGAATGACCCCATAAGATAATTCCATAGCGAATGTAGATTCAAATAGTGATGTATATGCTGATTTTAGTGCATTGAATACAATTGCTTGTGAAAGTTGCCTAAGAAGAAATAAATCCTTATGCATTTTATTCATTAGTTCATCACTGTATGTTTTCCAGGTAAGTTTATTATCTAAGTTAAAGCCTAAGAATTTAACTTTATTAATAAAATCATCATCTCTATTTTTTTAAGTAAAAACATACTGATCCTTTTATTATCATTGAAAAGTAGTTGGTTTGCCATCAACCATTTTTGCCTGAACGTTAAGATTGTGATTTACATTATACACATCTTGAAGTATTTCTGCTTGGTTTATCAATATTTTGTCATCTGCAAACAACAGAACATTTCTTTCGCCTATATAATGAGGTATATCATTTATATAAATGAGAAAGAGGGTAGGGCCTAGCTTAGAACCTTGCGGCACCCCTCTGTTAATAATGTATTCATTTGACATTTTGTTCTGTAATTTAATGATCTGAGATCTGTTTGATAAAAATGTCGTTATCAGCTTACAGCTCGTGTGATAAAAATTATAGAAATATAGCTTTTGGAGAAGAATTTCCTGACTCATACTGTCAAAAGCTTTTCTCCAGAAATGTAGCTAGAAAAAGGCTTTGATTAATGAAAGATAAGGTGGCAGTCGTCGTAGATTTTCTGTGTCTAAAACCGTGTTGACTTGGAGATAATATGTTTTTCTTTTTTAATATAATCCAATATTTGACTATTTAACAAATCTTAATGGAATCTCTCACCTGGGCACTAAATAATAATAATAATAATAATATTTATTGACTTTCATATTACATACATGAATTGAAAATAGATCAAATACTCCAATAAACATACTTAACACTCCTATAAGACTAATCTTGTGTGGAGCGGTTTACATTTGTATGTTGAACTAGAACATATATAAATAAAAGTATAATGTATAATCTTAAAATCTAATTTAAAAAGTTCTAGTATAAACATAAAAGTATAAAAGAATGTATACAAGAATATAAAAAATAAATAAAATAAATCGAATATAAAACATACAGATACAGATGCAATTTTAAAATATGAGGTATTTAACATGTTTAGACTTCCATTTAACATTAAATCGATAACATTCATTGCATTATGTTGAGTAGCTGTTAAGGTTTAAAGGTAATATCCAGAAATGATTAGTAAAATCATCTATCGCCGTCATAATATCAGAGCAAGTTTATGATTTGCACGATAAGAATTTATTATTTGCCACATTACCTTTGGGTTATTATTTGATGAGCTGAGTTTACTATTATTTAACTTGCATACTTCATTATCAATGTCTTTATTGTATCGTTCTTTATTTCATCTCTAAGTGCTTTGTTTCGTGAACTTTTATTCAGTTGGTATGCTTCATCTGCTAATTCTAAAGTATTCTTAAGAGTTAATAGATATTTACCATATTTAATGGGATGATGCATATTAGACCGATAAGTTTTCAACGGGAAAGCAGTAATAATCGAACGGTGTAAGATGTTCAAAAACATATTAAATTTATCCTCCAAGGATAGGATCATTTTAAAAAGTAGATATCAATTCAGTAGTCGTCGTAAATCAGTAGTCGAAAAGTGGAAATGCAAATCGAGGAATATCACTATGTTTCACTGTTTTATTTCAGAAAAGGGGAAAACGCAAGTCCATAAAAAGTTATGTGTTACGTACGTTATAAGAAGTTTAGTGTTAATTGTAATTAAAATGACAATCAAACAATAACAGAAACGACAATTTGCGGTCAACAACAAAAATATAGAATTCATATAGTTTTATTTTGAAAGTGCATTAATTCAGTTGGGTTCTTATGAAGTAATTATTGACAGACAAATAATTTACATATTTTACCACCAGTAATACTTTCAAGAAATAGAATAGAATAAGACAATTATTATTTTCAAATGTCCACCCCAAGCATCTCTGCAAATTTAGAAACCCCAGAAATAGAGCAAGATAGGAAAAAGGACAAGAAATAAATACACACAAAATATCAGAAATAGGACCATAAAGTGATGCCGGTGTCACAGGAAGAAAGATCATTGTTGACACATATGGTGGTTGGGGAGCACATGGTGCTGGTGCTTTCTCTAGCAAAAATTTCACAAAAGTAGAAGTCTGCAGCATATGCTGCTTGCGGGTGCAAAGTCTTTAGTTAAGGCTGGCCTATGCAAACGTTGTTTAATGCAAAGTATCATATACCATTGGTGTTGCTGAGCCACTTCCCATCAATTTTTTGACTATGGCACATCAAAACTCTCCCAAACAGAATTACTAAACATTACCAAGAAGAACTTTGATCCGAGACCAGGAGAAATTGTAAAGAAATTGAAGCTACGTCAACCAATTTACCAAAAGACAAGCACATATGGACACTTTGGCAGGTATGGGTTTACTTGGGGAAGTCCAAAAGAGTTGCTCCTAAATTGACCCTCCTTTCCTATCATGTTAATTACAAATTTTTTTAAAATGTGGATTGCTTTTGCGCAAGAAAATCTTTAGATGGCATAGAATGTAATGAAAAAATATTTAATTTGATAATTTCTGGAAACTAAAAGATTTTGTAATCTAGAAACTATATGTATGTGCTACAGTTCATCGATGATTAATAAAACAAAGGCGGCCCAAAATTTTTAAAAGGCCTATTTCAAAATGCAGAAAATAATTCAAGCGTCGGTTTACAGTTTTTTTAGGTACATTTAAACTTTCGGTAGGGTGGTTTATTCGGGCTCTCAATGTTGAAACAAATGGAACTGTTCATCGTGGAAAGATGCCTGGACCTTTGATAAAAACCGATGAAATTAAGATAGAAGCTGTACGAAAACATATTTAAAGTTTACATTTGAGAGCCACTCCAAGTTGAAAATATTTGAGTCCTGATTCAGCTATTCGTAAAATGTATAGCCTATATATAGAGAAATTTGTTAACGAATATACCTTTAGGAAAGTATTTAATACTGAAAAGCTACATGCCAAAAATGCAATTTACTGAAGGGAAAAATCTAAGAATGCAGTAATAAGGAAGATAAGTTAAATCTTAGACAATGTCATGATTTACATTTGTAAAATGCCGAACGAGATAGGAACAATTTGAGGAATACCGGAAAAAATCTGTTCGTTAGCTTATCATAAGCAAAATATGTAT
Source organism: Ontholestes murinus (assembly GCA_963969525.1). Lineage (NCBI taxonomy): Eukaryota > Metazoa > Arthropoda > Insecta > Coleoptera > Staphylinidae > Ontholestes > Ontholestes murinus. The sequence continues at coordinate 64,093,112 of OZ018394.1, read as the reverse complement.
GTATATAACATCGGTTTACATATGTATGTATGAGATGAAACTATATCTTCAAGAGGTGCACAGAAAGTAGCATCGTACATTTTAATGGATATCGACGATATAACTACTCAAAAAGACGTAATACCTTACTGTGATGCCTTTTCAGACAAAAATCATGACATTAAAGTAGCATTGACTTGCTAAAAAGTATAAGTAATTAGTATTCAAATATTATTAAAACGATATATCTCAAATTTTTGATACCGGGTCATTTCTTTCTAAAGATTGATCGTGATTTTGGGTTAATATAAATGGAAATAAAAAATGCCAATTACTTTCAAGAAACAAATTTGTTGTTATTTTGTGTGGTAATTTTAAAGTTAATTTCAATAATAAGAGTACGTATGTGCGTACAATATGTGCTTTAATAGAGAGTTATGGATTAATTAAAACTGTAAATATCAATACTCGTAAAAACAATTGTATTGATAACATTTTTACCAACTATGACTTCTCTTTGCTACATATTGGGGCTTTTGATATTTATTTGTCGGGTCATAGGGGAATATATCTAAGGTTAACGTTACCAGAGACTTCACCGATAGTTAACCCGATACGAATATACAGACCCATAATATTAAAGGGTACATTTAAATTCTATGAGGTTTTCTACAAGTGCCGGATCGAACCTTTTAGATGTAAACATAAAAAGTGATTTGTTTCAAACTTATAAAATAAACGTTTCTTCAAAGCATTTCCAGAAGAACAAAAATTAAAAAGAAAAGACAACTAATAAAATCTACAAAATATGAGGGAAACCTTTGAACTTCTTACAGATATGTTTAAAAAATATATCTGTAAGAAAAATACTGACCAGATTTGGCAAAACCTTAGTAATCATAAAACAACCTACAGAGAAGCCACAAAAATGGCGAAAATAAAATCAAATGATTAATACTTTTTAAACTCTGAAAACTATCATAGATCTGAATGAAAAATTATAGATTCGCGCAGAGCCATACCACCTATTCGGTTGAGTTATTGTAGCATAACCTATGGCACCTTGCAAAGATACTTACAAAAGATAATCCTCCGACTCATAATGATCCTTTAGATTTTAGATTGAGTGTAATACGACTTTCAACATTCAAGAGGTATTTTTAGTAAGGATTCGGAATGCATTTACAAATATTAAAAATTCTAAGAGCTCCATCATATAGGAAGTATCAGTAGATATTTTGAAACCTGTTATAGAAATAATTTCAGTTCCATTAACCAGATTATTCAATGATATAATTGTAAATAGCATTTTTCCCTAAACTTTAAAATAATTATAATAATAATAGTTTATTTACGTATTGCCACTGATAATAATTATACATACATATTTAAAATAGATACATATAACTTACGTGGGTGTAAGCTCATAAATATATAATTAGATAAATTTTGATTTAAATAAAAAACGATTAGCACGTTTGTCAACAGATTAAAAGATACTTATTTACAATTTTAATATAAAGATATAAATGAGGCGAAATTTCCAAAGTTATCTATCATTAATAAATTCTTGATAAGAATAGTAACACTTTTGAATTAAATATTTTCTTGTTTTAATTTTCAGTTGATTTAAGTTGATGCAATTAGTGATATAAAGAAGCAGTTTGTTATACACTACAATAAAAGAATATTTTGCAGATTTTTCATAAAAAGTGGTATTATGAGGCGTTTTTCGTAACATATTATTATCACCATTCTTATCAAATTTAGTTATTTTATTAAAAACATATATCACACATTTGTATATGTAAATGTTGGTGAGCGTAAGAATGTCATTTTCCTTAAAAATATTTAGGCATGTTTCTTGTCTTTTAATATCAAATATTAGTCTTAATATTCTTTTCTGAGCAATAGCAATTCTGTTTACATTTGCTCTTCCCCATACCAACACGCCATATGAGAAATGCGGATACGCTAAAGCGTAGTACATATTTAGGAGCGAGTTTCGAATTAAGCAATTTTTTAACTTTAAGATGGCATAATAAGCACTGTTTAATTTCGAACAAATATTATCAATTTGGCTGTTCCACAACAAAGTTTGATCTACAAAAAGGCCAAGAAATTTTGTGTTAGTAGAAGTACTAATTATGCAATCTGGAGATTTTCTGTTGTAAAATTGTAAAACAACAGTTTTATTTTTATTTAATAATAAGTTACTTTTATTACACCAAGACAGCATTTCTTGAGTGGTTTATTTTATTAAATCCGCTAACTCACATTGGGAATTTGCTGACACAATAACTGTCGTATCATCTGCGAAATTTATTACATGCCCCTTACTGATAAAATGTACCAAATCGTTAATAAATAGCAAAAACAATAATGGCCCTAAAGTTGAGCCCTTTGCTACACCTTTGTTTGCGTCGAAAGTGTCCGAATTTTGGTCCTTAACTTGAACGTACATTCTTCTATTTGTTAGAAATGACAGAATTAAATTTAAAACTACACCACGTACACCCAATGCCCACAACTTTTCGCGCACAAAGTTCACCTCTATTGTGTCGAACGCACGTGATAAGTCAAAGAATAATGCTGCCACGAATTTTTCGGAATCCACATTCCTGCTAACCACTTCCAACTGCTGCAGTTTCAGTTGATTTTCCAACGATGAACCCATGCTGATTATCCTGTATTAGTTGAAATTTGTTGATAAAATCCCAGAGTTGATCCACAATACTTTTCTCGAGTACTTTTGATAAAGAGTTCGGTACTGATACTGGGCGATAATTGTTCATACTACTTTCTTCGCCAGTTTTATATATAGGTATTATTTTAGAAATTTTAAAATAACTGGGAAATTCACCTGTTTGTATGGATAAATTAACTAAGTATGCGAGGGGTTATTTCGTATTTTACACTTTTTAAGACTCTCGACTTGCCTTGTTTTTGAGTGAAGTTAATATTTTTACTATATCACCTGAACTCACCGGTTTGATAAACATTGTGTGACTACCGTTTTTTGATATTGTACAACTAGTAAATAAATTGTCTCCAAAGTGTGCTTTAATTTTTTTATCTGTAATATTTGAGAAATACATTCCAAAAGCTTTTGCAATTTCACCCACGTCGCTTCTCTCAATACCGTCAGTAATTATCGTGATTTCTTTCTTGGACTGTGCATCATTGCCTAACTAGCTGTTAATCATGGACCATATTTTTTTTTGGTATATTGTCTGCTCTTGATATTTCTTGTCCGAAATATATTTTTTTTGTTTGATCTATCAGAACTTTATGGCGTTTTCTTTTCATTTTTATATCTTATATCCATTTCAGCTGATTTGTTTTTTGTTTTAAGTTCGAATAAGTTTTTTAAGTTTTTGCTTGAAATTTGGATTTCTGTTGTTACCCAACTTTTACTGTTTTGTATTTGTTTAATATTCTTTTGAATTGGAGAAGCGATATTAAAAAATATATATATTAAAAAATATACTAAAGTTGTTGAGACACTAAGGATGTCAATAACTACAGACCAAGACTAATTGGTCTGCCAGTAATATCTAAGGCAATTGAACGTGTTATGAAAGAACAAATAACTTTTGACTTAGATACAATAATTTATTTGCACCTAATCAATATGGTTTTCGTAGCGGAATGTTAACTATTTAGATCATTTACAGATCATACAATAGAATTCTTTGAAACAGGGTCCCGTTCTATGGCTACATTTCTTGAACTCAGCAAAGCACTCGATTGCATTTGTGATAAAAGTATTCATTGATATATTACCTAAATATGGCTTCAGCATTGATAGTGTAAAACGCTTAGAGTCATAGTTAAAATGCAGGAAACAAAAGTAATCTAAATTCGATTATTGTCTCTTGGAAAGCGGTGTGCCACAAAGGTCCGGTTTGGGACCCCTTTCATTGCTAATATTTATTAATGATTTTCCTGGTCAAATTGGAAGCAATAATACGATACTGTCTTCCGATCATGCCACCCTCATGATTATAGTGCATAGCTACAAATAAGCTTTCGACTTAAATTTAATAAATAAGTCTAATGCTGTCGAATAGTTTTCCTCCAATAAATTGTCCCTAAAAAAGACGGTTGAAATGTTATTCACAATTCTGTTATTAATAATATTATAACCATTTTCATTTTATATTGTAATAATTTTACATGTTTGTTTCAGTGATCGTCCATTAATTTATTTTGTATATATATTCAGAAGTTTTAATAGGTTTTTAATAACTATGTATGATTTCTCTATTTATTCTTGGCCAGGGTGCTAAATAAAAAGTAATTTATATTGAACATTTTAGGCGTAATTGCATCTTTTGTCATCACCATTAAGCGTAGTGCAGTTATGCAGATCTAACTTCTCACTATCAATACTTTGTTTTTAAATTACCACTTGAACCCCATAAACTATCAAGATTCCATTATTAAGGTCCGATAGAAAGCTTTTGGTATTCATGGTATCCATTCCGAGAATGAACATATCTTTTATATTAGCTGTTTGGCGTTCAAATAATATGTTACCTAAGGTAATAGTAGATTTAATTCCTCCGGGAATAGTAGCAGATACTACCTTTTACATTCGATTAATCAGTCAGGTTGATATATTGGCACGAATTTCCATCTATGTATCCGTCTATAAAAATAGTATCAGCATGGTGTAATAAATGTGCAATTTTGGCAATTCGTCTGGGAGCTATTGGGAAACCGTTGCTCCATTTTCTCAAATCAACGTCGTTCATATTTTTCACATTACTTGTGCTCTAGGTGTTTTTTTTGTTGCAAAAACTATTTTAAGATCTCATAGTTTTTCTATTTCATTATAGCCAGAGTTCGTTATACCATCAACCTTCAATTATTTAGTCCATTTTTATATTTTCTAACGTAAGGATCTACTCAGTCGATTTGATCTTGAATCTTTATCCATTCGTAGGAACCAAAATAGTGCAAATATGTTGAAAAATCTTGTACATGGCAAGGTTGATTGTCCCATCTCCTATCACAAGTTAAGTTTAGTGTACATAGAATTTCATCTCGTCAATGCAATACCTTCCATGTGCCTTTAGCTAAGTCAAATACGTTATACAAATCTCCAATTTTCCATATGTGTAGAAATACCAACAATGTGTATTTAGACATATTTAAATAATTATTTTTATTTTTTCTTGTGTATTTTGATTATACTGTTAATTCATTATTGTACATTCTTAAGAATAATAATTTTAGATTTTAAGTATATTTCATAGTTATAATATATAGTTATATTGTCCTGTAATTGGTGACTGTTGGGCAATAAAGTTTATTATTATTATTATTATTAAGGGTTTTAAGATAATTAAGCCGATCATTAAAATAGAGGCTTAAGTATTCATCGACTTCCAAAAATAATCTAATACTATGGCTGTTGTCTTGAGGTTACAACAATTAATATTGGATGATTAATTAGGAACTCCCATTAATCAACATTTATTTAAGTAAGATTGAGTATTTAATGGTTTATGTTATTCTCTCATATGATTGCACAGATAAGATTAAAAATTATATTATTGATAAAAAAACAAGTCCTTCATACTAATAAATTAAAGAACGTAGATTACAATATTTGCAGAACGTTGTAAATTTTGTTCTTACCAATGTGATAATGGGAAATATAGAATTCAGATCCAAACTAGAGAAATATTAACACCCATTATAACCCTACGTGAGTATTTGCGTTTTTGGTTATTTTCCTCCGATCTCCGATGTTCATCGTTCTTAGATCTTCTTCCGCATCGTCCATCCATCTAATTCTGAGCCTGTCCCTTTTTCTTGTGTCAGATAACCTCCATTGTATAGCTCCTTAGCTAGTTTAATAGTTTTGAAATCATTAATTTCTTATTTGCGCAGTAACACCGGTTTCAACTTATTATATACAGATGACAATAGTTGCGTTTTTGTCGTTGGCATCGCTACGGTTTGATATTCTTTTGACTTCTATGTATTTGATTTAGGATTCGTTAATTATAAAGTCCCTCTGTTTTGTTTCTTCTGCAATAGTTGTTATATTTTCTGTCATGGTTGCTTTATTTTTGCAGATAACGGCTATGTCTTCTGCGTATGCATTGATTTTGATATAGATTGTACACAATATATCCGGTGGTGTTTACACATATGAGGCATGCTTCTAAGTTAAATAGCATAGGGGAGGGCAATTGTCTATCTACTTTGACAAGGTCATTTGTATGATATTTCTATATGTTGTTAATCATTTCCGTTCTTTTTCACTGTAGAAGTCTTATTTAAAATTGATAAATACATTGCACAGCTCTATGTTTTACTCGTAGGCTTTTTCCTGGGTTTGTCTTAGCGTAAACATGCGATCTATTATCGACCTGTTCGAGCGGAATCCGCATTGATACTCCAAAATGACGTCCTCGAAGTATTTTACCATCCTGTTGTAAATAACGTCTGATATAACTTTGTATATTACATTTAACAGCAAGATTGGTCTATATTTTTCGCATTGCATTTTATCTTCTATTTTGTATATCGATTGCATTATTCTCATTGATCATTCCTCTGGCATTTTTTTATGTGTCCATATTAAGACAATAAGTTTGTGCAATCCCTCCCATAGTTTACGTCTTCCATTCTTCAATAGCTCTATCGTAATTCTGTCCGTACCTGCGACCTTATGCTTCTTCATTTTTAGAATCACTTGTTCTACTTCTTCATATTCTGGGTTTTCGATTTGTGGTTCTGCTATGGAGTAGAGTTCGTTGTGATCTTCCTCGTTATCTGTACGTAGCTTGCCCATGAAGTGTTCCCTCTATCTGTCGAGGTCTTCCAATTTCTCTGTTACTATTTAGCCCTGCTTATCTGTATACTCTGTTAGACTGGGTCTGAAAGCCTGTGTACTTTCTTTTATACTTTTGTAAAACTTTCTGCTTTCTTTATGGTTATTGTGTTCCATATTTCCCCTTCTTTCTTGTCATCGCTTGTTTTTTTTTCTTTTTTCGTCATATCCGGTTTACATTTATTCTTTTCTCATTTTAATTTTCTCTATTGCTCCTGGCGTTCCTTTTTAGTTGTTTTATTATTTTAGCCACGCTCTTCGCTTTTTTCGAAGACTTGTCGACACATTTCCGATGGTTTCATTTGCTGTTCCTATTATGATGGAATTTAGCTGCTTCAATTCGGCTTCTACGTCACTTGCAGCATATTTCATTAGCTGTGCGTGCAGTTTCGTTTTATATTCTTGCTCTTGTTTTAATAGCTTACTCTAAGACCTTCATGTTTATGTAAGCCATGTTTTCCGAATATGTCTGCGAAAACTTCTTATTTTAATAACTTGGCATTAAAGTCGCTAAGTGTGAGCACTACATAATGTTTTGACACCGTATCAGTAGCATCCTCGAGTTGCTCGTAGAAGTTGTTAACTTCTTCCTTATTTGATAAGGATCTCAAATTGGCATAACATTAATATTCATAGAGGTATATTCAAAATATAAATGAACTAGTGCAAGGTATTAAGTTTTGATGTGAATAATAACAAATAGGATGAAAAGTTCGTAACGTTTTGAAGAAAAAAATATTTTTGTTGGCAAAATTCAATTTTATTATTCAACGTAGTTACCTTCGAGAGCGATACATCGATTATAGCAACTTTTTAATACCATTTTTGTAGTGATTTGTCTTTAGCATCAAAATATGCTTTTGTTTTGGCGATTACTTCTTTCCATCGAGCATTCTCTTGAGATCTGCAAAGAGGAAATAATCGCTGGGGACCAATATGGAGAACATGGTGGGTGGGGTAGCAATTCGTAGCCCAAATCATTGAGTTTGGCCATCATTTTGATCGACTTGTGACACGGTGTATTGTTTTAGTGAAACAACCCTTTTTGCAACAGTTTGTCGAGGCAGTTTTTATTCTTCAAATGTTGTGTTTTTCCTCGCTTTGGATTGGGTTTGTCGCATGGAGTCCACTTAGCTGACTGCCAATTGGACTCTGGAGTGTGGTGATGGATCCATGTTTCATCCATTGTCACATACTGACGCAAAAACAACTGTTTATCGCTTAAACAGTGCTCTGAATCATCAACACGTTGTTGTTTTTGATATTTATGCACGGTATGTCCAACACGTTTCTTTGATATCTTCAGAGACTCAGCTATCTCGATCATATTCACTTTACGGTCATTTAAAATTATTTTGTTAATTTTTTTATGTTTTCGTCGGTGTTCGCAACATTTGGACGCCCACTGCGCTCATCATATTCGATGCCCATATTTCCTGTGCGGAATTTAGCACATCACTTACAAATGGTTGCTTCCACTGGAGCAGAGTCCGGATAACACGTATCAAGCCAAGTTTTTGTTCCAGCACTATTTTTCCCCATTAAAAAACTGTGTTTAATTACAAAATTCCTTTTTTTCATTTATTTTTCCAATAAAAATAGTTGCATTAATCAAAACGCTAGAACTAACGAACCAATTATCTGATCGCTGTCAAATTTTGACACATTTGAAAATTAATTCACACTGCAATGCATATGGAACCTAGTGGCACCCTCTCTTAGTTACGAACTTTTCATGCGAATTGTTACACCTACAACCTTAATTTAGAGAGTAAGTTAGTTCTTGATTGTTAATGGTATAGAGATAATAAATTATATTTCTCCGACTAACAGTCACGCAAAAGCATTTTGTATCATTTTAGTCATACTGACTGTAGCATCAATTTGTTGCCTGATTGTAAAAGAATTTGGTTTAGAATGTACCTTTTTAATCTTTATGATATTCAATATTAATAATTGTATTTTCTCTTTTAAAAAAACTGTTTTTTCCTATAATATATTGTAATTTGGTAATTTGCGTTTCGCATTTCATTAGAAATTCTCAAATTTGATTGTTAATTTATTATTTAATATTCACCATCGTCTAATTCGCCATTAATTTATTTATATCATTGATTGACTGATTAGCATTACCGAAATGTCATTACGGGAATCACCCTGATTTTTTTTTCCAGTAATAAAGTAGATCATATATTAATTTTTTGAGTTAAAACCAGCTCCAATTTGAAAATAATGTAATGACACTTTGTCCGATATTATTTCTGATTCTTTTATACCAAAACCTTTAGTACTAATGCAAGACATGCTGAAGTGAAGATAAAATACCAACTACAATAACATTATCACTTTAGAGAGTAAATCTAAACGCACTAGTTGATAAATCAAAATTAATTTAAAATTAACTATAAATGCTAATAAACAACCAGCTAAATAAATAATAAATTAGATTTAAAAAATAACTAAAAATTTTAATTTAACAACTAAATAAAAATAAATTATTAAATTAAATTGCTTTTACAGAGCAGAATATGCGAATGAATAAATAATTAACTATGTGAATTAATTTATACATTAAATGCTTAAATTTAATAATCAACACCTATAAATGAGAAAATTTTAATCAGTATATAAGACTTTTATATTTAATTAAAACCAGATTAGTTTTTATATATAATTTAAAAACATAATAATCCGGGACCCATCATGTTGTTTTGCGTTGCCGCGGTCATATGTTTTGTTGATATTCAATCCCTTGTGAAAATAAACCATTATTTATAGAAACCGCGTACAATATTTATTCTCATCACCGATGTTTACCACGCGTTCAGAGGGTGCCGCACAAAGACCGGCTCCTCAATTAAAATAACATTTTCTGAATGGCGATTATTTGCCGTCGGTGATCAATCCATTCAGCGACGCCGCTTTGATCCCCTATTAGAAAATAATGCACCGGCGAAATTAACCAAAACATTGGGATCACGGCGGGGCGCCCTTCATTAATAACAACGTTCTCGTTGTTTCTGGTGGCGGGACACAAAAGGCATATGTCCGAGACCCCTGTCATCACGGCGTCGGCCGCCTCCCAGGCGCGTGTCTTCCCTTAGATTTCCATTCTGAATAAGGGGGCGTTCGCCATAGACCGGCACGCGCCCTTATTTGTATTTTATATGTTTTTTCGCGCGTGCAAATAAGGGCTGTCTGATAATAACGACGGTTTGTTGTTTTGGTGGGCCAAAACATATGCAACAAATTATTATTTTTTTATTATTTCTGAAGCTCGTTTATGCCCACAAACATATTTTGTTGCTAACTTTTAGTGTAATTTATTTAATAATAATGAAAGCAATGTCAAGTAAAATAAAAAATTAAATAATTACGTATTTTGATTAACGGTTTTGGTATACATAGTTATCCACAAGTAAATCCACTGTGAATTCTCGTCTTTCTAAATTTCGATCTGTTTTTTGAATTATGAAGATCGTTGTTTTCTGCAGTTGTACTACTTACATTTTTCATTGTTTACAATTATTTTCTATCTTGTAGCATGCCATTTAGAATGATGCGTTAGTAAGTCTTTTCGTAAATTTTCTAAATGCCTCCTAGTTGTGTTTATTAAATTGTTTAGTTAATTTCTTTTTATTTTTTATTTAATTTTCATAGATGTTAGTTAATGGTTTTGTGGTGTTAAAAGAAATCACAAAATACATATGGTGATGATGCAATTAGTTAAAGACTAGTTGTTTTAAGTTGAAACAATGTATCTTAGATTCTGTACATTTTTTTTCAGTAATATGTGACACTGTTTAAAGCTTAGTTTTAATATCCTAAGCTCTGGAACATCTAATCAAAATTCTCCATGTTATCTTTAAATAACATTTTTTTAGAACTAAATAATCTCTTATGTAGTGGAAGAAATATTTAATCCAAAGGAGAAGACTTCAAACTTTTCGGTCTTATTGATTAGAGTTACAAGGGTCAATTCATTTTAATTTTCCTGTCATGATCTATTATCTCTAGACTAGTCACCGAGTAAGCGACGTGAGCGAAAATTCGCACGCTTAATTCGTTAGGTTAACTACTATTGTGCACTAACTGTACTTAATTGTTAAAGGGCGACACCTGATGGTCATAAGAAAAAAATAGATAATAGTGATAGTAGTAATTTCAAAAGCGGTTACTACGCTTTTCAAAATGCCTCCTAGTAATCACTACCAAATTAAAAATTAAGTTTGCGAGGAATTTCGTGCTTGCACACGTAAACCACTCAATCCTATTCGCTGACTTCCGTCAGTATTTCAACATTGTGGTTGACATTGTCCGGGAACATCTGGTGAGGATAGCATTCAGGAAAACAGGAAAAATCAACTAAATTGATTATTTCAAATTTTGTTTTTAAAAAGTATTGTAACAATTTCCTGACTACTCCTTTTAACGTAGCTAACCCCTAGATCGCCTGTTTTTCTAAACCACAGCGCACCACACAAATTCCAAATTGTCATGACATCTTTTTTTCAGCATATGGGCGCACATTGAAACGTTTTCTCAATATGGTAAACTTTTACTTCCATTTCACTTAATCATACTCGAGTGTTTTAGCACACTCAACTAGCTAGCCTCTACAACTATATACAGATCATAAACCTTTGACCGCTGCTATAAATTCGACCTATGAGCACATACACCTTTATCAAACAACACATCCCTAGCATTCTGTTCGTTTTTGGAAAGAACAATTGTGTGGCAGATACTTTATAATCGAAATGAATTCTTTATACATATGTAACCTCCCAAATTTATAATCTAAAAACATTCCTTTTTAATAATGGCACTACAGCATTCAAACTGGAACAGCTCACTCTACCTGGCTTTAACACTCCATTTATGTTGACGCATCACTTGTTAAAAGATAACCCCACATACCTCCAAAACTCCAACATAATATTTTACAGTCACTTTACGGGCTCTCCCGTCAGAGCAATTACACGCGTCGTAAATTACACTACGTGTAAATACGGATGGACGACAACATTACTCAATTTGTTAAATCTTGTTTGAAGTATCAATCAAAATCCATAGACATACAGTATCTCCTATCGTTAATACATAAATCTCGACATCGGCTCTTTACCAGTTTGCAACATACCTTCTAGTTTGTATCCACCTATTTACACTTTGGCAGAAACCATACCGAATGCCATCCGCAATGTAACGGTTCGGTAGAGCGCTTAAATTGACAAATTATGGACTCAACCTGAATGAGCAACAATCCCAAAGAATGGGGGTTTTCAATTCCTTTCATTTTATCAGGAAGTCAAACTATAGTCTATAGGAAGATATTAAGTTTACTAGGCGATTTCTTACTCTCGAATTCTTCATAAGGATCATGCAAAACGACAATTATGATGGGCCATTCGGAATTATTTGTTGAAATTCTATTTTCTTTTTAAGTACATTTTAAGTTAAGTTTTTAAAACAAATCTATTTCTATCGTTGGACTTAAGTTTGTCTTTGCACCAAAAGTTACTTTACTTGCAAAGGTATTGAGTTATTTGAATTTTCATGGTTCGAGTTTAGTTCAATAAAATAGTCGATTTTTTAATTATTAACTATTCTAAGATAACGGTGCAGTAATGCTCAGATAAATAATTATTTCTCATTAACAAAGTTCATTATTCAAAAGGTTATGAGCCCAGTACACGTATGAAATGGGCGAACTAGACTATTTGTAGCAGGTCGCAGTCTGTGAGTCGGATTTGGGATCCTAACCTCGAATTCGGCGGTGGAAGCGTGATCGTTCGCGGGTGTGTCAGTGAAGCAACGTCACAATGGCTAAAAAGACAAGTTAGGCATGAACAGCCTGAACAAGTTTTATGGCAGCAACTACAACCAAAGACGGTTCCAAATAACCTGTGCGCTTACGGGAATCTGCAAAAGGTCTGGGTAAAGAGCAATGCAACATCTGCCTTGGACTACCCGCAGATCACCAAGATTAAGAATTGTGAGTTATCTAATCAAATAATTCATAAACTTGATTCCATCTATCTGCAACAGTCGATTGCCCAACAAATTACGAATGAGGAAAATCTAGCAAAGAAATTGAAGGATATTAGTGAGACTGTCAGTGCTGCGGCGAGGTTTCGGAATTTTTGACAGGCATGGCTGTCAGTCAGTGAAAACAGGCAAACGCCGGCACATTTGAGGTCTAGATTAGTCGACGAAGACGCAAACCTGTCTCTGACTGAGCAATTTGAAACGGCGTTCGCAGTCTCGTCGGGCAGAAATTCATCGTAGAAATCGCACAAAACAATAAAGAAGACCGAACCATCATCAGGGGAACCGAGCAAGCAGAAATCAACAGCGGAGCATCTGCCCACATGGCCAACCTGTCATTTGAAAAGGAGACATCGAGATCGAGAAATTGGTGAAAAGTGAGTGGCATAAATCCGTCATCACGAACGTCCTATACGTTCCAGATTTGAAGATCTAAAGCCGTCATAATAATGAAAAGTTGGTCGATCGTCAAAAAAGGGCCCGAAACTTATTGCAAGCGCAACTCTCGATGACAATAATGTCTATCAAATGCTGTTTAGGATTTCTGAATCTCACCTAGCTTAACAAACTTGGCCATGTTAACTTTACGCGGATTGGAGCGATGATCAAGAGCGGGGTGATAACTGGCATAAATCTGAGTGACGAAGCAACATCGTTTTCATCGCCCTTCCAGAGAAGCCCACAAGAATAAAGTTGGATAGGGAGTATTTTGAGACGTGTGCGGCCCTATTACGATCGAATTCTCGGGGGAACGAGATACTTTGTTCCGTTCAAGAAGAGTGCGACATCGTACCTCACGATCAGTACCATGAAGCATAAATCTGATATCCTGCCTCGTCTGAAAGAGTATGTGCAAATAGTGGAGATGCAAGGTCAAGGCTTTGCAATGGTCGCGAGTACATCAATAAGAATTTGCAGAGCTACTTTAAGAAGGAAGGTATAATCCAGGAGAATACTTCGTCTTACACGCCGCAGCAGAACGGCCGCATAGAGAGGAAATGGAGCACAGTCTTGGACGCCAAAGTACCTCTGGGGCGAGGCGGTAAACACGGCTGTATACGTTCTCAATTGGACTACGACGCCATATGAGATCTTCATGGGGAGGAAGCTGACATTGTCACGCCTGAAGAAGTGAAGAAGTGAAGGTGAAGATTCCTGCAGCAGAAATGACCGAGCCTCTACGGGACCTGGATGGAGAAGAGCGCAAACCTGAGAAACGTCGAAGCCATTCAAGAAAAGGGAGCGGTATACGGCACACATTACTATGGTGAAGGAACAGTAAACCTACTCGGAGGCCATGGACAGTAGCGAGTCAAGAGAATGGTCAAAGGCGATCACGGAGGAGCTCAACGCTCTGGAAAGAAACAACACGTGGCAACTCGTAAAGAGAACTGGCAATATGAAAGTCATCGGGTTGAAATGGGTTTTTACCATCAAATATCCATGGATTTTCTCAAGAAAAGGGAGTCGACTACAATGAGATCTTCTCACCCTCTACACTGTTCGATCAGAATTCTGTTGACCACAGCTGTTAAAAATGATTATAAGATCTTGCAGTTCGATGTACGAACGGCATTCTTGAATAAGGAGATCTACACGAAACGATCTATATGGACCTATTAGAGGGAGCTAGTGTCAACGGGGATGAAGTAAGCAGACTACAATGGTCAATATACGGGTTGAAGCAGGCACTACGATGCTGGAACAAAAAGTTCAAAAAGTTTATGTTCGACCAAAGATTCCAGCGAGGAGAAGCAGAGATGTGCTTCTAATAAATCTTTAAACCTTTAAAATTTTTTTCTCCTCATCTCTTTACTTAAGTGAGGGATAGTTTGGTTTTGCCCTTGTACAAAGACTTCATAGTATACCAGAAGCAGTCGTTACTAAACTGTAGCAGTTCTTAAAGAATGTAACATTAAACGACATTATGAATAGAAACATTTTCAAATCACTCAAAATATACAGAAAGTTTTCGAACAAAAAAATTGTAGCTGCAGCTTGTGCCAGCTTTTATGTGGCTCTTACTCAAAACGTGGAAAACCATTCATTGGCGGAGAAATGATTAAAGATTACATTATTACAGTAGCTGAAGAAATGTGCTCCGAAAAGATAAATTTGTTTAAAACTATCAGTTAATATCAAACACCATTGCTCAAATGGTAGATAATATATCGTCTCAACGGTCTAAAAAATAAATATCTTCAGTGGTTGTCTCTAACTATGTACAAGTTAAGACATGTATTAAATACTTGTTGATTCGTTTATTTTTATTCGAAAAGTAATTATGAAGTTTAAGGAGAACTTCTTCGTATTGATAATATTTACGACACGACTACTAGAGAACCTACTTTTTAAGGAATTTTAAAATAACATTAATTAAAAACTTTTATTTATTTTAAACGATTGAGAAACTTGAAATCTACCACTGATAGAGACAAAAACATGAGTGGTGAAAATTTAAAAAAATGTTTACTTCTATTTCAAAGGCTGTAAAAACTTGTGTTATATTGCCCTTATCTAGGAAGTGGCAGCTGTTAATTTTATCAGATCCACTAGGCTGATTCACAGACAGTTCCGCGAATTTATTGGGTAGATTGGAGAAAATCACTTAACTTTATTAAAATGCTATACATAGGCTTAGTTTATAAAAACTTCTTTGGCGCTTTTTAGAACTTCAAACAGTGATCGATTTGACAAAACGTATATACCGATATACAAGAAATTTCTACCACAGATATCACAAGCATGATATAATTTAAACTTTCCAATTATTCTTCTCATATTTTTAGCAAATATTTTTAAAGTTTCTAAATTTTGTTTCTTATGTTTGGTTCGTCAAAAATTATATTGTATTGTAATAAAGAGAATGGCTGCGACGGTTACTACGTAGTAATCCATACTTACACTGAATTGAAAAATTCACTATGTTTTACTTGTGGATAAAACATAGTGAATTTTTCAATTCAGTGTAAGTATTGTATTGTATTATTTAAATATTTTTCTTAATTGAATAGCAATAATAGTACTATTACGATTTGTTTCACATTGTTGGTATGTTATTTAACATTTTGATGTAATGCTATTATTTCGCCTAAAATATTTTAAGAATAACATTATATTAATTTTCTTAGGAACTTTATCAAATGATAAATAAAACTTACTTTGTTAATATCACACACGGATCATACACATCCGTGTGTGATATTAACAAAGTAAGTTTTATTTATCATTTGATAAAGTTCCTGATTCAATATGTATCACAAATAATTTTAATACATTTTATTATTTAATTTTCTACAACGAACTAAAGGATTTTAATACATTTTATGTATCACAAAGTTACGGCTTCAAGCATCCAACATATTAATTTTCTTAATAAAAGTTTTTGAGCCACTATTGTAAGGTGAATATTAAATTACACATAAACATCTTTTCTTTGTTTTAAAGAATATCTTAGTATATCTTATTAATTTTATAGTTTCAATGTTCAATGTTGATGTTCCTTTCAACCAGTGTTTTTCTTATTATTGTATTTTTCTACGTTTTACTAAAATCTCTAGAAAAATAAGCCATGGTTCTTTTAAGAAGGATATCAAGACATACGATTGTTCCACAAACAAAACAGAAAATCTTATAATGCATTTATCTTTACGGGGTTTAAAAATTACTTTAATTTTTTATTTTTAGTATACTAGATGGCTTTGTGAGTCATACATTGTATACACAACTGAAATAGTATTCTTCAATGACTTGACGAAGATGATTTTTTTGTCGGTTTATCGTAAGAAGCAGAAGAATTGTGTGTGGGTCTCTCCGTGGGAGCTGTGTGTCAAGAACTGCTTAAGATGTCGACAACTTTGAACTTACGTTTTTATTCCATATCAAAAAAACATGAAGCCTGAAAGCCATACGGATAATAAGAAAAAGAAATATTTTGTTGTTTAGGAAAAAAATGTTTTTTTTTTCAATTTTATCAAAAATTAAAATGAAATTTTCGCTTTACTATGCGACAATCTCTTACTGTGTGATTATCGTGTGGTACGCGTATTTTTTCGGATTTTTTTTTTAACTATTTTATATTTCTTTTAAATGAAAGTTATGAGAAATTTTTAATTTTACCATAAAGTCTAGCAATTACTTAAAAACATAAATAATTATAGAGAATAATAAAACGTAATTTATAAGATATAGTTTGTTTAAAAGTTAATTTTTTTTTTGTAAATACCAATAAAATAAAATGATACCCATATTATTTCCAAATAATAATGTATCATAGAAAGCGTGTCGCCATCTGTGAGTTATCAATAAAAGTCTACAGAAAAAGTAATATTATTATTGGTAATAATAAAATAAAACCACAAGTGAAGCAAGGAATGTTATTGAGCTCCTCATTATAGAATACTTCACATTACTCAACCCAAAACTTAGTACTTACTAATAGCTTTGTTTTAACCATTTGTATTATTTTATTTTATTCCAATACTATCTTTATTCTTAAAATTAGTAATATTTTTATTCATATATATAAACCAAATTAATTTTACAATTATACAATTTAAATAATTATACTAATTATTGTATAGCCCTACACGGTTATGTAGCTAATCTTAATTTAGTATATGCAGCCAAATATACAGTCATGTCCTACATTTACAATGGCTTAACCTTACATTTTTAAAGCCAAGTCAGACACACATAAATCAGTCAATTTTGATAACAGTATTAATATTCACTCAAATTAGGAAGTATATTATATTCGCATTGTGCCCTGCAATAGCAGCTTTTTGGATAGTAAGATGCACACATAAGAAATACAAACGAAAGTCTGTACGATGGCTTTTATAAAGAAATTTGCCCTAGGAGTCAGAACTCATTGGAAAAAATCCACATTCGCAGCTTGCCTTTTAACGTATGGAGGTAAATGGCTTAAAGAAAAGTATGAGTAAGTATTGTTTTAAATTCTATTAATTACAAATAGGTAAATAGTCAAGCGTAAAATATTAGTACATGTGATTAATATTAATTATTAAACTTCATTCAAAACACACTTTACTTTGTTGTAAAATTAATGATTTAAGAATAACTTGTCTGACTAATACTGAAACAAATATTTATTTTGTACACAAGTCGTTTGCGTGCTACAAATAGCACAACTATCGGGATAACACTAGATTTTAGGTATTTATTTCACTGATTTTGCATATTTACTCAACTAATTTCGCTTCTTACAGTATTATCAATTAGAGATTATGTGCAACAAGCGAAACCAGTTGAGTAATTTCAAAATTAGTGAAACAAATCAAGTGTTTACCTATTATTTCACCAAGATATAAGAAAATTTGTCAAGAAAAAAAAGTATTTACTTCTGTCAAATAAACTTCAAGAATATATGCAAATTTCTTTTGTATAATTTAATATGTGTTGTGATATTAGCCAGGAAACATGTTTGTTTTGAAGTCTTTGTAGATTTATGACATGTTTTTTATCTTAAAATTTTTATATTTTATCATGAAATATGGATTGGAAACATTTTTAATATCTTTAACAATCTTTGCAGAATTTTGTCTATCAATTCAATTAAAGGGTTTATTTTAATTTTAATCTCATTGAATTTTTATTTTTATTGAATTAAATTTAATATGGTGGAAGTAATATATCCTTGAATTAAGAAAATTTAAAAGAAACTTCGCTTTGTTTATATCATATAATACATATATATTTTAAGTTAGCTTTTGTATAATAGCAGAATTTAATATGCCAGCTTCGACGATAGTCTGTGAATCTTGAAGTTCCTTTGGTGGGAAAGAGCAAAGTAGGGAGAACGAACGTGTCTGGTATTGAGGATTAATTTTATTATTATAGTTTCAACCTTTACAAGGTTATTATCAAACGGATAATGAATTATAAATAAACTTAGGCAGTATTTATTTGACAAGAGGAATAACAGGGAATGCAATCAACATATAGTCTGTTCGTTGGATCTTCCGTCGTACGTCACAAACTATCGCTTCAAAAAACGACGAAAGTTTTACAGTGCATTCTTTTTCTAACGCATTTGGTTTACTTTATCAGACTGAATGTTTTTGCGTCGTTTCTCGAAGCGATGGTTTGTGACGTACGACGGAAGATCCAACGAACAGACTATAACGACGTTGAAAACAGGAAAACATATTAAATAATTTTGGTCGTTGATTAAGGGATTCTTTTTAAATCTCATTATTGTTTTCTCTAACATTCCTTTTGTTATATAAATACCACCCAAGATTATTTATAATTCACTACACATTCGATAATTGTCTTCTAAAGTTTAAAACTATAGTCACAAAATAAATCCTATGTGTGATATCAACAAAGTGCAGTTTCTTTTAAAGTTCCAGATTTAAATTAACTATATACATATAATTTTTATATGTACATTACAAAAAAATTTATATTTTTTGAACAATATATGTAATAATACTTATTATTAACATATTAGAAATAATTTCAAATAGTAAGTTAAAATGCAACTGTTGGATGTTAAATCCTTAATAAAATAATACCTTATAAATGGTATATAAAGCAACAATTTTAAATTAAAAATATATTATTAATTTTTTTCTAGCATTGACCAACTAATGAGAGTTTATTGTGAGGAGGCTTTAAAATATGGAGAGGTAGCTATTTCGGGATCAGTAAACCCACGCACAATTACAATAATCCTGAACCCAGCAGCTAATAAGAGGAAATCTGTTGATGATTTTGAGAGTTATTGTGCTCCAATTTTAAACCTTGCTGGAATTTGTGTAGATGTCCTCCAAACAGAAAGTGAAGGCCATGCTAAAGAATTAGTTCAGAACATCAGTTCAACAGATGCAGTCGTTGTAGCTGGAGGAGATGGAACTCTTTCTGAAGTCATAACGGGTTTGTTAAGACGTACAGGTGAAAATAATGGTGAAATAATACCTGTTGGTAAGTAAATAAAAATAATACATACTCTTATCAATATATTAAAGAACAAGCTTTGTATTACAATACTAGTTGTAAATATATGTTCTTTTATAATTTACAAAAAACTTTTATTACTCACAACAAATGTTTTACTAGGCTTCTTCAGAAATGATATCTTGAAGTACATGTTCGTGAGTGAATTACATAGTAATTAAAGTGACGGGAAGGGGGTGGAAGGATATTTATTTTAGTTGTTCATCTGTTATTAATATAGGTTTGATATTCCTTGATTATTTTGGGGAAAGTTTGACCAACAGATGGTATGGGGCAGACTCCGCGTGTCAACTTATATACCGCACTACATTGAGCTCTTAATTTAATTTAATTAAGCATTTTAATCAACAATTTCTTATTTACTTTAACATTTAAAAAGTCATTATTTTAGTTTGCCTGTTATGATTGCATTAATCAATTTATTGCACTTTTAATGTAGTTTATTCAAATTTATATTTGATCTTATTGGGAAGTGACAAATTTTAACATAGAAAATTAATAATAGTAACAGTAATTTCTAACACAGTAGAAATACCACGTGGTTTGTTTGTAAGTTGCAGTCTTATAGGGAAATCATAAAAAAATAAAAAGTAGTTAAAAAGTCAAAATAAATCTATAATGCATAGCTATTAATAGAAACTTCATAATATGTAAAACCAATGCAATTGAGAAGAACATAAGGATACAGATTTTGAATCAATACACTGAAAGAAATTAAAAAAACAAAATTAACAATTTATAAAGCATACATTTTATAAGGAGACAGATTGAAGGCAATATGATGGCCATTTCCAATTTTGTTTTTGGAGTATTGAGATATTAAAATTAAAAACCCTACCACTAGCATTAATAAGGTTCCAAATATGATAAGTATAATGAATAAGGAATATAGATTACCACATAGAAATGGTTGCAACAATCTTTTCATCTTATTTATACCTATAAACATATCTCTTAATCCTATTTTACTAAATAAAATATTTGAATTTTCAGGTGTTTTGCCTTTAGGTAGACATAACAGTATAGGTTATGTCTTATTTCCCGGTGGAAATCACCTATCAAAAGTTAAATCATTAGCCGATGCAGCTCTCGCTATTGTGCAAGAGGTTACGAAGCCGATGGATGTGATGAAAGTTGAAATTATTGGTAATGACGAAGAAGAAACTAAAAAACCAGTATATGCATTATCAGGGATTGAATGGGGGCCTTACAGAGATGCAAGTGCAAAGAAGGACAAGTATTGGTATTATGGTCCACTACGAAACTATGTTACATATATTTTTAATGGTTATAAAAATAATCTTTGTTGGAATATTAATGCTATTATTAATTATACTCCACCTTGTGAAGGATGTGCTAACTGCACTGTAAGGACAAATAATAGTATCAATAATAAATGGTACAATAGGTAAGAATATTATTATAACTTGTTTAATGTCAGGAATTCTTTCTAATGGTTAAAAACAATTATTGTTAGGTGGTTTTCAAGAAAATCTCAAATAAATGACAGAGCATCTGTAATAAATGACGAATGCACAAACTTACAGAAGAAAGAAGTAAAAACCTCTGACTTAGAACTCG
Organism: Ontholestes murinus; assembly: GCA_963969525.1. Lineage (NCBI taxonomy): Eukaryota > Metazoa > Arthropoda > Insecta > Coleoptera > Staphylinidae > Ontholestes > Ontholestes murinus. The sequence continues at coordinate 64,071,664 of OZ018394.1, read as the reverse complement.
TAACTTCCAACATTGTATCAGGAACTTCTAGACATAATGGACCACCAAAATTACATTTAAACCTTGGTCCTGACAGCATAGATTATATGGGTTTTGTAACGGAAGGTTGGAAAACGGAAAAAGGTGAAAGTAGACAATTCAAGGAAACAATTGAAGCACGCCAAATTGAGATTAGACCAAACATTTCTTCCGATGATGGTGAAATTTGGTTTTCTATTGACAAAGAAGATTTTGAAGTCAAGCCAGTGAAAATAACTTTGCTTCCCAAATTGATAAATATGTTCTGTAAAAAGGATATGATGTAATATGTGCGGTAGGTAAATGGGAACAGATGTGTTCATTAGCATTTGTATTATTTAAGAATTAAAAGGAGATGTTACTAAAATATCTACCTCTTGTTTTGTATATGGAATAAATTGTTCTCTAAAATGAATTTTAATGATTATTTCAATAGTAGTAACTAAAACGTGGATTATTTGTGTGATAAAGGAAAAAATAATATAAATACTGAAACTGCTTTTAGTTGCTGGACTAATTGGATAATACTGATTACTTCATGTTTTACCAATAGGCTGTAAACAAAATTAAATTATTTTTGTTTTTAATTAAGGCAGGCATTAGCTGACATATGACTAAAAGTTTTAAATAAGGTAACCATAATAATAATAATATATTTATACAGTGCACGCCGCTTAATGTGATCACAACGGGACTCGGGGTTTTTGATAACAATAACCGATTGATAATAATAGCTGAAAAACAAAACTTTATTTTAATTAAAAATATATAACGTAACAAACTAAAATAACGTAACATAAACTCTTAAAAAACTATTACTACATACAATATATATATTTCATTTAAATTTGAAACAAAACAAAAATTCATATTAAAAAAACTTATCTAGCGTTGTTTGTCTCTGATTTTCGTAGAGCAATTTATTAACGAAAATTTCAGGACTATGAAATTTTCGTTAATAAATTGCTCTACGAAAATCAGAGACAAACAACGCTGGATAAGTTTTTTTAATATGAATTTTTGTTTTGTTTCAAATTTAAATGAAATATATATTGTATGTAGGTAGTAATAGTTTTTTATGCGTCTGAAAATCAGATGACCTGAGCTACACACCACGTCGCAAAACTTACAGTGCTTTTCTCATTTGGCTAATTGTTGTGGTTTGTATTGTTTGTATATCTACATCTTCCTCTGACTCTTGATTTTCAATTGATGACGTTGTTACACTTTTACACATTACATTGCCATCCACTCCTTGAACTCACTTATCGTCATGTCGGGTGGCTGAATGGCATATTTAGGGTATCCTCCATACTTTCCAAAATTCTAGCACGCATCTATTTCCGGTAATACACCTTCATGGTCCTTATAATGCCTTGATCACACGGTTGTATTATCGAAGAAGTATTGCTCATAAAAATAAAATTTATTGCTCATGACGAAAACATTTCTAAGAAAAAAATGATAACATAAACCGAAATCATGATTACAATAAACGAAAATTTTTGTATGTAGTATTACATGTCCGGCTCGTTCTTTGCAAAAGTGATAACAATATCCGATTGATAACATTGATTCTAATAAGCGGCGTCAACTGTATAATATAATTATTTACTTTTTAAGCCATTTAACCACTATTTTTTATCTCTATCAAATATCAGATTAGAAAGTCACTGTTTTATACTACTTACATATCTAAAGCTTGAATCTCTATATATTATATATCTGTCATGCTGACATAAACGACCAAAAAATTCCTCCTGACAAGGATTTCTAAATATACAGGGTTATTCACGCTATACGGCACGGAATATTGTGGCCAAAATACGTGACTTTCAAAAAGTTTCACTCTGGGGATATATGGGGGTCTATTAGGGCTACTTTTTAAAATTATTTTCATAATATACAGGGTGTCCCAAAAACCCTAAAAGTATCAAAGTTGTGTTTTTTTTAATGAAACACCCTGTATTTTATAGCATTTTTGGATACTTCGATAAAAATAAGTGTGTGTTTTAATAAGGTTTTTATTACATAAACCTTAAGGTTTTTGAAATAATTTGAATTTTGTAAAAATGTAACCTAATTTTCATGTTTCAAATACTTAAAAAATAATTAAGTTATGCATACCAAATTTACACTGAAATGTAACAATAGATCATATTTTATTTTCCAAGTATAATAAATTTCACATCTTATACCGGGTGTAAAAAAATTGGAATTAAACAAATGAAAACTTTAAATGGCTATAACTTCATTTATTTAAATGGAACACTATATTTATTAATTTATCAGCAAATGCACGTTTTAATTACCTTTCGAATGGTATTTAAATCTTAAGTGTTAAGTCTTCTCGTTTTTGCAGAAAACGCCAAAATATTGTTTATTGCACCGTTTTAGTACTTTTTAAGTAAAATTTTTTATGTATCTAGTTTTCTATCGTATTTAAAAACGTCAGATAATTAATTTAGTCTGTTACTTTAGTTTAAAAAGGATGTCTTTTGTTATAGTTGTGTTATTTTCCGTTTTTGTGTTAGATCGTTAGTAATCGTTATTGTTTGAACATGGTTGTTGTATGTCATAGTAAAAAATGAAAATTTACACAGATTTTCTTATACTGAGGTTTTTATAACTGACACTTCCAATTTCTTTAAACTGGTTTAATAGTCTCTCAAAAATGGCTGGCTTAGGGTGATTTCTTTCGGGAAACCTTTAAGTATAAACTCGACAAGCCAATAAACAATGTTGATGACATTCTCCAAGCATAAAAATAATGCCAATAACCCCTTCTTTTGAGTAAATCTTCATTTTTTACAAAAAAATACAACAGCGATGTTCAAACAGTAACGATTACTAACGATCTAACACAAAAATGCAAAATAAGACAACTATAACAAAAGACAGGCTTTTTAAACTAAAATGACAGACTAAATTAATTATATGACGTTTTTAAATACCATAGAAAACTAGATACATAAAAAAATTTACTTAAAAGTACTAAAACGGTGCAATAAACAATATTTTGGCGTTTTCTGCAAAAACGAGAAGAGTTAACACTTAAGATTTAAATACCATTCGAAAGGTAATTAAAACGTGCATTTGCTGATAAATTAATAAATATAGTGTTCCATTTAAATAAATGAAGTTATAGCCATTTAAAGTTCTCATTTGTTTAATTCCAATTTATTTACACCCGGCATAAGATGTCAAGTTTATTACACTTGGAAAATAAAATATGATCTATTGTTACATTTCAGTGTAAATTTGGTATGCATAACTTAATTATTTTTTAAGTATTTGAAACATGAAAATTAGGTTACATTTTTACAAAATTCAAATTATTTCAAAAACCTTAAGGTTTATGTAATAAAAACCTTATTAAAACACACACTTATTTTTATCGAAGTATTCAAAAATGCAATAAAATACAGGGTGTTTCATTAAAAAAAACACAACTTTGATACTTTTAGGGTTTTTGGGACACCCTGTATATTATGAAAATAATTTTAAAAAGTAGCCCTAATAGACCCCCATATATCCCCAAAGTGAAACTTTTTCAAAGTCACGTATTTTGGCCACAATATTCCGTGCCGTATGGCGTGAATAACCCTGTATATGTTATTATGATTGCAGTCTTTTGAACTGCCTGAAATTGTTTAATTAAAATTTAATTATCATATTTACCTAAATAATAGCTTTAATGTGCATTACTTATAAATTAATATTATTTTTTTATATTTATGGTTATTAATCCTTTGGGTACATTTGGCAAGTCAGACTCGTCAGATGACGACATTACATATGTTAAAACAAGTTCAAATAAATGAGGACCCAATGGTTTAATGTGTTACTAAAATAAAAAATTCCAGTGCATTGATAAACCTAAATAACCTGCACCCCACTATAAATTTATTAATTATCAATGTATTACTTGTTGTTTTTAAATGTTCTCTGCTGCGTTCTTTTTTTATTGCTCATGGTTACCAAAAATATAGAAACGGCCAGTTTATTCTTGTTGCACTATATTCCTTGATGAATTTTGATATATAAATTTGAAAAGAACAAATGTTTGCCAATTTTGTAAAATTAGTTGCTTGCTTCCTGTTTAAAAATAAATGAAACAATTTAATCAGATATTTAATTTAATAATAATAAATTATATGGTCATAGGGTATAATTGTGTGATTACTTTAATCACAGTCATGATATTCAAATATAATAAATTTAGGAACTTTAAATGAACATACACTTCATTGATATCACACAGAGGATTTATTACGTGACTATAGTTTCAACCTTTAAAAGGCCATTATCAAACGTAAATTAAAAACTTAATTTAGGCAGTATTTATACAAAAACATGGATTACGTTTGTGTTTATGAATTTGAAATCCGTATGAAGTCATAAAATATATATTTTTTTAAATTTGGATTAAAAAGTTTTACAAAACAATAAGAAAGAATAAACTGTAGAAATTCAATGATAATGTTCAACAGTACGAAAGTTACCCCTCAGATTTTGTCATAAAGACAATCCTTTTTTCATTTCATTTCTAAAAGTGGGGATTTTTCTAAAATAGTAAATACTTTTATTTAAGATCAAACAGCATTCTTATCGTATCAAAACAAATTTCAACTAACCACCTATAATAGATACTTTGTAAATTAATCCTTGACAATAATTATGTAAATAAAAAAAGTTCCAATTTATATCCAACCTCCCTTCTCAGCAAAATCATTTGCTATCTTCACTAAATATATTATTTATGCGTCGACAAACACACCATAGAAAATTAAATATATTTTTATAAATGTGCAATTATTTTCTCCCCAGGTCATTTCAACACCCCGCAGGGGTGGTTGACGTGCACAGCCATTTAGGAGTAGCGACCCCACGTACCCGAGCCGTTCATTGCACACGCATCACACACACACACATCACACACACACACAACACACTGACACCCCGTGATGTTAAAAAAAAAGTCATTTTAACAAAAAACACAAGAATGCAATTTTGTAGATATTAAAAAATACATTTAAATCACCTACTCACAGTACATAACAATTATTTTAAAAGGTATTTAAAATTATAAAAATAAAATTGCATACATAAACACTAAATCACGTTAATATTTGGAACATATGTCTTGAAGGCGGAGTTCATGATTTCTTGTGTTGTTCCACTCGAAGCTGGTGATGATGCTCATCAGACGAGGCAATATTTTTGCCATTTCTGGCATATTTAGGTCCAACTTTTGGAGACCTGTACTATTTTATTTTCTTATGTCATATTTTATAATTTTTAAAACTTGTAAAAAGTAAAGATGCCAGAAAAATCCATCTTCTAGAAAATAAACTGACGAATTTAACTTTTTTTTGTTGTTGCTTGCTTTTATTTTTGTAACAGGAAATTATTTGTTTATTTTTTCAAATCAAATATTTCGGATCTTTTGACAGAAATATTATATTTAAATTGAAAATTTTCATCACACATTGTAAGAACGGAGCATTGTGATTAAATTTTTACTTGAGTAACTGTATATGATACGCCATTGTAGCAATGACTTTCAAATATTTAAAAATTAAATCAGGAGATTCTGGCTGAATTATTAGACTTAATTTATTTAATTCTTCTTATAAAAATAATCCTTACTTGTAAAACTTCCAATCATGTATAACTCCATATCCTAGAATAATTCCTCTTATAAAAATTAACCGTATTTTGGTTACACACTCCCCTACTCTTCGTGGCATCATTTCCAGCAGGTGGTCAATAATTTCTTGAGGTATTATCCTAAGCAACCTGTAATTCATGCTGAAAAGCTTGGAGCATCTGTGAAAGATGCTAGAATTCTTTAGTTCTCATCCCAATGACCCACACATGCTCTATAGAGTGACCATGGCAAGATATTATTCTACACAAATTGGTCCACAAAAATTCTTGCAATATGGTAACAGACATTATTTTGCTGGAAGAAGACTCAACTACTAAAAAACCGAAGAATATGGAGAATATGAATACCAAACGATTGATGCACAGGCCCTTCGTCAGAAAATTCCAAGTAACGACAATTCTCACGTTTTATACAGCCATCATGCATCCCCAAACAGAATTAGGATTAATTACTAAACAAGGTTCCAGTACAGTTACAACCTAGACTACTCCAAATATTGCTGTCGAGGTTAAGCCATTAGTGGTAACCTTAAATCGGTAATTGATTTGGTAAAATCAGTTTCTCATAACTATAAACAGAAGATGGCAATCTTGAACCTCATTTGTTCTTCTTTGTCCCCAGGTTCCTCTTCTGTGACGTTCTTTACCTTCTCTAGTCCATGTCTGATAGTAGTGCATGACGGTGAATTGGTTTTGGTTAAGGTGATTAGCAGTTTCTCTAATCGAAAAACCACTTCAGCACAAACCAGCAATACGACCTCTGTCGAATTCTCTTTATTGGCAATAATTTTCACATTGGCACACCCTAGGCAAAATCATACTTAAAAAACAATGAAAAAGAGAAAACAGCTAAGAAACTAAGGCAATTTAGGAAAATATACTCTTGATAAAATTGTTAGGCTCTCCTAATCAGAGCAAAATGATGACAAACATGTATACATTAAAAGAAAATTGTAGACAATTTGAACATCTTATTTGCATTAAATTTATATTGTAATAAAATTATTTATACTTTATTTAATTATATTTTGTTAAAACATAAAATTTTTATATTAAATTTTGGTTCTATTTTATTTTTTTCGCAAATGTATACTATATTTCCGGACAACAAAAATCGCCAAATGTATGTAATATATATTTCCGGACAGAGGGAGTATTTATTTGTAGTATTTCTGTATTTTTATTTGTATGTAAATTTAAACACTAAAATTACCACGTTTTATTATACTGTAAAGAATACTTATGATTAAGAAGTGAGTTTTTACTTACCTTGGTATACATACCATGGTGCATGAAGGTATCCTAATTTTTCAATGAGTAATTAAATTATATCCTTTTAGAAACTGACAGCAATTAAGATTGTTGCTAGGATGTTACTTCTTTCAGTTCAAGGTCATATTATGGATGTAAATGAAATAAAAATTTAATAATTAACAAAACAAATAATGCATTAAAAAGCACTCAATATTCATGTATAGTCGAGCTATCGATAGCTGACTGTGCTCATGCATTTTCGTAATAAGAACCCTATAGGAATTAATATCTATCTCGTTCTATCTTCATCCTAGAATGAATAACGATGATATATGGTCATAATCTTAGATAAATCTCAGCCTGAATTAATACAGTAAACAAAGTAAGTTTATATAATAAACAATGATGTACAAATAGTTTTAATTTAAAAAAATCGAAGTACAACTCCCAATTAAAAAAAGAAATTGTATGTTTAAGGTTTTTATCACAATCCAGTAAATACAAATTTCTGTATTTTATCTAAATTATGTTATTGGACTTCAGCATTGAGGAACATGTTACAAATGGTTATTTATAATAAAGATGTGATACTTTATTATAGTGTTTAACCTACCTTTAAATCTTGAGCAGTTAAATAGGATTTTCAGGTATTAAGAAATATTGAATTTAGATATAAAAATACTATATTTAGCACATTGGCAATCACATTTTTAGATACTGTAACAAGAAAATATATAAATATAAAATAAATATTATGTACAATATACAATACTTAAAAATAAGTAATATACTGACTTAATTTATAAACATAAATTTTGTTGGTAATAAAAATTGCAGAGAAATAATTTTCATGTAATTAAAAAAACATTCATCTGCATGTTCCGCTCCTAAAATATGTTTTGTGATAATTTATATGGAAAAAGTAAAAAATTACACAAAAAATAAATGTTTGAAGATGAAACAAACAGATACCTGCCATTGTTTAATTTGCAAAAGTTTTACTAAACCAAGTTAACAGTCAGGAAATTAATAGGAATGCATTTTTTGTATGCCATTAACCTAAAAAGAACCTTAGTATCAAAACAAGTTAAATTCAATTCTATGATTAATTTCTATAAAGTTGAACTACTAAACAAATACTTTATTATGATTTTCTATACAAGTTCACATTGTAAACTGTTTCAGTAAATGTGAAAAACTATTTACATTGTGAATTAAATGTATTATATTTTAAAAATAAACTATATTCAAAGCGCATCTTGGCAGTTAATACAATGGTGTAAACAAAAATTATATCTCTGCAAAAACAGTAATTTTGTAAAACATATATACAGTTTAAACTTTAACACGTGAAAAATACAAGTAACCATTTGGCACTGGAGATTCTTACCTTATCACCTAAATGAGAATCAGTCAAAATTAACAGTAAAGTTGTACAAAAGATTATATAGACACAAAAACCTTTTGTTTAATCTGAATCACTGCAGTGAAACTTAAATCATATCAGATCAATAAATAATTAATAGTGACACACAAAATTTACTTCCCTTTATTTTACTAGTGAGAATGAAGTAGTTAAATACTTAATTCTTACTGTGAGTACAGGTACTAAATAGATAAGACAATTAGGTGTTTTATTTACAATGCTATTAATGTTTAAAAATTTCTCCCCACATGACATACCAAATATACAATATGAAAAGTGGAAAAGTTAATATCAATTATATCCTTATTTGTAACTTTTTAACTCGCTCCAAAACTAAATTATTTGTGAAAGTTTCCCTATGTAAGAAGTCATTATCTAATATTGAAAGATTCACGTATAAAAGAAAGGTTATAGTTATAAATTATTTTAATTCTACTTCAAAAAGATGTGACTTCTTAACTATATATAAAACTGCAGTCATACTTTAATAAATAAAAAAAAAACACTTACACAAGGGTTAAAAATCAAAATCAATCATTGTTCACTTCTGCTACTAGGTGTATTGTTTTGTAAGGCTAAGGATGATTTTGGAGAGAATTGAGAATCCTTCATAATGCTACTATTTGTGACCCGGAAGTACCTCAGAATGGGACTTTGTGGTGAGTTGCTGCAATTACTGTTTCTTCGCCTTGGTCGACTCCTTGGGCTTCGTTCTTCTAGTTTACGCATCTTTGGTGTTGAAGGACCTAAAAAAAAGCGACTATATATATACACTAAGCATTAGGTTATTATAAAGAGAATATTATTAATTTATTATTACACTCTCAGTGGATGCTGACTTATCTTAGGTTTTGGTAATTAAAAAAAAAGGTTAAGATAATAAAATTTAATACAAGTAACACTCTTTATAATAAAATTAATCAATACTTCTAATAATGTGAAATAAAAAGTTCCAGTTCCAGAGGATGTAATCCTATTTCTTTCTTATCTGAAAACTAATGCAATAATATGCAAGAAGTCGTATTAATTATTCTTTGATTAATATTAACTTCCCAGAAGAAAACTAGGAAATAATAGATAATGCAGGAATATGCCAAACATATAAATTTAATTTTCTAAATTACCCCTTTACAGTATTTATTGTATAAAATAGTTCTGTATATTTCAATCTTTATTAAACTCTTTTTAAAAAGTTCATAATAAATATTAATCCTACCTCCAGAGGCCAGCTCTTGCATATCCCGTATTAACCTTTTCTCAACTCTTATCTTCGTCAGCCAGTCCTTATCTACCCGTTTCTGTGGAGAGAAGTGTAGATGTGGTGCTGAACCATCTACCACAAAATTTGGTAAATTGCTAGTAGGTGAGAAAGTCTCTGTAGGTGAAACCATTTCCATCAATCGAGGTCTCTTATTCCTTTGAGTGTCACTTATCTCTTCATCCTCTTCCAATACTACAGCTAATGCTTCATCATCTCTACTGCAAGAAGCTAAACCATTTGTTAAATCAAATAGTCTTCTACCAGTATTATGCCTTTTTGTACTTGTATCTTGATCATCATCCGAACTTAGCCCACATCCAATATTTTGCCTTTTGGAGCTGCTGTTATGTAGATCTTCCGATTTTCTTTTGTTCGATTCAAGTTTAGAACGTTTTCCGGATATCGGTGTGTTTTCATTAGCTTCAATTAAACGTTTGGTGCTTCTACCTGTTTTTGATACGGCTTGGGCTTGGCCACGTATTGTTACTTCCCAATTATCGGGGAGAAGTTCTGGACCTATCCTCCAGATTTTATGCCATACGTCATCTGAACATGTCACTAAAGTTGTTGTTCGAAGTGATTTCCACGCAACGCAGGTAACCTCTGCGGTATGACCATGAAGACTAACCAACGGATTAGAGTATTTCACATTCCATATATAAGCGTTTTGATCACTGCTGCCGCTTAGTAAATAGAGGCCATCATCACTCAGGACTGATTTAATGTAAAATGTGCTATTCATGTGACCCCGATATTCCATTATGGGATCTACATCATAGGTGGCAATATTATAGCAATAAATTGTGTTATCCAGGCAATTCGCATATAATTTCATTCCACTTGGGTCGACTATTAAGTTGCTAAAACCATTTCTAGTAGTGTTGCCACAGTAAGGTATCACATTTTTAGCAAACGGATTATGTCCAGCATAAGTCTTCCTTAAATCCCATACCTTTATCAACCCATCTCCAGAACCACAAGAAATCAGTGTGTTGTCATCTTGGAAAACTAATCCGGTAACAGAATTAGCCGCTGAAACACTTGCAGCACGCTTCAATGAAGATGTCGGTGTGGTTCTACAGTGGGAATTATTTATAGTCCGATCGGCTGTCATAATTAAATTTGCGGATACTGTTCTAGTATCCCACACACGGATGCTACCATCTCGGCTTCCAGTTGCAAATATGGAAGGGTCAGTATTCCTAACAGCAATTGTTTTTACGGATCTAGTATGACCTGTGAACATGTGTTCCATGCGCATGGAACCATTACCTACGTCAACTAATCGAGCTGTATGATCACCGGAAACTGTTATGACTTTTAAGCTATCACATAGCCAATCTATATCAAAGATAGCATTCTGATGAATTTGTTTTCCATTCCTTGGCTCTTGGTTGTCAGTATCGTGGACAACAAGCTGACCATCTTCGTTTGCGAATGCTATAAAATTGTCGTATCCTAAAAAAAATAATTGTTTTTATATCACTATAACACAACATAGTCAACGCTGTGTGACTACGTAGAAAATGTCTTATGGAGCTATTTTGCTAATTATAATTATGTGAATTTTCTGGAAAAAATAACTAAACGATGTAATGCTCTAATTATAATAGAACCCATTCAAAACCGAATGAGATCCAATGGAGTAGTTAGTTATATAACTGTCTTACTGACAAACAGCCAAAAATGGGGACAACTGAATACAAATAAATATATAAGATTCTGAAAGCCGGAGAGGATGCCTGCAGCCTCAACATTATAGTAAATGAAGGATTAGAGTGGAAGAATATATTTATTTATGAACTCCACTCGTGCTTCTACAGGGTGACTGACGAAAAACCTTTGGTGCTGTATCTCGCTTATTTTTTATCCGATTTTAATAAATAAAACATCAAATTAAACCATTTTTAAAAGACTTTAATAGGATCTGAACTGTTATTTTTTCTCGCACCCAGTTTTTGACAAAATACGATCAACATTTTTTTTTTAAATTGCACTGTATATATATTTTTATTGATTCGCAAGGAGATTTTTTTTCTGAATATAAAATTGTAGACAAATTTATCCATACATCAAACTTAAGTCGAGAAATTGGGGATTAAAAAAATAAATAATAAGTCAAGTATCCATTGTAAACAATATACAGACCCTATTTTAAATGTCAAAAGTGACAGTGACAGCCATTGATACAATACTGGAACGATTTTTAATTATTTCATAATTAAAATGTTGCAATATTTCAAACACTGTACTAGAATTTTGTGCTTCTACAGAAATCGTTTTTCAGTTTTTGAAATCTTGCAACATTTTTATTATGAAATTATTAAAAATCATTGCAGTATTGTACCAATGACTGACACTGTCACTTTTGACATTTGGAATATGCTCTGTATATTGTTTACTATGGGTATTTGATTTTTAATTTTTTTTTAATCCTCAATTTCTCGACTTTGGTTTGATGAATGGATAAAATCGTTTACAAATTTAGATTCAGAAAAAAATCTCCTTGCGGATCAGTACAAAATATATATACAGTGCAATTTGAAAAAAAAAAAGTTAATCGTCTTTTGTCAAAAACTGGATGCAAGAAAAAATATCAGTACAGTTCATATTAAAGTCTTTTAAAAATCATTTAATTTGATGTTTTATTTATTCAAATCGGATCAAAAATAAGTGAGATACAGTACCAAAGGTTTTTCGTCAGTCACCCTGTATCAGCAAAATTTATTTGGTTTTTTTAGTTCTTAGTTTTTGGGTGATTATGGTGTGAAAAAATATGAAAAAAGAATGGAATTTAATAATATAATAATCAACTTTATAAACACGTGTTTCGATCTCTTAATCTCATCAGTACAGCTTTAATACATATGTTATTTTAAATACAATTTAAATATTAATTTAATTTAAAATCATGTATATATTTTATAATATAATAATAATAATATAAGCCAGCGATAAGGAAAGTAATGAGTGGTTGATCCAGGTTTGCAGTTTGAAAAACTCCCATACCTTTTTGGAATATAATTAATAGTGGAATTAATACATCTTGACTTCTAATTCTAATTCTTTTCTCATTTAAATATGCTAATAATGTTTTTTATGTTAAACAAAAATTTTTACTTGTAATAAAGATTATGATGGTATCCTTTACTAAATTGTAGTTAATTTTCTTGGAAAAACTAAACAATATTTTATATCACAATTTATTGTTCAAAACAAGTTGAAAGCATCAAAACATAAATTTACCATACCTTTCTTCCGGGCAAATTTACAAGCAAATATTGGGGTTTCGCCATCATACTCATCTCCTTCACCCCATATTCCCTTATATTCTTCATTTTTAGAACACCTTAATCTCCTTAGACAAGTGTCATAGGAATTCCATTTATCTGAAAATAAAAATCAATTATAAATACTGCCATAAAGTGATTGTATTTCAAATGTTATGTATTAAATTAAATCTAAAACATGAATAAAAACTGTTACTTAAGCTTTATTTCTTAATTATTTTTCCAAAATTAAGTTGATTTACTCTTTATAAAACCTAACATCTGTCATGTTTTTTACTATAAAGGTGAATATAAAGTTCAAAAGTATGTATGTACATATTTTTATAATACAGCATGTAAAACATGCTACACTTTGTTACATTAAGAACAATTATGCACTAAAAATGTAATAACAATTACCGACAATAATTAAAGTCTTATCAAAATGTGTATTAATAAAATAAATTATATAGCTATGTTTTTTAAATTTTATATATACTGGGTGTCTCAGACCACCCGTACCAGCCTTTTATTTCGACAACGCTTGGTCGAATGTGAGTGGGACAAATATTTTTATTACCAAAGTGAACCCAAGGAATCCACTGATGAGTTTATTTTTTACCGGAATAATCCGGAAGTAACTTTAAAATTTCAAAACGCAACATAGGTCGAGTATGGCATTAATTGATAGGTCTTTTTAAAACAAACAACTTTTATTAAAATGTTTTTTTAAATATTTTGCATATTTACAAAAATAAACGAAAAAAACTAAATTGAAAATTAGTTATCCATTCAACACTAAATTTCCTCAAGTAGGCTTTGCTTTTTTGTTATGTCAAAATAATTGACGTTCGTGAATATTTGAAGTAAAATAAATTATTATTATAAAAGTATTGAATGTGTCAACATGGTTTTTACAAACCTCTAAGGTTTTGATGTGCTGATGATAGATGATTGCGGCCAAAACTATCGTGCTGATGAGCGAATTTATGCTGAACGATACCCTCAACGAGCCAATCAGTCAAAAAATGTTTTTCGGCGCCTTGCAGAACGAGTTAAGACAACTGGTAAGCTACAGCCCAGCCACAACAATTGTATCAGAAAACGTGTACAAGATGGAAGAACATCAGATATTGCAGCAATTGCTCTGGACCCGAACATCTCTACTGCTTGGAGAGTTTAAAAAACAAACAAATTCCATCCATATCATATCTCTCTACACCAAAAACTTGAAGAGCGGGATTTTCAAGATAATTTGAATTATTGTGAATGGTTGTCTCATAAAAATTATAATTTCTATCACAAAATTTTATGTACAGATGAAGCGATATTCGACAGCAACGGAGTTGTTAATTTACATAATGCTCACTACTGGAGTAATAAAAACCCTTATTGGTTAAGAGAAGTTGATAATCAACACGTTTGGACCCTTAATGTTTGGTGTGATAATTGGTCCGCATTTTTTCGATGGTTCATTAAACGGAGCTAAATACGCTGATTTTTTAGAAAATAATATTTTTGACCTTCTAGATGACGATATGCAACACGTTTAACAATGTATTTGCAACAAGATGGTTGCCCAGCTCATTAAACAAGAGTTTCTCGTTAAACCGTTGATCGCCTTTTCCCTGGTCGATGGATGGGAAGGCTCCTGACATAACGCCTGTTGACTTCTTGTGGGGACGTATCAAAGACCTAGTCTATAAAGAGCTTTCAGCCACGAGGGATAATATGAAGAAGAGGATACGGAATGTCTGCCTTTCACTTAGTGAAGATGAGATACTACGGGCCGTCAACGACGTTCGAAATCGGCTACAAAGATGCATTGATCAAGGAGGAAGGCAATTTGAACATACCATAAATAATTAATTAGTTGTTTTAATTATCATTTTCTTTACTTTCACTCTCTTATTTGAAATATTAAATAAAATACTTTCAAATAATTAGTATTCTTTGTTTGTTGAAATAAAAGGTTGGTACGGGTGGTCTGAGACACCCGGTATATATATATATATATATATATATATATATATATACAGGGTGTCCCGTTAATGCGGGGAAATGGCTGTACCATAGATTCCTGAGGTCAAAATATGACGATTTAACGCAACTTATCTATATCCAAAAATTTACGGTTAAGCCGGAATTTGGCTTCAAAATTTAACATTATTTTATTTCTTTTGTTTATAACAATTGAACGCTTTATTTGATTTGAATGAAATTTATTTTTAATAACTACCATAATATAATACCCCATTTCAGTTATTATGATTATTATTGGTTAACAAGAAGTATAAGAAACGGAAGTACCACCACTTAAAAACTAAAATATTTTTTTATTGGTGGATCTAATAAAAACTAAAAAAATACTACTTGAAAGACCATTTAATTTAAAAACTTTTTTATCTCTTAATAATATTTGATATCTTTTACGGTTTTCTCACAAAAAAATAAAATATATATTTTTTATCTAGTAAAAACAAAATCTAGTTTTTCATCGAATCGAAAATAAATGTTTTTCGTGGCCGTCTTTGTTTAAAAAATGTAAATTATGTATAATAATAATTATTTAGTGTCTTTTAACAATTAATTTTTAACTTTATTATAGTTCATAAATATTCATATTTGGAACAAACAGATATCTTGTTTGTATTAGGATTTTGCAAAGAAAATTGTTTGAAAAGTGTTAAATGTTGTTTTGATTTATTTTATTAATTGATATTATTTAATTTTCATTCAATTTAGTAAGTTTATTTACTTATTAATGAGTGCGTAATGAGTATACTATATTCATATTTTATTTTTTTGTACAAAAACTGTAAAAGATATCAAAAACTAGTAAGAGTCAAAAAAGTTTTTAAATCTAATGCACTTTTAAATAGATTTTTTTGGATTTTATTGGATCCACCAATAAAAAAATATTTTAATTTTTAAGTGGTGGTACTACTGTTTTTTATACTTCCTGTCAATCACTAATGTCCACAATATCTGAAATGATGTATAATATTATGGTACTTAATAATAATAAATTTCATTAAAATCAAATAAAGCGTTCAATTGTTATAAGCAAAAGAAATTAAATTTTTTGAAACTTTGAAGCCAAATTCCGGCTTAACCGTAAATTTTTGGATATAGATAAGTTGCGTTAAATCATCATATTTTGACCCCAGGAATCTATGGTCCATCCATTTCCCCGCATTAACGGGACACCCTGTATATGTATATATATATATATATATGTATATATATATATACCACAAGGGCTAATTACATGTACTAATTGATCTTACAAGAAAAAATATTAGTTCAGTTCATATTAAAGTCTTTTAAAAATGATTTCATTTGATATTTTATTTATTAAAATCGGATAAAAAATAAGCGAGATACAGCACCAAAGGTTTTTCGTCACTCACCCTGTATATATTTAGTTAAATTTAAAATGGACACACATTCCTTTTATAATAAATTGTTTTTTGGTGTGTAATGTGTAGAATGCAATCATTTGTGCATACAATTATAATACATTAAGTGATAAAATGACATTGAACTTAAATGAGTTAAAGGTATTGGTGTTGATACATAAATTAAAATTAAATAACACAAATGTATTATTTGCAGTTTCTAAGACAGCTGTAAATTTTAATGTATAAATTAATCTACAATTGCAAATATATAAAATAACTACCACACTGTTATGGCTTGTTTTTATTATATTATTGGAATTAAGATCTGTCATTAAAGTTTAATAGTATATTTGAAACAAATGATTTGAAAAAAATTAAATGATTTAATTGAATATGAATTTTTGAGTTTTGTGAAGAGTATATCAATATAAATAACACTGTCAAGTGTGAAGAAGATACAGTGTTTTTATACTATTTTTATATAATATAATAAAAATAATAAAACTAAAATATTTACACTTTTATTGTTGGAGAAAATATTAAAAAATATAATTATTAACAGATTAATATTAACCAGTTAACTGTGTCACTCCGTTTTGAAAGTTCGAAATTCACACAAAGAAACAGAAATTCACATTTTCAAAACGGAGCGACACAGTTAACTGGACACAACCAGACACACTTTAAAAACTTTTATTAAAAGTCACTTTGATTTCAAATATTTTCTAATTAAGACTTAGTTAAAAAAATAATTATGTACAATAGATACTGATAAATATTATTCATATATATCTTATCTTAGTAAAGGATTTAACATAAAACTCATTGCCAGGCCCTGTGGTCTGTTAATAATTTTTCTTTATTAATTTACATTAATTTTTGTAAACAAATGCGTCATTAAAATCAACTTAAATTTAGTAATATTATTGATATATTATTTATTTAAAAATGGACACTTTTTACTTTTTTCAGAATATCTAGTTACCCTTGCTCTTCTGAAAAACTTAACTTAAGTTCATTTTAAATCGATTTACCTAATCCTTATACTCAAAATATATGTGCAACCACTATTATTTATAATATTAATAAATACTTACTGAATCCTAGCTGTTGATTTATAAAACTGTGGACATTATTCATGTCTGTAAACCACCCTGCGATCGTCCAACCATAAATTTAGTGGAACTTTTAGGTTAGATGGAACACCAATTATTTTTAGTTTCACATTGACATAAAATAATGCAGGAGAAGAAAACGAAACACTCTCACTGCTAAACATAAACACTCTTAACAACTTTTTTAATGCTCCACAGAAAATTAAGAAATGAGCTTTGTTTTGAAATCGAAATTTAAAGGTTTTAAATGTACACCTGACATGAAATCGGTAACGACATTCCGCGCGAATGATGCGCTTGCGCCCATCGCAGAAAAGCGGGAATGTATTGTCAGTGGCGTAAGGATTTCAATATTGCCAACCGATTGTGGTTACAAGTAAATCTTAAATATCTTATGGGTTGTTTGTTTATTGGATAGTAAAAGCGTTGATTGAAATATTTCAATTATATGACTTGCCAAGTATATAATAAGTAATTTAATTTTACTTTTTGGCAAAAGTTATAGTAAAGTTGCTACAATTACTGATATTTAATACAGTCGGTGTTGAATCTTGATCAAAACTCGCCTCATTTAAAGTACTAGTCTGTGCTGTGTGTTGTATATTTTGTGCGATTTTAGTACTTTGTTCTACCGACTGAAGTATTTTGTTGGCCGTGTTCATTCTATTTGTCATAGAATCATCCACGTAGCCTTCAGCTACGGAGGTACTCTTCCAGCCTCCATGTCGTTTGAGAGTTGTAATATCTCCTCCTGCATCAACCAATAAGGTGGCAGAAGATCTACGAAAGCTATGTCCGGTGTACAGATTTGTATTCGGTAAATTTAAGTAGGTTGCTATTTGTCTGCCCATTGATGCAAATTTGTTAATTCCAATTTTTTGAATAGTGCATTTTCCATGTTGGTAGTTTAAGAAAAATGAAGGAGTTATTACATTCGCTGGGCATAGTGCAATATACTTTTTGCATATTTCATAAAATTTACCTGTAACAGTAAATATTAAAACAATATTTGTCTTAGTGTAAGGTATGGTTATTAAAAGAGCTGAATTAAGGTCTTGAATGTCTTCCATTTTCATTGAGTGCATTTCATTATTACGGCAAGCTCCCATTATTCCTAGGATTAATGCAATCTAATAAAATAAAAACTTTAATACTTTTAAGTTTAGGCAAAAGCAATTACATTTGTTACCTTTGTTCCGAGATATATATAATCCGGAGATTCTGTAATGAATTTATTTATATCTTCTGCACTAAATATTTTCGATTTCTTCGCCTGAAATCCTTCTCCTTTTCGTTTAAGGAAAGCCCGCAATTTTGGATAATTTTCAATGTTAATTTAATTGTAAACATTTAATGTACTTCTTAACATGGAGTATATTTTCCATAAATATGACGATTTGTATTTTTCGGAAAGTTTTGTGAAATATGCTAGGAGAATGTTTTCCGAAAAGGAACTTACATTATTGGATTGTCTCCATTCCATAAATTTTGTATAAACTTGAGTATACTGCTTTCTGGACTTTTCCGGCAGTAAATTCATTGTAGATGCTTGTGCAATTTCTTGAATTTCGGGAGGCGTACATGTTAGTTCATTATCACTATCACTACTAACGTCCATTGTAAATATTATATTAATAACAATTATGCGATACAACAGCAATAAATAATGAGTGTACTAGACGTTATAAATAACTGGTGTATTTGACGTTTCAAATGGTGACTTGTTAGAAGGTTGCTAAGATACTCTCGATTTTTCACATTCAAAGCAATGTGATTTTTTCATATTAGAGTGAATTCTTAAAAATCAAAGGATGTGATTGGCCAATCTAGAGTGATTTCTTTGAAGGAATTCACGGTGTGAAGAATTTATGCTATTATTCAATTTAATATACAACAAGAATGAGTGTATTATTTAATAGTCGTAGAGAAACATATTTTTATTTAACAATGATAAATTAATCTTATTGCAGATGTTGCTCTGTATATACATTTTTTGTTTTTCGGATGAAAGAAGATTTTTTCTGAATATAAAAATGTAAACAATTGTATCCATACATTAAACAGTCGAGAAATTTTATAGAAAAAAAAATTAAAAATCAAGTACCCATAGTAAACAATAATAATTTGAAAATAAATATTTTAATATTAAATACATTGTCACATTAAAAGAAAAGAGAACATTTTGGGCCTTTTAAAAAAACCGAAAAGAAATGCTCGTGTAATACAAGATGATGATTTGGAATTAAATGTGTTACTTGAAGTTCAAGAAAACCCGGACACGTTTACTCGACAAATCATAATCTGGAAGTTTCTCAGCAAACAATTCACCACATTCTCAAGAAACATAATTTTTACTATACATAACATGAAAAGTACCTAATCTTTATGATAATGACCCTCTACGAAGGATTCAAGTTTGTACTTACTTTATAAATCAGTTAAAAGAAGTTTCTATTTTTTATAAACACGTGCTTTGGTCAGGCACTTTAGGTAAAAATGTGGTGTGGTATTTTAGGAAACAGACTAGTGGGCCCCTTTTTTGCTGAAAACTGTCTTAATCAAGAAAAATATTATGCTCTGCTATCAAATGAAAGAAGTAAATTTCTGAATAAATTGCCAATAGAAGTATTGAACACAATCGTGTTTCATCAGGATGGTGCCACACTATATAATGCACGAATAAATGTTCAATTTTGGAAATCAGTGGCTGGAACTAATAGTCCAATTCTAGATCCCCAGACCTAAATTCATTGGATTTCTTCTTGTAGAGTTACATTAGAGACCATTTCTATTTGACCCCTCCGGATACCCCAGAAGTTTTAAGAAGGATAGTGCAAGACTGCCAGGAAATATCCCAAAATTCTTTACTCAATGCAGTGACAAGCGTTTCTAGAAGAAGCACAGGGGTAATTTTGAGCACCTATAATATATTTTTAATTATTTGTTGTTTTTACTTCCCTATTAAAATACAATTGTCGTTTTTTATTGTAACATATTCAAAAGAATTTTCTTTAAGAAAAGGTAAAAAATATTTCTTGATTACAAAGTAGGTAAAGAAATAATAACACTTTGTTGTATCCGTTTGATAATGTCCAAATAGGACCAAACTAGTCACAATTAAAAAGTGTAAAAATTGGTGATACCAGCAAAGTGTTATTATTTCTTTATCCACTTAGTAATCGAGATGTATCACAAAGTACACTTGGTTTTTTGACTGTTTTATTGTTTCACAGTGAAACAAACCAAGGTAATAGGTAAAAAATTATTTATTTGAGCGAACTATTATATACATATATACAATACAACAAGGTATTTAACAAGAGAGAATACTAGGCAAGAATATCTAACAGTAGGTGTAACAATAATAGTTCAAAGCACCTAAGTTAGTAAACACTTGTATCATGCTAAAAGAAAGAGTCTCGAGAGCATTTTGTGCTCTATGGCTGATTATGTTTAAGTGATTTAATTTATGTAGACATTATTGAAAAAATAGATACATGAGTAAGGTATTTTATTCTAATATATATGAGAATTGATGATAGTTTACAAAAATATAGGAATTTGAGAGTAATGAGAACTTTTTTATTATACAGTTGTTTGATATGTTCGGGAAGGTGATTAAAGGTTTTGGGGATTGTGTAGGAGTGAGAACATTATTGCATTTGGGATTATGGAGCCTAAATTTACTACGATTGTCGTGGCTTGATGATATGTAGTTTAAAAAATTGTGGTGTATGAAGGCATGTATACACAGGCTGTGGAAGTATAGGGATCTAATATTGGGTATATTCACAAAAAGTAATAGATACGTTGGGTAACGTCTTTTTTGTTTAAAAATAATCTTGTGGTTATATTTATGAATGACAATTAGTTTTTGCAGGTGATTCCTGTATGTTCCTCCCCATACAAGTATATCATAACGGATTAATGATTCAACAAGAGATTTTACTATAACAAGTAATTCACTTAAGGTAAGTGATAAAATTTGTAGATTAATTTCCTAATTTTATTTGTTAAATAGTCGATTTGGTTTTTCCATTTCAAATGTTGATCAAATATGATGCCTAAGTACTTAACCGCTTCGCTTTCCCTAATCTCTACACACATACTGTCAACTTTTATTGATCTAAAATTGGGTCTGTTTGTCTTTGTCACTGAAAATGCTACATATTGAGTTTTATCTATATTTAGTGATAATTTGATTGTATTGGCTTTTAATTGTTGAAAGTCCATTTTGAATACACTGTTAGGTGTTGTAACTAAAACACAAACTTTCAAAGAGTATGCTTTTATTTTCCGCAACAATTGTTTCGCCACACTGTGGCTTCTTCAGGCGAAGAATGGTACATTATTAAACTAGGGTTGAGTATTTATACATTTGTGAGTGGGGGTGGTAAATTGAACAAGTTCAATAATGGGGATTTTGATAATTCAGTTTGTTCATTTAGCAGGTGTCCAGTTTCTTTTCTTCTATTGATTTCCATGAATTCTAGGGCATCTAATTTCCTTCCTTTTCTTTCAATGTGTAGAATTGTTTCTTCTCCAAATCTATGATTTTCTGCGATGAGGTGTGTGGCAAATGCTGATTTCTCTCTCTTATATTGAAGATTAATCAATATTCCTATGTCAACTCAGAATTTTAATAAAGAATTAAACATCATTCTAAAAATTGCAAAAAATAACGGCTATCCAATTAATTTAATTAAAAACATTTTAAATAATAAACTGAGAAAACTCACGATTAACGAAATTTATCCAGACTTACAATTAAAATCACATAAAAATTATATTTCATTAACGTACACAGGACAAGAAAGCCGTATTATAAGCAAAATGCTTTCTAAAAACAATTTAACACCGTCATTCAAAACATCAAACAGTTTAGGAAAATTAATAAAAAACAATAAAGACAAAACCGAACTTAAAAATCAAAGTGGAATCTACATGTTAAACTGCTGTGACTGCCCCAAAATATATGTAGGACAATCCGGAAGATCTATAACGGATAGGATAGAAGAGCATAAAAAAGATCTTCAATATAAGAGAGAGAAATCAGCATTTGCCACACACCTCATCGCAGAAAATCATAGATTTGGAGAAGAAACAATTCTACACATTGAAAGAAAAGGACGGAAATTGGATGCCCTAAAATTCATGGAAATCAATAGAAGAAAAGAAACTGGACACCTGCTAAATGAACAAACTGAATTATCAAAATCCCCATTATTGAACTTGTTCAATTTACCACCCCCACTCACAAATGTATAAATACTCAACCCTAGTTTAATAATGTACCATTCTTCGCCTGAAGAAGCCACAGTGTGGCGAAACAATTGTTGCGGAAAATAAAAGCATACTCTTTGAAAGTTTGTGTTTTAGTTACAACACCTAACAGTATATTTAGTGATAGCTGATGAGTATCTAGCCAATGTTTTATTTTTCTCATTTTGTACCTTTGTTTTTGTCTCGTCCCATGTTTTGACGTCAAGAGAACTACTGTGTCAGCTTAGGATACAATTTTGGCAGATGTGGTCTATAGCTAATAGAGAGTTAATGTACATTATAAAAAGTATTGGGCCTAGGACTATTCCTTGCAGAACCCCTATTTCAACATACAGATGGTCACTTATGGTATTGTTGACTTTAACTCTTTATTCACGATAGCTAAGTAACTTTTAAATAGACTCAGGAAAATGCTCCAGACACCAATGCTTTCTAGTACGTTAATGAAAGTTTTGACTAACAGTGTCAAAAGCCTTGGCTAGGACCAATATACTTCATTCATTCAAATGTTGAAATTATTAAAAATTATTGCAGTGTTGTACCGTTGATTGAAATATTGTATAGATGCCTAACCTTATGGGGAAATGCGAGTCACTAAAAGATGCCGAGCAACAGATTACGCATGAGTAGTGAAAATATTGACCAACAGACGGCGCATATTTAGTTCTGCGTACTGCAGTTTACTTTAGCTTTGGGTAGTTTTCTATGGTATTGAATTATACGTATTGTAATCAACGTTGAGACGATCGTGCTCGGGAATTTGCGGGCGGTAAAATTCTGGCCGCCTAAAATTTCACGGGAACCGAGAACGATGCGACAGGACGCTTACTCATAAATGCGTGCCGGGTCTAGAGTAAATAAACACTCAGCAGCACTTTTTTTTTATTAAAAAGAATATATATATATATATATATATATATATATATATTTTAATCAAATAAACCCGACTAAGATGAAATTTATATTTTTAATAACAATAATATAACAATATATTCATTTTGACTAATTTTTAATATAGATTTTTTTTTAAATAACTGCAATTGTATTGTATTGTATTTAAATGAAGGAATAAAAATTAATACATTTTAACAATTTAAAGACACATCGTTTTCTGCTTGTAATTATTACAACATATGAAAGTTATTAGTAGAAAATTTTTCTTTTTATATTCACTTATACTTAATTAATATTAGACAATAATTAAATACTTAATATTTTTCAAAGAATAAAGAGAACAACTGTTTCATAAATTAAAATAATTAATCGACAGTCAATTATAGATAACACATAGTGTTCGAAATGTACATTTAGTGATTAAATAAAATAGTGAAGAAAGAAATTAACTGTGTTTATTTACTTAAATTAATAAACTGATTTGAAAAATTGACAATGTTTTAACAATGTTAAAATTTAACTAGAAATAATTAGTGCAAAATTACATTTTGTTTTTTACTAGATAACAAAAATACATGTTTTTGTGTGATAATAGCAGAAGATAATAATATATATCATAAAAAGTTTCAAAGTAAAATGTAATATTTTTTTACTTTTTGTTATATGCATCAATAAAAAATATATTATTTTTTATGTTATATGTGTTATATTATGATAATCATTAGTAATAAATTTAATTCAAATAAAGCAGTTAATTAACAAAAGAAATAATATTTATTGAAACTTTAAAATCTGATTCGAGCTTAATCGTAAACTTTTGGATATAGATATGTTGTGCTAAATCATCATATTTTGGCCCTAGGAACCTATGGTCATTTCTCATTAAAAAGTAATAATAATAAGTGAATTACGAATTGTGCTCAAAACTAATCACACTATATAAGTATCAATATCTCATTTATGAATGGATATGGATACACAACCTTCAACATCAGCTACAGTATCTTCGGTTTCCGAAAAGAGAATGCCCATTGCGACCTACCCTTTGAAAGAAAATATTAGTGCAGGATCAAGTTCATTCAAAGAGTCTGTTTGTTTACGTTTTTTAATAACATGGGCTTTATTAAAAAACGTAGTAGTAGTAGATGTAGTAGTAGTAGCTCAATATCAGTAATTAGTTCGAGAATTATTAATATGGAATCTTCGCAAGTATCGCCCCGCAAAGTGAAGCTAAAAAAAGTGTTTGCGAATTAAGAAAAAAAAAGAAAATGAGATCATTTTCAACTAAAAATATTTTAGAAAATTTATTAAAATATCGAGCTCCATCTGTAAAAACTCTCATATACATGCAATGTTTCATTCATATAGAACAGAATGGATAACACGGGAAAAACAGCTATCTTTATGATTATATTATAAATCACCAAGTACATATAAATACTTACAAAAACATTTAAAATTTGCGCTATCTGGAGTATCAACAAGTCAATCTTGGTTAAAAATCTTTAATTTACAAACTGGTCTAAATACAAATTTGATTCAAAAATTTAAAATTAACACTTTCGCGACCGCTAACGTAATTTTACGTGTTTATTGCAATACGAGCCAGGAGCCGTTCACGTATTTTTACGTTTTTAATTTAAGTGGAGCTAGGGACCGCTCACGTAGTTTTACGTTATTTAGGATTGCTGTTTTGATTGAAGTTGTGTGTTTCCCTTTATAAAAGCCGATGTTGCTTATGGTGATCGGTGTTGGTCAGAGTGATTAAAAAATAAACAGTCTGAACAAAATGTTTATTTTGTATTAGTTTTCTCGCCAGTGTTGTGTACCTACCTCAGTTTCCGTAAAATACCTGGGCATAACCATAGATCAAAAAATAAATTTTAAAAAACATACAGCCATAATGAAAGGCAAAATTACTTCTAGGGCAAAATGCTTTAGAAGTTTAACGTATAAAAATAGAGGAATCAATACAAGAACAGCTGTTAAAATATATAAGATGATTTGTCGCCCATTATTGGACTATGGTTGTGCCCTCTATCTCAACCCCATCAACCCAACTTCCCGCAATATCGAAGTTATCTCCGCAATCCTCTTAATCCTCTATACAAACCTTCTAACCAGCTCCTCTATAATACCACTCTAGTTATCCTCATCCTAGAACGCCTTCGATTCCTATCTCCAATTCTCCAAAAATCCTTTCAACTTCCACATACTATCCTTATATTGGCTTCCTAGAAATCTTAGTATAAACCCTAAATTTAAAATTCCTAATTCCACCTTATTTGACTTCATCTCATCATTTCATCCCATTACGTATTAACGACTGACGCCATATGACTGGACAAAACAAGGCAGAAAGACCTCTGGTCGATAGCCTTTTGACGAACTAACTCATTAACACATCATTAATTATTTATTATTTAAAAGTAATCATGTATAAAGTTTGCCAATAAAAATGTGTATTATTATGTTTATTGCTAAAACGCTTTAATATTCACTATAATTGTTACAAATTTAAACAACATGTTGTGACAAATATATCCAATGAACATTTCGGATGGTTAAATAAATCGGACCAATGTTTTAGTCATAGAACCGACATGTTAAATGAATTAATAAAAATCAAATTATTTCACACATTAAATTTAATTAAAATTAAACTTTTAACAAAAAGAGAAAAGGCCAGTCAAAAATTTACGAAACCTCATAGAAAAACTAAAATACATTCCAAATCTTTTTAAAATATTTTATTCTTATCTTTGCTAAAATAACGTTAATTTTTATAAATACGTGTATAAAATTTTTTTAAATAAAACTTTTGTTTTTTAATTCTTAATTAAAACACTTTGTTATTTCCTTCCTTCACTTTTAATTTTATATGCCTGATGTGCATTTCGAGTACCATGTACATGCACCTTGTCATTATCAATTACTAATGCTTAAAACTATTTTTACACCGACAGGGATTATCGGGAAAAATTATCAGAAGGAGGGATGGGATCAACGTGGCTATTGATTTTCGGAATGAGGTATATTAAAGGATTATCTAAAGGGCTCAGGTCACCGGACACCAATATATATATATTACATATTTATTAACAAATTTTGTACATATTTACATTGTAATAGTGAATAATGAATAATGAATGAGGTGTTAATGTATTAATTTGTCAAAAAGCTATCGACGAGAGGTCTTTCTGCCTTGTGCTGTCCAGTCATATGGCGTCAGTCGTTATTGTGTGAAAGGATGAAATGAAATCAAATATGGTTGAATTGGGATTTTTAAATTTAGGGTTTATACTAGGGTTTCTACGAAGACAATATTGGGATAATATATGGAAGTTGAAAGGATTTTTGGAGAATTTTTCTGTTAGGAATCGAAGGCGTTCTAGGATAGGGATAACTAAAGTGGTATCATAGAGGAGTTGATTAGATGGATTGTGTAGAGGATTAAGAGGATGTCGGAGTTTGGTTAGGGTACGGAGGGATGCTCGCTCGCTAACTTCAATATTACGGGTAGTTGGATTGTTGGAATTGGTATAGAGGGCACAACCATAGTCGAGTAGTGGGCGGCATATCATTTTATAAATTCTAGCAGCTGTGCTAGTATTAATTCCATTGTTCTTATAGGTTAAGCTCCTAAAGCATTTTGCCCTAGAAGTTATTTTATTTTTTATTACAGCAGTATTTTTTTTTAAATTGATTTTTTGATCTATGGTTATGCCCAGGTATTTAACGGAAACTGAAGGAGGGATCATAGTTTGGGAAATAAAGACTTTATGGGGTGAATTATTGGTGCGATGATAAGGAATTAGGAGTTGTGATTTGTGGGGATTGATTTTAACCGGACACCAATTTCCCCTAAAAAATGTAAAATTACTAAAATCAGCCAAAAATAAATTAGACACGTTGGAAGAAATTGAAATGTATAAATAAAAATACAGATTGTTAAATTTTGACCTGAGCCCTTTAGATAAGCCTCTCCTATACCTCATTCATGAAAATTCGTAGATACGCCGATTCCATCACATTGAATTGAAAACTGAATAAATTATTAAGAATTTTTGCGCAAACCTCATAGTTTTCACGTAAAATATAGGGAAAGTACTATGATGGCCACATCACCATTTTTTATCATAATGATGGTTGCGACCGTTATGAAATGTTTTTTTTTTAGATTCAGAGTATTCAAGTTAAAAAGAGCAACACAACTATTTATTATTTTTTTCTAATAATACAAATAAATAATACCAAAAACAACTAAAAATTAAACAAAATAATATTGAAATGTTGATTGATGAGTTACGTGGAGATTAATAATATTAAATAAAATAATAATAATATGAATGAAAGTTTTTACAAGTATTTTATTTTATTTAAAATGATATTGATAATTAATAAAAATTATCAAGGAGACATATGAAAATTATTTCTTATTTTTATATCATGGTTTCAGGAGCTATGAACAAAAAATAAATATACAAAGCACCATTTTATTTAATTTTATAATTAATTATTAAACACATTTGAATATTACTAAAATAGGTTGAAAATATGTTCAGCAGATCTGATATGCAACAATCGAGGATTGACAAATTCATCAAAATTGTTAAGCATTGTCTGCTGCTGAATTTGTAAGCCAAACCAGTCACATTAAAATATGTTTATGTTGTCCGCTATTAAAAATAATACAAAATTATTTTAGGCAACAGTGGCATGTAATTTCCTCTGGGAATAATACTGTATTGTCATTCATTGAATATATCAATCAAAGGTATTATTAAGTTATCAGCTATAAATCTTGACAAAGATAATTTATTTATTTGTAAATGTGTAACAGTTACTGTACCTATGCATATGATGCTAATATTGCAGATATATTTAATTTCCCAATAAACATGTGAAATTCATTGACTGTTTTTTTTTTATAGCTCCACTCGCACAAATAATGAATCATTGATGTTCCCCGTGCGTATGTATTGAAAGATGGATTGGGTGAATATAAAAAGGGATAGATACATATGATGTCTACAGGTTAGACACTATCAAATCCAACCAGCATGAACCTCGAGTTGTCCCGAATGCACGACAAAATACGATTTTAGCGTGTCGAACTAGTTCAGGTTTAAGCCTTAATTCTATTTAACACCACTGACTGCCACACACATAGGATTTCAAAAAATTATCACCGCAGCAGCACTTTACTGTGAGGGTCGGGATAGGCGGGGAAAAGAGGGATCAGTTTAGAGGTGACTCGATTAAATACATGTGGGTTGGGTATCTATACAATATTTCAATCAACGGTTGTACCAATGACAGACACTTTTGGCAATTTTGAGACCGACAAATATTCAGAGCTTACTTAGTCACTTCTGACATTTAGAATAGGCTTGTCTATTGTTTACTATGGTGAAGATTTTTAATTTTTATCCATAAATTCCTCAACTTTTGTTTTTTTTTTACATTCAGAAAAAAAATATTTCGACGAATAAAAAAATATGTATACAGAGCAATTAAAAAAAAGTAGTCATACTATTTCAGTTCATTGGTCTTTTATAAATTATTTAATTTGATATTTTATTTATTCAAATTGGATCAAAAATAACCGTGATACAGCACTAAAAGATTTACTCGGGATACGTCTCGCATGTTTGTTTAAAGCTACCAGAGCTCCTGAAGATGGTGAATGTGAAATTTTTAAACCATTTTGAAGTAAAGAGGTAAAGCTTTGTATAACTCATTGTTATTTATACTGATCTGTGCAAAATGTATTTTTATTAACGCACCAATAAATAAATAAATATTCCAAACTGGACCTCGTATGACGGATCAGTGAAGAAGATCAGCGGGTTTGAGTGGTGAACTCCCTTCTACATGCAATTTTTATTTCGCTGGTCCGGTATTAACAAACGCGGCCCCAATTCAAAAGCAAATTGCACATGTCTAAATTTTCGTCTTAAATTGTAAAGACACTACCTTCTAATATCTACAACATCAACCGATTTTGGGCCAGAGCGTTCATGATCATCAGTGCTTGTGTGATGACCGTAACCTCTAAGCTAATATTCAGAAACCCATGATATTTTGATACGTACTATTTGAAGGTTAGTACTCTCCGGAAATAACGTGGGTCTGTCAACAATGCTTCCATATATGTGTCAGACCGGGGACTTATTGAGTGATGCGTTGTATATACAGGGTGGACCATTTAATGTGTTTTCAGAAAATATCTCCGAAACAAGAAACTTTTAAAAAAAATGACCCAAACAAAAAATGATTGTATCGAAGGGGGCCATAATAACATAATATTGTTTTTTTCATAGATGGCGCTGTTGTCGCTAAATCGTGGTCAACTTAGTTTTTTTAAATGGAAACCCCTACTTTTTATTAAAAAATAAAATTCCTTGTTAAAAAATGAGAAGAATTCACTCAGCTCACTTTTTCGTCAGAGTGATAGCTGGAGCTGTAATCGCGAAAAGAAGTTGTTGCATTTGGACGCTTGCGTATCGAACTTCGCGCGCATGTGTGTGTGTGTGTGACGTCTGCCGTCTTGTGAACGATTCAAATAAGTGTCCTTATGTTGTCAAAACATGACGTTAAAATGGTGAAGTATACTATCGTGGAAAAGGTCGACATGATTTTCGTGTATGGTGAAGCTAGACGCAATGCACTTGATGCGTGTGGCTTGTACGCGGAGAGGTATCCTGATCGAGATCATCCGAGTCACATGACTTTTCTTCGGATCGTCAACTCATTTGTGGATACTGGCAGCCTAAAACGAACCAGACATCGAAGACGCACCGTAACCCAGGAGAACGCCGAAGTTGATATTTTAGCTGCAGTTGCAGTCAACCCCCACATAAGTTCTCGTCAACTGGCACGGAGTTCAGGCATCTCCAAAACGAGTGTTTTGCGAGTTCTTCATCAACATAAATTTCATCCTTACCACGTATCGTTGCATCAAGAACTTCATGGCGACGACTTCCAACATCGAGTGCAGTTCTGCAATTGGGCTCAGCAGCAAATACGCAACAACCGGAACTTCGTTTCCATGAACCTATTCTCGGATGAAGCAAGGTTCACGAATCGTGGCCAAATCAACCGGCATAACATGCATTATTGGACGGAGGAGAATCCACATTGGATCCGACAAGTGGACCATCAATGACCGTGGAGCGTCAACGTTTGGTGCGGAGTTCTGGGAGATCACGTCATTGGCCCTTACTTCATCGACGGAAATCTGAATGCTGAAAAATACGGTGAAATTCTGACGGCTCATATTCCTGCTTTACTCGAAGACGTCCCTCTGCTGACCCGATTGAGACTGTGGTATCAGCACGATGGCTGCCCTGCACATTTTGCGCGTGTCGTCCGAGATATTTTGAACCGCCAATTTCCGAACAAGTGGATTGGTTGTGGAGGTCCGGTGCCTTGGCCGGCACGTTCGCCGGACTTGACAGCGCCGGACTTTTTCCTGTGGGGATTGCTGAAGGACAAATGCTATGCCGACATACCGACGACGCCTGATAACATGAAGGAGCGTATTCGCAATGCTTGTGCGAACATCAACAGAGACACCCTACGAGAAGTTCAGAGATCGTTTCAAACAAGGATCGCAAAATGTCTCGAGATGAACGGCCATCATTTTGAGCACCTGCTCTAGAGATGATTTCATATTCTTTTTCAAAAATAACAAATTAATGTAACGTACATTATTGGTGATTTTAGACGCGCATGTTCGCGGGTGCGCGCGCACACACACACACACACACACACATATGCGCGCGAAGTTCGAATACGCAAGCGTCCAAATGCAACAACTTCTTTTCGCGATTACAGCTCCATCTATCACTCTGACGAAAAAGTGAGCTGAGTGAATTCTTCTCATTTTTTAACAAGGAATTTTATTTTTTAATAAAAAGTAGGGGTTTCCATTTAAAAAAACTAAGTTGACCACGATTTAGCGACAACAGCGCCATCTATGAAAAAACCAATATTATGTTATTATGGCCCCCTTCGATACAATCAGTTTTTGTTTGGGTCATTTTTTTTTAAAGTTTCTTGTTTCGGAGATATTTTCTGAAAACACATTAAATGGTCCACCCTGTATATTCTTGATAAATAAAATTTATTTATTATTATTAAAATAAAGTAAATATCTTTACCTTCCTTACCACTGGTCCGATACCTCAGAAAGTCCTCAAACTGTTATTTTCTATATAACAGGATTGTATAAAAATGAAACTATGGAAAATATATCTCTTTTAATTGTGCAACAGGTCATTAAAGTACTAAATATAAATGAAATATATATTTGTAGAGATTTTAGGTCAAACACAACATAAATATGAGACTTGCCAAGAAACATTGATTAATACTATTGGGCAAAATTAAAAGAAACAAACATTTGGGATTACATATAATATGGCCCAATAATATGAAACAAATGCACAAACGTAAAAACTTATTATAGGTTTAGGCAGCTTAATATAAGAGAATATTATTAATGCTAACTTAAAAAACAACTTAAATATTTTTTTACTAAAAATGTGCAAGAAATATGTATTATACAATGAAATACTATTATAATTTAATTATCATATTGTGGTTAACCTGTTTCATTCAATATTGTAACCATCAACATTTTCAAGCTTACATCATTTGATACCATAATGAAATAAATGGTTCTGCTATATGTAAAGACACATACTTTCTGTTATATAGCAGAATTAACAAAAGATTTTTATGAATTTAACAAGCTCTTGTACCAAACATCTATTCTTAGCTTAAATTTGTATAATTGGTATACCAAACTATAAATAAATTAACATATTCGTCATAAGTTAAAAAAGAATAATAAAAACATTATTCATGATAATTTATTTAAAATTATAAATGTAGAACTAATTCCAAATGTTACACATATTTCTTGCACAAGAGATCATTATTTGTTACTTATTCCTCATTTAATGTGTTTCAACAAAAATATTCTCCAAAAGAATAATACATTGCAAAAGAAAGAACTTTCATTTCAACTTGGTACTAAATTGATTCAAAATTATATTTAATATTGGTAACTAAAATTAATTAATTTATTATTATTTTATAGGTACCAAAGCTTATCACTTAGTAAGTCTGAAGGTGCCCTCCCAATATGCTGACCTACTAAAAAGGCCAACTTGTGGGCATACTGACAAGGTGCAGGTACTCGGATAGTGCCACTCCAATTATAGTATAAATGACATAGTTTATAACTTAGTTTTTGTACATGATCTGGTTTCAAACCACCAGAATCATGGAGCACTACATAATGTGTCGGTGTAACAGTACCCTGGGTGACATTTTGAGGCACCAGGAAAAAGTCGTAAAGATGTTTTCTAGTAATGGTAGTGTCCACTATGGTTCCTGGTGAAGGGTTTTCCAAATTACCATGTTTGGTTGCCATGATCCGAGTACTAATTCTTTTTTGTACAACAATGTATGTCAGTTTTATATCTGACATACCAGCTTTGTTCATTTCCTATAACAAATAAAAATTATATAGTAATAACAATTATAATACAAATGATTATTGAATTTCTAGAAACAAAGCACAATTCCAAGTGAACATGATTTATTATTATAAACAATAATTTAAGGAACATATTAATCAAAGGGAATTATTAATTACTATTTGACCACATCTAAAATTTTAAATTTAGGATTAAAGTTGTTCTGGTATTTGATTAAATGATTGGGTTGATGCAGTTTTCTGAAATTGAAAGCATTTTTGAAGTTCTTAAATACAAGCTGGAAAGCTGCATCCAGTTTGGGCAATGTATACCCATATAATAATCCCCACATTCTAACTAATACAGGGTGACTGACGAAAAACCTTTGGTGCTGTATCTCACTTATTTTTTATCCGATTTTAATAAATAAAACATCAAATTAAATGATTTTTAAAAGACTTTAATATGAACTGTACTGATATTTTTTCTTGCATCCAGTTTTTGACAAAAGACGATCAACTTTTTTTTTTCAAATTGCACTGTATATATATTTTGTACTGATCTGCAAGGAGATTTTTTTCTGAATCTAAATTTGTAAACGATTTTATCCATTCATCAAACCAAAGTCGAGAAATACTCCAATGATTTTTAATAATTTCATAATAAAAATGTTGCAAGATTTCAAAAACTGAAAAACGATTTCTGTAGAAGCACAAAATTCTAGTACAGTGTTTGAAATATTGCAACATTTTAATTATGAAATTATTAAAAATCATTGCAGTATTGTACCAATGACTGACACTGTCACTTTTGACATTTGGAATAGGCTCTGTATATTGTTTACTATGGGTATTTGATTTTTAATTTTTTTTAAAATCCTTAATTTCTCGACTTTGGTTTGATGAATGGATAAAATCGTTTACAAATTTAGATTCAGAAAAAAATCTCCTTGCGGATCAGTACAAAATATATATACACTGCAATTTGAAAAAAAAAGTTGATCGTCTTTTGTCAAAAACTGGATGCAAGAAAAAATATCAGTACAGTTCATATTAAAGTCTTTTAAAAATCATTTAATTTGATGTTTTATTTATTAAAATCGGATAAAAAATAAGTGAGATACAGCACCAAAGGTTTTTCGTCAGTCACCTTGTATATGCCCAAACTTGTTGATTTATCAGATTTATCTTTAGCATTATTATGAATTTACCGAGTGAATTAGATTGAATTCACTGTTGATACTAAAGATAAATCTGATAAATAATGGTAAAATATAGACATTAGCTTTTTGTATTATAAATAATAGAATGGAAACCATATATTTATCTTTGTTTTAGTAATTTTTTGTCTAATAATAATGTACTTACATATTGGAATTGTTGACACTCATAAGTTTTCACATGATCCAATTGTCCTTCACCTACCCCATCTCTGAATATAAGAACATTTGTTGGAAAACAGCCAGTGTTTTCTCGTCGTTTATTGAGTAATCGAAGGAATGGTATTCTTAAAGCATCTCCTATTTCTCCCTGCTGTTCGATTGCCAATGAGTAATAACTAGTCATAGTCTCATTTGTAGTTCCAACTATAGCACCAATTGATTTTTTGCTTCCAGGTGAATGAAACACATCAATACCACATACCATCCAAGTCCTGAAAAAATTATAAAAAATCAAACTCTACCATTGAAAATATGGGTTCTCAGATGATATTACATACAAGTGATAAGTGAGAGTTTTAGATTTACAGGTGCAGTATTAATGAAATAAAAGTAATAATTAGAAGCGGTGCAGAAACACTCAAAATAATTAATTCTAAATATTTTATTGATTTTTACTTACTTTGCTGGTATTTTTAAGGCCCACAAAGCCCCTCCCAATTTACAGTTAATTTGGAGTGCTATTCGTAATGTAATAGCACGTACTTTCTTTTGATTTGCCAAGTTCTTTGATAATGCAACTTGGCAAGCAATGGGTTTCTGAACACATGTGACCTTTTTTATGGCTGAATATAAATCCTGGCGTTGGGTTTGACAAAGGAACACAACACACTAAAAAATCGAAAATTACATAAATAATTAATATAAATAGACAATCATTTCAAATTGCAGTAATAAGTCCTTTAGTTCGTTGTTGAAAATTAACTAATAATTTAAAAATACGAAAACATTTCGTGAATCTACAACAATGAGTCTTACTAAGACTACAAAACAAATCACTTATTGAAACAACTATTTCTCTGGCTAATACCTCAACAGACATTGTATGATACAAAAATAAAAGTGTTACTATTTCTAACACGCTATTTGCACAGCATGGAAGTAAATACATTCAAACTAGTGTTGCTTTGATAACACTAGTTTGAATGTATTTATTTCCATTAAATAAACTAATGAATGATTAAATGTACTTTAAACTGTTTTGTTAGTGAATATGATATGAGAAATTATGAATTTACGTTGATTTCATTAAAATAAACTAGCAAGGGCAATTAAATCTGTGGACACGTGTTTCGGTCTCTCGGTGCGTCTTATTGGCCGAAAAATAAGACAATTAACTGATATTAATATAAAAGTATACAGCACCAACTTTACATTTGTATATTATTCATAGTCTGTTATGCTGTAACAGAATTTTTACCTATCAACCTATGGATAATGAATAGACTACAAATAAGGACAACATTTTAAAAAATATTGTGAAACAAAAAGTCAATAATTGATTACTTTCTAGCACAGATTACATATTATAAAGTTAACAGGGGGAGTGACCGTTAGTGGACAATGCAATTAAAATAAGAAAAAAGAGAAAAAGGATTAAATAGAGATCAAGTATAAATATCAGAAGAGATTAAAATAGTAAAGAAAATAGACTCAAAAATAGTAAGACTCCGAAACAAGATAACATAGAATCGAAAGAATTAAAGTAAGTAGGTACGTAACGAAAATTCTGAATATCTTATCGTATACAATAATAAAAAATATTATTTAGGTAACAAAACTGTTTGATTTTCAAATTGGTTTTATTGTAAACACACAATTCAACAAAAACGAAATTGAGTTATTAGAGAAAGGGTTCAAACATAACATCAAACACAAAACGAGTTCTAGGGAAATCGAGTTAACAGCAGTTGAAAAGGAATTAACATTAATGAAAATTCCAAATAATCTACCTGAAAAATTCAAATTCTCTAAAATAATTAAAGACACAAAAATCAATAATAACACCAGTAGTGAAATGTCAGTTGCAAAGTCAATTAAAAACAAATCAAACAATCATAATATAATATTTACTAAGGCCGATAAAGGCAACACAATAATTGCCATAAATGAAATAGATTATATAAATAAAGTAACAGATTTCATGTCAAAAAACTCATTTAAACCTTTAAAAACCAACCCAACAAAATTATACCAACAAACAATACGTAAATTTACGAAATATTTTCGTGTTTTTTCTAATTATTAGTTAATTTTCTACAAAGTAAAGGACTTATATATTTTATTATCAAATGATGCTCTTAGTGGGTATTTTCCTTAATCCCGAACGTAATTATTTCCGTAGAATTCAGTAATCCACCTCACGTATAAATTCAGACCTTCAGTCGGTTATATTTCATTATTGTGTCAGTTGCCGTACATATCTGAGTAAGTTATTTATATTTCATTATATTTATTTTAGTAAACGTTTTTATTTATATTTGAAATCAATCTTATAATAAAGCTGTACTGAAGAGATCGAGAGATCGAAACACGTGTCTGCAGATGGTTATAAATTGAGTATTGAATTATTTAATTGCTTTTGCTAATTTATTTTTAATTACACCAACCTATATTAATTTCTTGTTCCAAATTTGTCATAATCTAGTCAGTCACAAATTATTTAACGTACATTCAATCATTTTTAGTTCATTTTACAGAAAGAAATACGTTCAAACTAGTGTTGCTTTGATAGCCTTACTAATTTGTAACACGCAAATTACTTTTGTATTATTCAATGTCTGTCAAAGTATTAGCTAGAGAAGTAGTTGTTTCAAAAGTGGTTTGTTTTTGTAGTCTTAATAAGACTCATTTGTTGTAGATTTTACGAAATATTTTCGTGTTTTTTCTAATTATTAGTTAATTTTCTACAACGTAAGGGACTTATATATTTTATTATCAAATGATGCTCTTAGTGGGTATTTTCCTTAATCCCGAACGTAATTATTTCCGTAGAATTCAGTAATCCACCTCAGGTATAAATTCAGACCTTCAGTCGGTTATATTTCATTATTGTGTCAGTTGCCGTACATATCTGAGTAAGTTATTTATATTCCATTATATTTATTTTAGTAAACGTTTTTATTTATATTTGAAATCAATCTTATAATAAAGCTGTACTGAAGAGATTGAGAGATCGAAACACGTGTCTGCAGATGGTTATAAATTGAGTATTGAATTATTTAATTGCTTTTGCTAATTTATTTTTAATTACACCAACCTAAATTAATTTCTTGTTCCAAATTTGTCATAATATAGTCAGCCACAAATTATTTAACGTACATTCAATCATTTTTAGTTAATTTTACAGAAAGAAATACGTTCAAACTAGTGTTGCTTTGATAGCCTTGCTATTTTGTAACACGCAAATTACTTTTGTATTATTCAATGTTTGTCGAAGTATTAGCTAGAGAAGTAGTTGTTTCAAAAGTGGTTTGTTTTTGTAGTCTTAATAAGACTCATTTGTTGTAGATTTTACGAAATATTTTCGTGTTTTTTCTAATTATTAGTTAATTTTCTACAACGTAAAGGACTTATATATTTTATTATAATACGTAAAGGACTCGACAAAATTAATTACTTATTTTCAGATAGAGAAAAACACTTTTTAATTAATATTATACGGACTAATTAAATTGCACAAAACTGATAATCCAATAAGGCCAGTAGTACCTTACATTAATGCTCCCTGTGAACTCATTGCCAAAAAACTTTACAAACTTTTGATAAAATTCTTAAATTTCAAACCGAAATATTCAATAAAAAATAGTCTTGATTTAGTCAAAAATATTAATACCATTAATCTAAACAACAATTCAAAATTCATCTCTTTCGACGTGACCAACCTATTTACAAACGTGCCTGCAGTTGAAGTCCGTGAAATAATCATAAATAAGCTGAACGACAATAAAACGAACCCAATAATAGACGAAATTTTAATTCTACTTAACATCTGTTTTCAGCAAAACTACTTACAATTTAATAACCAGCTATTCACACAAACAGGTCTGGCAATGGGCAACCCCCTAAGCCCCCTAATAGCGGAATTATTTATGGACCACCTCGAAAGAAAAATATCAAGTTTACCACTTTGTATGTACTGGTGGAGATATGTCGATGATATCTTAATAACATTTACAGGCACAGATAGACAATTGAACACATTTCTAACTAGTCTAAATCAACAACACAATAATATTAAATTTACAATGGAAACCGAAATAAATAAACCAATAAACTTTTTAGATCTAACTATAACAAACATAGAAAACAAACACGATTTCTCAATATATCATAAACCTACACACACTGACACTACTATTAATAATACATCATTTCATCCAATTCAGCATAAATTAGCAGCATATAGATCCATAATACATCGACTCTTATCAATCCCAATGTCTACGCAAAATTATAAAAAAGAATTAAACATAATCTATCACATAGCAATTAAAAACGGTTATAACAAAACAATTATTAATAAAATTATACAACAAAAACAAAATAAAATAATTAATAATTTAATATTTCCATGTCAATCAGAATTAAAAATAAACTTTTCATCCTTAACATTTAACAGTCCATTAAGTGAAAAAATAACAAAAAACCTTAAAAAATTAAACTTTAATATATCATTCAAAACGAAACTATATTTCAAAAATAATAAAAAACAATAAAGATACAACAGTTAAAAATAAACACAGTGGAGTGTATTTGCTAAGATGTATGAACTGCCCTAAAGTTTATGTAGGTCAAACCGGACGAGCATTTGAAGAGAGGATAGGAGAACATCGCAAATGTTTCATCAATAAAAAAGAAACATCCACATATGCGAATCACTTTCTAGAGCATAATCATACATTCAACCCCGAGTTTAAGATCCTCCACACAGAAAGAAAAGGACAAAAACTAAATATATTGGAAAATCTAGAAATAAATAGATATTTCCACACCTACTCAACGACCAAGTAGAATTATCCAACTCCCCTCTCTTAAAAATGTTCACTCCCCCACTTATAACAACATAGTATATAAGAAATAATTTGTATTTTATTTGTATATTTTCTTCACCTGAAGAAGCCACAGTGTGGCGAAACATATCTAGTGTTTACAATAAAACCAATTTGAAAATCAAACAGTTTTGTTACCTAAATAATGAATATGGATTTTCAACACTTAAATGCCTCAACAATCAATCAATAAAAAATATAATATACAATTATTGAAAAGAAAGCAGATAGAAATGCAAACTAAGATAATATAGGAAACTATGACAATAATGATCAAACACACAATGATTAATGGTTATATATGTATATAACCGTAGGGAAGTAACGCCACACAAATTTCGAAAAAAAACATATTCACTCGATTGTAGATACATAAAACCCTTTGGAACTTGCATATTTATATTTTTTAACCCTCTATTAACGCTTAATAAACTTGATCAATTTAGAAAACACCAATTTTACGGCATTTCATGCGCAAATTTAAATAATTTATTACATAGATTTTTAACCATAATATAGAGTATTATGTTATATTGATAGTACATCTACAACCATGTAATAAATTGTTTAACATTGCGCGTAAAATGCCGTAAAATTGATATTTTCTAAATCGATCAAGTTTAAGCGTTAATTGCGAATAATATAGAGGGTTAAAAAATAGAAATATGCAAGAGGGTTTCATGTATCTACAATCGAGCGAATTTGCTTTTTTTCGAAATTTTCAATTTAATTTTTTTCTCTCAAAACCCCTCCTGGAGCTCGCGCTCAGATTTGGCACACTGTGCGCCGTAAAATCAGAAGTCGAATGGATATTGTGGGTGAAGTAACACGGTAATGGGACTTATTGAAAGAAAACTCTTAAGTTCCAATATTTCGCCTGCCTCGCTAGACTTCATCAGGGAGTTTAAAGATGACTTTTTATCAAGAAATTTAGTATCTCACAGTAACATAAAACTGTATCAGTGCACAACATATTACAACAATTTAAAAACACATAAAAGAGGGCATTACCAGATTTAAACTTATTTAAAAAAACAATAGCGCATGTTGAGTGCAAACGTCGACGATTATGTTCTATTCTCACTTTATGTAATCAATTATTGATGTCGGTAGCCCTCAAAACAATAGATTCTTTGTTTCACTTGTGCTTACATCAGCAGATGCTTAAGTCAGCACTTTTTAATCTTACATAATGACGGATTATTCTCTGTATATTTAGTATTGTTTTATGTAACGAACAGTTCATGTCGCTCCAAATTAAAGTAGTAGTAGTAGTGTGTGGCTATCGACCACGTGGTCCTTCCGCCGTGTGATTTATGTATTTTTGTGTGTGTAAATGAGCTTGTTACTTTAAAGGATCTCTAAAGCACCATTAATTGTATAAATTAAAGTATTATTAATTATTTAAACCATTTTTGTGATTCCAGAAACCTCATCAACCAAGTCTAAACAAACAAGTGAACTATCGTGCGTATCATACATCATACTCCAGTGATGGAATAAGTGAATAAGTGCTGTGACACTCTATTGGGATCTGTAAAAATCACTCTGGTGTCAGAAGTACCTGCTCAAATTACCTGTAACCTTAGGGACGGACCCAACAAGATTTTGGTGTCAGAAGTGGGATTTCGCAATTGGAACCATCGTGCTGTAGGAATCCGAAAAACGGGATTTTTGGTAGTTCCCATTTTCTTTCAAGAATGAATGCGATTGAGAACCGTAAGTGAAATTATCTATATACGTAATTCTCGTATTCACTTTTTTCGCACTAAACAAAACACTACAAATTAAACCATGGCCAAAACAAAAAATTCCGATTCAAAACCAGAAATTGTTATTAAAGAAGAAGATGATAGTGAAAATTTAAACGACGTTCTCTAGTTGTCTCTTTTATTCAAGTTTAATAATCCTTATAACGGCGATCGCGATGAAATAAATAGGTTTATACAAGATTGTAATCCTGCATTCAATTGGCAGAGCCCAGTCAAAAACAAGCTGAAAGATGAATAATTGAACTGACCTAAAAAATAAACTGAAACTTTATTACGGTTACACTAAATTTACTGTATAGCATATTCATCGCTCTTTTGCCGAGCAATAAAAAATCAATTATACATGCCTATTCTAAAATTTGACAATTACCAAATGAGGATATTTTTAAATGATTAATCAAAATTGTTAAAATCCAGACTAAAATGATTGGATTAAAACGCGCTATTCATAATACTGCTTTACATAATTAATAATTCATTGTAAACCAGAAATAAGTCAGATGCTGCATACTAGAGATATAACTACCTTAAACAAAGCTTATAATCTCCCTTTACAAGATGGGACAATTTTAAATTGTCGAAAAAACCAACCAAATTTTAAATTTTAAAGTTTAAATGGAAAAATTTGTTTTGTTTACATCAATGACATTATTAATTTAAAATTACAATTTATTGCTTTAATACATATGTATCTGAAGCTGAGTTCATCTATAATGACGCAGTGAAGGAGAGGACCGACAGGTTAGAGTGGAAGAACATTCTTGAAGAGTGAACTCCGCCTTTCAGCTTGCTGACGAAATTATTTGTATGGTTTTGTTTACTATTATTTGTATTTCGATATTAAATTTATAAAGCAAGTCTGATAAAGTAATAAATAAATAAATAAGTTCAAAGAAGTTTCCCAAAGTATTGTGCGTGATGCAATAATGGTACTGAAACGGTATAAAAGAGTCAATAATCAATCCTTTAACTCAGTTGATAAATTTATGTATAACCTCAGGCATTTTTCAGAATTGCTTAAAGTGCACTTGTATTTTACCAATACACAATAAACAGCCTCGATCAGAATATCACCAACAAAAACTAGAACTTATTACCTAAATCTTCTAAAACCATACATTGTTGAAGATTCCGAATCCCCCTTACCCTGATGATCCGCAACCTGGCCCAAGCCACCAATAATACAAAAACACATAATATTGATTCTTCTTCCAGGTTACTATACCAAACATTAGGCATAACACAAATATGCAACCAAGATTTTTCACTCCTTAGATATTACAATTTAACACACCATTGGAATTGCCAAAGCAATAAAAAATAAATATAACATACAGAAAAATTAAAAATTTAAAACCCAGAAGTTGGAAAAGCAATATTTAAACAAAATCTTTTCATCCAAGGTGCTAGAAAAGATTTTGTTTAAACCTTCGCAAATGAAATTTATGAAGGATTTGCTGCCATGTTTATAGACCTAACAAAGGTCTTCGATTGCGTTTCACATGTGATTCTCCTGTGGAAACTATATTTTTTCAACTTCTGCCCACAATCTTGTCGATTGTTATGCAGTTATCTACCTGACAATACATTATGTAAAGATAAATAACAGCCTCTCTAATGAGTTAACTATTAAACAAGGGGTCCCTCAATTTTGGGACCATTACTGTTTCTTATTTACATAAATATCACTTTTTACCCTAGAGTCATTAACAATAGCAATATTATAAATATTACCAAAATCAGAATTAAATTTACTAGAGTCAGGCCC
Source organism: Ontholestes murinus (assembly GCA_963969525.1). Lineage (NCBI taxonomy): Eukaryota > Metazoa > Arthropoda > Insecta > Coleoptera > Staphylinidae > Ontholestes > Ontholestes murinus. Next base: position 64,028,763 of record OZ018394.1, on the reverse strand, counting down.
GAATTATTCACCGCATATTCTTGATAAAAATTGTAAAGAAACATTAATTGTCAGATTTAGCTCTCAAAGGTATTTCGGATTGTGAATAGACAAACATAAAATCGTAAAAATTATGAAGAAATCTGCTATTACTAATACAAAAGATCATAACACAGTAAAATCCATTAAACATAAAGTAAAAAAACAACAACTTAAACATAACTAAAGCCGATAAGGGCAATTCAGTAGTTATCCTGGAGAAATCTTCTTACATCTCAAGATCAAAAGATTCTTAAATAATTCTGAGATCATTGAATTGAATAAAGATCCTACGCCTAATAAATCACTAAAATCTTGTGTTAAAAATAGTCAATTTATTTTCTCTAATAGTAATCAATTTCACCTATTTCCAATGAATCCAATCTCCCCTAGTTTATACGGGTTAGTTAAAATACACAAGGAAGAAGAACCTATCCGTCCCGTCGTTTCATTCACTAACTCTCCAGCCCATAATATCTCCGCTCATTTAAACTCATTATATAAAGAATTAACAAATTTTAGAACCTAACTATAGACTAGTATCGTTTGACGTAATGAACATATTTGCAAATATCCCTCCACATGGTTGCATTAAATTAATTGAAGAATCTTTTGACAAAAATAATGTAAACATAACCATAAAGTCCGAATTTATAAACGTATTACAACTAATTCTTGATAATAATTATTTTTCCTTTGAAATAAGTTTTATAAGCAAACAGAAGGTTTAGCAATGGGTTCACCATTGAGCCCACTGCCGAAGTATTCATAAACAATTTAACGAACAGTATTTTAAATCCCCCTTTAGGCAAAAAACACATTAAAATGTAATATCGTTAAGTCGATGATATCTTGGCTTGTTTTGTAGGAAGTGATAGGAAACTAACTCACTTCTTAGATTTTATTAATAACCCCTGCACCCAAAAATTAAGTTTACCATAGAGTCAGAAACCAATAACAATATTAAATATTTAGATTTATCCATTACCAAAACTAACAACAATCTCTTATTTGATATATATAGAAAACCATCCTTTACTGACACTGTTATTCCTAACCATTCCAGACTTCCTCATAAACATAAAATGGCTGTGTTCAATGATTCACAGAGCATTGAGTTTGCCCTTATTGAACACTGCAAGAAAATATGACATTTCCTTAATAAAGAGTATTGCAATAAATAATGGATACAATGGCAACATTATTAATAATATATTAAAGAAACACGAAAGGGGAAAAATCAGGTAAATCTAATTTGGAGGCGACCTACCATCAGCAAATACAAAATATATACCTCTAACATATTTTGGAAATGCTAGCCTTAAAATTAAGAATATTCTTAAAAAACATTACAGCAGCATTCAAAAATTAGAATTTAATTTTCAATCCGAAAACCACAAGAGATAGTTTTAGCAAATCCGGTATTTATAAATTAACACAATGTCAAGGTGTGTACATAGGACAATCTGGTCGGAATTTTAGTATCAGATTAAAAGAACATCTGCGTTCTTTTCGCCTAAAACAAATGGAAAAATCAACGTTTGCAAAACATCTATTTGAGGAGAATCATTCTTTTGGCGAGGACGTACTCTCCATAATCCATTACGCAGAAAAGGGGCGAAAAGGCTCGAGCTAATCCGGGAATACCCCTAATTAACGACCAGATTGATCTGATGTACACTCCAATTTCACAGCTGTTTGGTTAAATTTTGTTTCCATATATATATATATATATACACCTGTAATTTGTAGTTTAAATCATTGTATGTTTTGATAATAGCACGTTGGGATGCCAAAACTATAGTAAACAGAAAATAAATAGTGTTATACAAACAAAGTTACAAAGTATTTTTTATTTATAATAATTACAATATTGCTATTTTTACAAACAACTGCAATTGTTTTACTTTTATCTTTTTCATGACTAACTATTTTTTTATTTATAATAAAACTTAAAATGACTATAACTCACTTTGTAATACTTTGCATGATAGAAGTAGAGGAGGCGACTTTTCATTTTGTATCTAATCATACTGATATCTTTCAAAAAAAGTAGGATTTAAAGAAATGTTGTAGTGATTGGGAGGATTGATTGCTGGCATATGGCGCAGAAGTATGGGAGGTCAGGGGGTATAAAGGGTTGGAGAGAGAACAGTGGTTGTTCTTGAAGCAGATGTTAGGGGTGGTAAAAACGATATCTGAATACATACTGCTTCAGGAAATTAATATTGAGAGCGTATGAAGTGAAACAAGGAGAGTGGCTGGATATAAAATGAAACTGTGAAGATTAGACGAGGGGAGATTGGTGAAAGAGGTATGGAAAGGAAGTTTGAATACAGCAGTGGGTAGCTAGAGAGGAGAAAGGAGGAGAATGTATGAGAGGTGACCGTGGAACGGGCGAGATGCGGGTTGGAGGAGAGAGGGAGAAAGAAATGGATGGGCGAGGGATACGGAGATTGCGTGCTGTGTGAGGACAGGAAGGATACGTAGTCATTTGGCAGAGGAATGCGAGGGAGTTGAAGAGGATGAATGGATGCAGAAGCGTGAGAGAGCGAATGAGAGAAGATGGGGACAGGATAAAGATACTGACGAGACTGGGTCGGGAAAGATGGAGGAGAAGGGATGAAGAAGATAGAAGTAGCAGAGTATCATGTTAAGTCATGTATTGTAATACAGAAAAATGCCAAATAAAGGTTTTGCATACTAAAAAAAGTAGAATACTAACTAGCAAAAGTTAACAGTCTACTGTACTTCACGTACTAATATATTACTTTTGAAGGTTTTTTTAAATTAAATTCGACAATCAGATTATTTATTATTATATTTGACTTAAGTTAATATACAACTTACCTGAACATTATCGTTAATTACGTTATTAGCAGCATCAACATAAGTACTTGTCCGATCATTTGGTACAGCATACAATCTTGGCCTATTTATCTCACAACCCATAACTTGACCTAACCGCATAACATTTGTAGCAAATTCTTGAACTAATCTGAAAAAATGGTATCATTTATATTTTTGATATTTGAAATGGGTGTAATGACTTTATTTTTAAATAAATCATAAAAAGTATGAAAATATTCAATAACTACATACACAGAGGAATTAAAACCCCTATGCTGGTTATACGCTGAAATCGTGAAGCGGCCTCATTTAATTGCTCGAATATCAAAGCAATTGGCCTTGCGAAATTCAAACCGTGACGCCTTAATTTTAACCATCACACTAATAATTGCATTTAAAATAGTGTCACACTGAGAGGGTGGATGTACTTATAAAAAATGTCTCCTGGTAAACCAGATATTTGGAGTCACTAAACCAAAAATAATAATAAATATGAGTGTAAGTATTGTTAATAAATGTATTTCAAACATGCTACACACTTATTGCAGCATTTAATTAAGTGTGAAAATTGTCCTTTGCTAATATTATTTTAATTCATCTGAAATGTATAAGAAAAAATAAATAAAAATATTATATATAATTCAATATAAATAAAATAATCATATCAAATGACTTAAATTATTTAATGAATTGGAAATTACATTACACTTTTTGGGAATGAATTAACGATTTTCATTTATTTAAAATAAATATGCAAATTAGAGGAAACATTTTCAATATACAGTGTTGTATTATTAGGTAAATAATCAGTTATAAAATATACAGGGTTAGGAGAAATTACCAGAATGGTCGGTTATTTCAAAAGATACAGTAGTTAGCAAGAAAATGTTTTATATAAAAGTTGTAAGGCTTTAAAAAATCTACCTATCTGTAATATTTGAATATGCGGCGCCGTCAACTGGTTCATTCAGCATTTAATTATTATTTGTCATAACATCGGCGTAACTACATTTTTCAGTGTACTTTCATAGCCTCATTCACCTTTTTTTTCAAAGTTCGCGCCGAGATTCACATAGGTTCGACATTTACTTGGGTTGCCGAATCCATGAAACCTCTACTACATATACCGCTGCGTCCTCTACATCATGACCAAGAAGACACCGAAACTCACTACCTAGCGCCAAAATCGGGAATATCTCTCAGGAGCAACTTATATTTGGGTGTACCGGCCACTGTTGCCAAACGCTCGCATCGGAATCTGCCCTTTTTCCACATGCAACGGTTCGAGCCTGCGTCCGCGTGGAGGAATGAAAAAAAGGTGGAAGGGGAGGAATTTTTGGTACAGGATATATAAGCCTTAACACCCTATACTAAAAATAAGTCTTTTAAAAAGTTGTGTGTATGGTAAGTTTCTTTTTTTTGTATTTTTTTCTTTAATTTTTTTGTAATCGTTAATTTTTTTGATATTCGTAAACTTTAATTTTGTCATATTTCGAATATATGTTGTAAATTGTTTCTGTTAATTTCAAAATCTCTCATTTCGCGTTGAAAATAAAAGTAGTCAGTGGAAAAATAAAAGTGGAGACACGCCCACCACCGGCGTGTCGGTTACGGCCCCGAACTGATGTGTGAACGTTGGTTCCCATTCAGCATTGGGATACAATTAATGGTGCTTTAGAGTGACCCCGATCTTTTAAAGTAACAAGCTCATTTACACACACACTCACAAATACACAAATCACACGGCGGAAGGACCACGTGATCGATAGTCAAACACTACTACTACTAAAAGTAGAGTAGTGATAAACCTCCCCCATACCGTAACAGTACTCACTCCATACATCCTTGTCTCTCCTACCTTTCCACCTCTTTCCCCTTTCCATGCACCCATCCCGCAACATTCACCCCTCGTTCCAGCCACTCCTTCACGATCCCCTCTGACAAAGACCCTTTCCTCCTCCTTTCCACTCTCCATCCACCCATACTTCCCTTTCATAGCTTCTTCACCAATCTCCCTTTGTCTAATCGCCCAATTTCATTTCATTAAAATAAATAAGCATTGATTTTTGAAATGATATAATATTGAACTATCATAAATATAATTTCAATTAATGATATGGACACCAAACAAGACGCTTTGGCTTCATACTATGTAGTTTACTTATTTCTTTAATCATATTGTATTATCAAATTTCAGGCTAAATTGGATAATTTGTTGGGAAGAACTATTTTTACATCATTTTCATTAATAGAAAATGAATACTGGATTGATTTTTTAAATATTCTAAGGCCTTCATATAATCTTCCAACCAGGCATTATCTTTGTAATAATTTATTAGATCAGGAATACGAAGATGTTAAACAAGAAGTAGTCGCAAACTAGACTGCTCAATATCTTAGTCTACAATGCGATGGATTGTCAAATATAAGGCAATTTCAATTATGCCGAATATTTATAATTCTTATGCCGTTCCCTAATAATATATTTCATATTTAAAAATATATTTTATAGAAATGAAGCAATTGTAAATACCATCTCCTGCATTACTAAGACATATGCAGCTGGAATTCAAAGTCAGACGGCTGATTTTACGGCATCAGAAGTAATATGTCATCGAGGATTTAGGACCAAATAAGGTTTTTGGATTAGCAAGAAATTTAGTTAGTGAAATGCATACAAATGTAAATTCCTCTGGATGTTGCGCATACCCTACATCTTTTAATTCAGGATATAATGAAAATAAAACTTTTCCAAACAATTTATTGCATTATAATTTATTATTGTTTAATAATATTTAAAGGAAAACAGTAACACAATTTATTGCATTATAATTTATTATTGTTTAATAATATTTAAAAAAAAACAGTAACATTGAAGTGACAAAAATCCTGGGAAAACTAGGTTGGGTTCAATTTTATTTTCATTTGAATCATTGATTCAAGCAAAACCAGTTTTATTAGAAATGTTATCAGATGAAAATTTTCATTCTAAATTACCAGACCATTTAAGACCCACATTAACTTCAGATAATATATTTTGGGAAAACACTCTTAATACAGTTACAAATTTTGAAAAATCCAATTAAATCGATTACAATTTTGTTTTCTGGGGAAAGTTACAGAATTTTGCAAAGAAATTGAAAATAATGTTAATAATTTCGTCTTTGGTAATAAATTAGATTTTCTACTGCCAACAGAAGCAAATGAAATTATAAATATAATTAAAAGGAGAAAAGAAATGACAATAACACCACTACATTTACTACTACTATATAGCTCTCTCCTAAATTCAAATATTTGTGGGGATAATTTAAATCCTGATGGGAGCAAATTAGGATTACAATTTATTCATAAATTTCTAAAAAACTAATTTTCTCCTCAATATGATAAAATTGTTTGAGAAATGGGGCATTTTTGGGAAAACCAGGGTTTTGGGATAATTAAATTGTTTGGAATTCCTCCAAAAGTATTGATTGTCTTACATGATGGAATGGATTTTGTAAATACGCTGCACTAAAAGAGATAGTTCTTGCCATTTTAGGTTTACCTGCTTCTTCTGCTGCTACCGAAAGATAGTACTTAATCATTGATGCATAATGCTAAACGAAATCATTTAACAGCAGATAGAGCTGGTAAACTTATTTATATTGCATGAAACAGAAAATGTTTAAGAAATAAAAATGTATACAATGTGTCCACTTAAGTATGCAACATATGAGAAACTTTTTTATTATTAATTTCTCAGAAAATATTATTCTTTATAAAAGTTGATGATTGATCATAAACATACATAAAAGATGGAATAAATGATGTACGGTTTTAATCAACAAAAATAATATTATTTTTTTAAAATTAACAACCTTAACGATATTATTAATTAAATAACAATCACTTGATGTGATCCCTTTCTCTCTCAATAAATACATTTGTTGTTCTGATAAAATCTCTGATTACATTTTCAAGAATATTGGGATGACTATTTAAATACCTTACACCATTTCCAATTTTATTTTCCAAATCCTTTAAATTTCCAAAATGTCTCTCAGAACAAACTTTAACCACCCCTATAAAAAGTAATTAAGTGGATTTAGATTGGGTGAGCGAGCAGGCCATGGAAAAAATTTCTTTTAGCCAAAGAGAGCATGTCAAATTCATTTTCCAATTCCAAGCACCCTTTCTAATAAAAGATGGATCACACAGATCTAAAAGAACAATAAAATCTTATGTTTGTGTGCTGCACAATGAAAGCTATCCACATAGAACTTGTGTATACTGTCTCTACTGAAAGCTTTCTAACTGTCTTTAGCCAGTTCATCCGGTGCTGTAATCGAGATATTAAGTGACAACGGAACTCATTTTGTAGGAGCTTAAAGTTCCCATTATGACCCCACCTAAAGCTTCTCATTGTTGGAAGCTGCTGTGAAGAGTCTAAAATGCCACCTTAGTCGAGAAGCAGGAAAACAATATTCTTACGGCAGAAGAGCCATCAACATTGCCCCCTCTGCTCATTCAGTGACGATCCAAATGATTATATCGATCTCACATCCTCATCAGATACGTGTTGACATTCTTACAAGAGGCCAACTTAGAGGATACTCGTGACAACAAGCTGTTATTCCAGAAGATGAGGCAGCACATCTGAAAGCATTGGTCCAGAGAATACCTTTCAGAGCTTCACAAATGAGCTAAGTGGAATTCCAAGGAGCAGTCCATAACAGCTTGTTATTATTAAAGATGACAATCTCTCCCCTACGGTGGCAACTAGGACGCATTAAGGCTCTGCACCCAGGTGCTGAGAACGCATTTAGTGAGAACAGTCCACCACGCTTTTTAATAGTTTTCTTGTTTATGATATAAACTGCTGGTTAGTTGCCTGCCAAGAGAATTTATCTCAAAAATTGTATAACATTTCTTTCTTGTTAACTTGTCTAACATATAATACTTTATAAAACATAACTTATAACAAGAAACTTGCAAAAAAATTCTTTACAAATTGGGTACACGCATACAAATTTTATATCAATAAATTTATGTTATTATGATTGCTAATAATGATTTATCTTAGTTTATATATTTTTCTTTATAAGTATTTGTTTGTTTATTTAACAAATGCACTTTAATATTATAATATTTTTAAATTTTCCGATCTCGCCACGAAGTCGACTGAAGATCGTCATTATCTCTGCTACGATTTAAACGCAGGTTTAGACGTCATTCTTCACATTTTATTCGTTAAATCGTTGTCTTATTTTAAAATAATGAAAGAAACAGAGTTTTTTTAAAGCATACAGTGGTAATTTGTCCAATATCGACGCATATAAGTTAATAGAATTGATCAAAATGATTGTTACAATGTCGCAAATATTCGTGGTTTAAAAGTATAGATATATTTGGAAGATAAAGTTCACAATGAAGTGGAAAAAAAATTAAATATAAAAATAAATAGTGTGGATTAATATTAAATAACCAGCATCCAGAATTTGGCGCCTTCGCCCTATGGTATATCAAATGATGCAGTGTTGTTTGTAATTGTAACTGATTATTTGTTAAAAAACTGTTAAATATTTCCTATGTGCAAAGCACAATTACATTTACAAATGGTAATGTTAAATTTGAAAATTGGTTATTTATGCGTTGCAGATCCTTCATTCGAAACCAACAACAAAATAACAATAATAAAAATTAATTACTATGAATATTATTTCATGGATGTATTAGGAAAGGCAAAAATATTTTGAGAAACAATGATTTTTTCTAGATTATTAGACACTGTTTTATAATTTTACTTTAATAAATGTATTAAAATTAACAATAAACAGAGGTATTAAAAACAATTTATGAATATTTGTAATTCTATTATGTATTTTTAATTGTAAATTTACTAAACCATACGCAATAATCACCATATAGTTTAGATATTTTATTATTTTCACAAAGTTGAGATTTTAATATTTTATATTCCCGCACCCTTCTAATAACCCTTTCTACATGAATAATAATAAATTAGGATCAATAATAAATGTAAAGCAACAAAATACACATATTTTGTTCTCAAGTATAGCGTCAACACTTTTTTTATGCTCAATGAACGTCATATGATATGAAAGTTCGTAACAGATCACAAAGCGTGGCGGGTCTGCATTCTGGCGATTTCGCGCCAACTTTAATTTTTTAAATTTTATATATTTTTTTACCCCTTTAGGATAATTTTAGGTTTGTTTTGTTTTATTTAACTTATTATGAAACATATAAAGTTAATTTTAAAATAAACAATAAAAAACACGCGTATTCCCAATTATCTTTTTTGATAGATGTACATTTCAATTACCACTTTTTTGTGTTTTATCACAAGTTTCTTATAAGTATGAAAATATTCACATTATAAAAATATATGTATTTCCAAAACATAACTAACCTGGAATCCTTTTCCAAATGAACAATTACCCAGCAATGGAAATTAACAGGGGCTATAACTGGATTATGTGCTAAAGCACCACTCCAGTCTGTCTTTGGGGTGCCATCTATTTGGATACCTTTTCCAAATATTATGTTTTCTGGTGTTAATATTCTCGCATTCAAATCTATTGTGCCTTCTTCTAATTGTAAACCCCAATCCATAAATATTTGATTTGCAGCTGGGTTTGATTTTACATTATTAACGTACTTCAACATCGCTTGCATTCTTTGATGTGGAGATACTCTGGTATAAGCAGCTACATCTTTCATAACCTACAAACATATACAATATATTAGAAAATATATATCACTTTTATTATACTATATAGTAGGCATTAGCAGGAACGATTTGAATTTTTTTTACCTTAAAATCCTTTCTCATTGCATCAGTTAAACCTGTGAGATAACATAATTCAGGAACTAGCAACAAATGCCTTTCTTCCTCCTCAATCTTGCCAGAAATTTTTCTTTTCTGAACATTGAGTAACAATGGCTGTGTAAGGTCTGTTATTTCTATACCATACTGCATTTTGTAGTATTCAACATAGGAAATCTTTGTGCCTTTTGAATTCACAAATTTGTCCGTTGGATTTAAATCCCATACAATGTCGTCGATGGGATATGTTTTATTATTATACCTAAAATAAAGTTTTTATACAATTATAACTACTATAAAACCTAATTATAAAAACAAATTTAGTATTAGTAGTGTTTGGCTATCGACCACGTGGTCCTTCTGCCGTGTTATTTGTGTGTGTGTAAATGAGTTTGTTACTTTAAAGGATCGCCCCCGTTACTCTAAAGCACCATTAATTGTATCCTAATGGTGAATGGTACCGGTCACCCATCCAACTGCTGACCCGTACTAACGTTGCTGCACTCTCGCTAACGCTAGTTTGGCGGCAAAAGATGCGCCGCCATCGGCGTGTACATTTTTATTATTAAACTCCGTAGAGTTAATAATTAATTTAATGTGATCTCGAATTAGTATTATCATATTTGGTATAAACTTTTATTATAACTATTAGTGAAAAATGCATTTGTATACTTTGAGCTGAGAAAAAGGATTTAACCTATGCTAAAATACCGGGTGTTTTAAAATTAATAGCCTCGTTTTAATGGTTTGTTGTAGTTATTAAGTAAAATTTGAAATCAAAATTAATACATATGCTAGAGGCCGAAAACAGACATGTGAAAACTTATAATGCACGCATCTGGGGCTCAGATAATCCTCACGAGAAATTACAATTGCAATGAGACTCCCCTAAATTGAATGATTTTTTGTGCCATATCTCGGCGAAGAGATTAAGAGCCTTTTTTGTTTGAAGAAGCACCTGTAATTTGGACATCCTATCTTGATGTTCTACAACCCCGATATTCATAGAAACACCCAGATTTACACTATTACACTACTAATTTCTTGATCTACAGTTGTTCTCAAAAATATCCTAAACACAACAGGTTAGTATTAGAAAAATATCACTTGTCACTAAAGTACTTTTTCTACAAATAAAATACACACAATACTCAGTCTAATATTTATATTTCTTGAGTAAGTTTGTAATTAATTCGCAATACTTTATTAACAACAGGCAAAGTGCTCTACACTTTGTTGTTAATGACACAATCATCATTTGTCCACTTCTTTACAGACTAAATAGAATGTACAGTTACCCAAAGATAACCAGGAAAATAATAGGACAGCCTGAAGCTTCATACTAAGCCTACTCTTTGGAGAGTACAAAATTAAAGAATAAGCTGTCAAGCTTGTACCCTTTTTGCATTTCAATCTATAAGAATATTTAATCTTTCCGAGACATGTAAAAAATAGGTATTTCCCAACAACTTGGGTTGGACCATTTGTGGTATTGAATGAGCATGTACTCTTAGAAGTGCCCAGCGGTATTCCAATCTATGAGTAACCGTAATGAGAAAGAGGTCTTTTACAATTTTAAGGCGTCTAGGTTTCACTGTGTTTTAGGTACTTCCCAACACCTTGAGTAATTTGTTAGTAGTATAAGGACTCGTCAATTATTGTATAAGAGGACACCAATGTTTACATATGTTTCCTAATACACTTATGAAGCTAGTATCATCTACATAAAGTTTTCCTCATCGTTGTTCTTTCGGCAAAATTGCTAAATATATGTTGCCGAAAAAACAACGCCAACTTCAACCCTGTGGGGTAAAATCGTAAAAGGGGTAAGATCGGAAATGTCTTAAAATTATACTAATATAATTATGCAGGGAATGATACGTTTGTACAAATAAATGAGAAGTATTCCTTATTTATTTGAAAACCTGTTAGATACACATCTAAATTTTAGTTGTTCAACAAAGTAACATAATTTTTCAGGAAATTTTGTGTCTTTCGAGGTTATATTTGGCAAGCATGAAAAACATTGTATAAAGTTTACATTATAAATCACTTTTATATTCATATATAATACTATTAACACCGGCAGCACTTTTTCAGATTACTTCGCTTGTTTCTGTTTCACTTCCATTTTTTGGATATATATACATAAAAAAACAAAAAACTTTCTGACGTGTGTAACTTATTCTTAAACTTATTGAACACAACAGATCATCAACAAAATGCAAATGGTACTACAGTACATCAGTGTGGTGTAGCCGGTCGCTGGATATTTTGGACACTACACCAATGTGGTGTCGCCGGCCCTTGACCGATAGTTTTTTCGTGACACCACTGTGGTGTCGCCGGACGGCAAAGTGTTTTAATAGCACTTGTCAATAATTTTATTAAGCTATACAATAAAATTTTTGTTTTTGTTGAACAAATGGACCAACCAACTCATTTAACAAACCCACCCTCCTAACCCTACTGCCATAAACCTAGTATACATATTGTAAACATGTTATTTGTTGCGATACTTTTTCATCTGATATGCCACAGTGCTGTGAAAAAATTCTATTCACTACCATTTTTTCATAGCACAGCTTAATAAAATTATTTGCAAGTGTCATCAAAAGTATTATTTACAAATATAAAAGTGATCAAGAGCGTGAACTTTCACAATCATCAACAAACAGTTCTCCTTTTGTTGTTTTGATGTGTAGTTCTCAACCTTCTACATATTATACTGGGGATTAATTTAATTATAAATATTAAGTGATTAAATTTTGTAGTTAATTTTAAAGGAATTCATTGATTTTTTAAATTTGTTTGTTTGCATCTACCCTTGGAAAAGTAACTCAAATATAATATAGTACCAGATAACATTTATAGCATCGAAAAAAATTTCTAAATATGTATAGGAATTTTGAAAAATGTTTAGTGCTTTTTTAATTAATCGTGATTACTTGGCACTAAGATTTTTTTTTGCTTTTTTGACCTTTTGGGCTTATTTAAATTTTTCATGCTTTTTCTAGATTATGATGCTTATTTAGGGCGTTTTCTATAAATGTATTTATAGATTATATGTGTATGATATATTTTCTTCGTGTCTTTTGACAATATAATTGTTTAAAATTTGTAGCTGTTTATAATATGACACTATAATTATAATTATGTAAAAATTATAAAAATTCAATTTGTACCAACTCAGTATGAGTATTAATAAATATTAGTATTACTATTATCCTTCTATTTTACAATACAATAACAATGGATGATATTCTGTCGTTAGACCATTCCCAAATAGAGGTTGCAGTAACTATTAAATGTAAACAAATTCAAGTGATAGTTAATAATCAGTGTTCTACAACCGTATCATTTTTCTACTCTCGGCAAAAATACGAATGGGCGACTGGCGCATATATCGTTTTCGTTATTTTTCATATTGAAAGTTCAAAGCTAAATTAAAGAAACAGCAGATAATTTCACAATCTTTAGCATCATCTTTAACAAACGATGGAGAATTTAAGTTTAATTTAGATTTGTGCAAAACACTTTTAGATTCGAATATCCCTTTAAGAAAATTACAAAATAATGCATTTAAATCTATCTTGGAAAAATTATGTGGCTCTTGTGTACAATAAAACCATACAAAAAATTAGAGATATTATTAACAACAATTATATATGGTTTAGTGTGGATGAAACCACAGACGCTAGTGAAAGATATGTTGCTAACTTAATAATAGGAGTTTTGCATGAAGACATCCGACCAACAATATTTTGACATATACAAAAGAATTGAAGATAACTGATAACACTACAACAAAATTCATAAATGATTAATTGACTAGCTTATTTTTGACATGGGCAGTACCAAGTTACAAAATTTTACTAATGCTGTCCGACACAATAACATTGTTTAATTTTATAAATGCAAGATTACAGTCAAATTATGTATAAATATATATTAAAAATTAAATAATAAATAATTGTATAACTGGACCAATAAGGGCGGAAATCATCACAAGAATTGGAATAGGGAAAAGACTACATCTTCCCCTTTTAAAATCGCTGCCGCGCCTGTGATTTTGTATATCTTGGCTACGACCGTGTGTCTGTTTCCGTTTTCTACTGGTTCATTATCTTGTTCTTCGAGCACGGGCTGCAGAAGGGAGGCTCTTTGGTTCTTTACATAGTAGTGAAATAGAATAATTGTATAAGTTTAGCACAATCTAGAGTGGGGATGATGATTAACAAGGAACAAGCAAACAACATAGTAGATATAAAGTATGTAAACGATAGAATACTAATAACTAAAATAAAAATAAATGAAGAAGAATATGCAATCAAAACAATATATGCCCCATGTGATCCTGTGGAATAACAAAAATTGGGAACTCTAAAAGAAAAATGACAGTATGGTGGAACAAGGAAATACAAATAGCAGTCAAGAATAAGAAAAACAAATGAATGAAATAAAAAGTAAAATGATTGGTAGAAGACAGCAAAAGCAGGAAATGGGAAGAATTAGGGCACAATCTAGCAAAGGCACACAAAGACAACCAAAAACTATTCTATGGAGCAATAAAACAAATGAGAAATCCTAAAGCCAAAACATTGAAGAATATAAAAGATAAAAAAAGAAACATACTAATCAAACAAGAGGACATAATGAGCAGATGGAGAGAACATTTTGAGGATATGTTACAAGGAGACAAGAAAGAGGAAGAGAATGGAAAGGAGCAGAAAGCAATGATAAGAGAAACGAATTACCTAGACGAAAAGAAAGACAGGAACTACTAGAGCTCATGAATTACATAATAAGAAAAAATAAGACACCTAGAGATTGGAGAATGGGGATTATTATACCGATACATAAAAGTGGGAAAGCAAAGATTGCAAAAACTATAGAGGCATAACCATTATAAGCATAGTTGGAAAAGTATATGCATACATACTATTAATGAGACTCACAGCACAAATAGAGGGAAACTTGGAGGACACTCAAAGTGGTTATAGAAAAAATAGAGGTATACAGGACCATATATTTACCATAAGACAAATATGCGAAAAAGCATTAAGAACTAAAAGAAAAATTCACTTATGTTACATAGGCATGGAAAAAGCTTTCGATAGGATAAAACGGAAAGATGTATAGGAAAAAAACATATCAAAATAAACTTGTTCATTTTCGTAACTTAGCATATAAAATTAAAATTGTTCATTTTCATTATTTTCAATAAACTTTGAACAACCAAATATTATTTTTTTATTCAAGCAATCAGTTGGTGAACTGTTATAACCGAAAAAACACGTAATAAAATAAAAATTTCTAAAATAACTTCAAATAACGGATTGACCCTAATTTTATGTTCGTCAGTGCATAAAGCAGGACTGAAACAAGGAGGCATACTAAGTGCTACATTATTTAATGGTGTACTAGACGAGGCATGGAACATGGATAAAATTCAACTTACAGAGCTAAGCTATGTGGACGATATGATATTACTCGCGGAAACCGAAGAGGACAACACAACGTATTAGAACAAGGCAAGAAATACAAATACCAAGGAACCATAATAAACAGCAAGGGAAGCCTGGAAAAGGAAATAAATGAACGAATTAAAAAAAAAAGAGGTAGGCTATTTAATACAATAAAGCATGATATACTAGGAAAAAAAGAAATAACGGAGAGGGCTAAAGTAGAAGTAATTAAGAGGATTAGGAAACCCATATTGACATACGGAAGCGAATCATGAACAACAACGAAGGCTCAAATGAGCAGAATAACAATTTATAAGGAACGGAGAGATACGTAGTTTGATTTAAAGATATGATATTATATTTATTACTTTTTAATATTAAAAAAAAAAAAATGTAAAAAATAACATATGTACATATATATAGTTATTTATTAGAACTGGCTTTCAGAAAATAGATTAAAATGAACAAGTACAAACATATTTAATGGGAAGACTGTGCCATCGTATATCGGATGTCGCAACATGCAGAGTGTTCTCCAAATCTGAGTCTGGTAATCTTGTACTTTTTGATTTAACGAATTTCATTCTCCAAAATACCTGCTCAGATTTGAATGTACTTCCAAATAATGACATTTTTTTCTAAGCCAAAGATGCGAGATTTGGAAATGTATCGGTTTGTAAATATTTTTTATAAAAATCGGTTAACGTGTCTCTAAATATCGCCTTAAGATCGGATTTTTGCAATCAATGAGTTCCATTTGTAATGAAAATGAAGCTTCTTCTATTTCCACATCAAATGGGGAGGAAAAAAATTTCAGACTTGCTTCTTGGCAGCAAAAATCTTTAAATCAGGTGTTAAATTCATCTCTTAAAAATTGTAACTCGTTTGCAAACGTTTCGAAGTTAGCATGATCTTTATGATTTGCAAGAGTGGGCAAATGGTAGGTATTCCCTGTTAGGTGCTGATTTTCCCAAAGTCTTAATTTATTTTGGAATGACTTGACATGATCATACAGTTCATGAACAAGTTGTTCTTGGGTTTGCAACTTTATATTTAATTCATTCATATGACTTGTTACATCAACGAGAAACGCAAGATTGCAGAGCCAATTTGTGTTCTTTAGCTCTTGTACAGGTTTTTCTTTCATATCCATAAAAACAAATACCTCATCTTTCAAATCATAGAATCATTTTAACATTTTTGCTTTACTTAACCAGCGCACTTCACAATAAAATGTCAGATCTTCAAATTCAGACTGCAGTTCTTCCAAAAATGTTTGGAACTGACGGGGGGTGAAGTGCTCTTGATTTAATGAAATTTATGCAAGAAACTACTGTTTTCATTACATGTGTAAGTTTGATCGATTTTGCACACAAATTTCATTGATGTAAAATGCAGTGAAATACACTCAAATATTCAGTGTCAATATTCCTACTACAAAGTTTCAATTTAATTCCATTGACAACTCCTAAATTACAACCAACCATAGCTGGAGCACCATCAGTAAAAATTCCACTTAGATTCTCCTATTTAAGCTCAAGTTACGTCTTGTTGTAGACCAGCGAGAAAGACTTATTTTTTTTCATATCGTCACTCTTTTCAGGACACAGTTCTTTAACGACAGCACTAAGACACTCTTTAACAAGATCACCTTCAGAATAAGGTTTAGAGTGCCTTGTCAATCAGTTAAATAAAATGTATTATGATTATGTTTATATACTATTCTTTACAGTCCATTCTTCTATTAAAAATGACTTATGTAGCCAAAACTCTAACATAAAAAACCAAATAACCCATTTCGAAATCCTCACAACGAATTAATTCCTGTAGTTTAATGAAAAATATTGAAACTTGAAATTAACAATTTTTCTTTAAATATTGGCATAAAATCCCTCCACCCATATATAGCACATTTTTTAAATCTAAATGAATACGTAGCTTACTGTTTGCACAAATAACAACTATTTTTAATAGACACATTTATACTTACTTTGTTATTACCACTTGACTAATAATTGTGTTCATAGCCTCCCTTTTAAATCTCTCAGCTCCTAAACTGTATAAATCCTTGAAATGTTCCAATACTGTAATAGTTCTCAATACACGATGTTGTGTGTCTAAACATAACATCAAACCACTTTCATAAACATCAACAGCAACTGCATAACCCGGTAATATTTCAAGCTTGTGGTGTGGAATTAGTTTAGATGCAGCCGTATCATAATAATTCCTGCCAACACGAGAATATTGAAGGACAGACATCACACGTTTAAATAATACGTTGAACATGTGTATACATTCACCTGAAAATATATTTATAACTCTTCATTTTCATTAGCGATTATTAATTATACATATGCATCAGTTTTTATAATTGGATAAAACATTTTAAAATGTTTAATTTCTAAAGTAACTAAATCAAGAAAATATTAAATATCAAATCAAATTTTTTAAAATTTTAAACTAACTGCCAAAACTACTGCAAAATAATAAATTTTAAATTTAAATATTGAAAACTATATAAAACATGTATAAATACATCAAGACTCCTGTTATCATCTGCATTTAAATATAATAGGTAATTAATAAGTGATAATGTTTATTGAAGTAAGTTAGTGGTGAAAGAATGACAGCTTAAATATGGAGGCTAATTAAATTTCTAACTTGCTGATAGCTTTTATACTAAATTGCAAAATATTATAGCTTAAATATTTCATTAATTTTATACTGTACCATAGCTTTTCTTCTTTTTGTAGATGATAGTTAGCCTGACTGGTGTGTTTTCAAAGGGGTGTTCTGCTTCAAAAACTGTTTGTACTTGTGGTAATTTAATGGGCAGATACAAGCAAGATCCTCCATCGAACATTTTTACGTTACCCATTTGAGACATTTGAGAGGCTATTAACTTAATACGGACAATTTTTGCATCTATATCAGGGTTGAATTTAACTTCATACTCGAAAACTCCTTTGTTACTGTCTACTGACATTCTTATATAATTGGCAGTCACATGAATAGGTGTTCCCATTGTTCCTTAAAAAAATGTAGAATAGTTGCAATAATAATTATGAAGTAAAAGGTTTTTCAAGAAGAATTTTTAATACAAAAAATATAGAAGAAAAATATAAAATTAGTTTTTTTTCTATATATTATTAATATTATTTTTATACTCTAACACATAAGTTCCATTTGTTCCCAGCAGGAATGCAGTATCAGAAAAAGCCCAAATTAGTTACAGGATAGAGGAAAATCATTTCACATAATTAAAAAAATGGTGATAGTGGTCAATTTTTATTCTTTAAAACTATTCGAAATATAAACATTAGCAACATTGAGCAGTCTAACTACTATTATTCAGCCAACATTATTTTTAATTTTTATTTGAAGTTGAAGAAAGTAAAACTTTTTTGTATTAAAAGAAATCGCTACGCTAATTAAATTTTTTGGTGCATCAAATGCAGAATTTTGTTTTATTTAAAAATTAGATTTTCAATACCTCTCAGTATTTAAACTCAACTTAAAACTTAACATTCCTTTTCAATACAATACATTATAGTACACCCTTTTTTCTTCTTTATCCTTTTCTTCCCTCTACCCATCATTCGTCTTCCCTTCTCTTCTCCTTTTCCCACCCCAGTCTTCTCAACACCCTTACCCTGGCCCCTTCATCACTCATCCATTCCTCTACATTTCTATATCCTTCCACCCATCCCACATTTCTTGCATAACACACATTCCCCATACCCTTTACCCACCCATCTCTTTCTTCCTCTCTCGTCCGACCCGCACCTCGCTCTCGCCATGATCGTTTTCTCCTCTGTCCTCAGATTGACCCCCTCAAGATATCTTGGTCTGCTCCCATGCACCTGCCACCTCTCATACCCCTCATTGTACTCACTGTTTCCTATCTGATTCTGCCTCTTCTGTCTCTCCACCTCTTTCACTTTCTCGTGCACCAATCCTACCACATTTACCCCTTTCTCCAACAATTCCCTTCCCTCCCTCCCTCTCTTCCCTTATTCCTAAATCTCGTCCATTTCGTTTTCTTAACATTCACTTGCAAACCTCTCCTGTACATATACCCTTCCACTATCTTTAGCATCCCTTTCATTTCTTCCCATTGCCTCGCCATTAGGACCATGTCGTCCGCGTACCCTAGTGTCCATACCTTTCTCTTCCCTATTAACATCCCACCATCCTGTCCTTTTCTTAGAACCTCTTCCAAATCCCCTATGTACAAATTGAAGAGCACCGGGCTCAAGGGCAACCCTGCTTTAGACACTTCCACGTCCTAAACGTTTCAGCGCACGTCCCCCCCCACCTTCGCAACACACCACGTTTCCTCATACATTCTCCTTATGAACTCAATTCCTCCACCCCCCCCCCCCTTTTCTCCATTTTCTCGATACCGAGAAAAATTAATATAGTCTGTTCGTTGGATCTTTGGTCGAACGTCACAAACTATCGCTTCGAGAAACGACGCAAAAACATTCAGTCTGATAAAGTAAACCAAATGCGTTAGAAAACGAACGCACTGTAAAACTTTCGTCGTTTTTCGAAGCGATAGTTTGTAACGTACGACGGAAGATCCAACGAACAGACTATAAATACCTTTTCAATTATAAGTTGGTAGTTCCATTTAAAAAAATGGAGGACCCACCGTGTCCCAATAACAAATTAGGATACTGTACGTTAAAAAACCCACCCACAATTGAATGGGTGACTGGTACCATTCACCATTGTGGTATAATTAATGGCGCTTTAGAGTGACGAGGGCAATCCTTTAAAGTAACAAGCCCATTTACACACACACAAATAACACGCATGAAGGACCACGTCAATAGTCAAAATACTACTAGTGCTACTACTAAACCTGTTACCGGCGTTCAGTTTACCTGAACGTCGTAACACAAGCGTAATTATATTTTAATCCATTTTATGAGCTATCCATTGCTCCTAATAATATTTTGCATAAATTCCGCATTATTGAAATAATCCAAACGAGATAATTTTCCAAAATGTGCAGCTGCCAGTGCGGAACAATAGGACGGGCCCTTTTCGGCGAAGAGGATCATTACCTGTTCCCGGAATTGCGGGGCCTACGTGACCGAAACAAAGCCGCGGTACTCAAAATCACCGTATAAAACCAGACCCAGACCATCGCTCCTTACCAGTCGTCTGCCATCAGCAGCGGCGGTCAACCTGGTCGGCTTCGCCGATTCAAGCCTCTTGTCTTGCCTTTGTAATTAATTTTATATGTTTCTATGCTTCTTTATTTTATAATATATTTTCTTCTTCTCCGGCCCCATGTTTTAATTTACACACTTTCTCTTGTTCTTTACTTTTTTTCACAGTTAGCCGGTGCCCATTCGTTGACGTGGCGTGGAAGCTCAAGCAGGTATAGTTGTCCCAAAGATATAAGGCGTTTATGGCCTGTCACTGTTTGACTGCCTTAATGAGTTTAGGGCCTTCATATCGTAAAACAGAACCAATAAATATTCTCGTGCTGGTCAGGACCGTATTGTATAATTTTCTCTATACAAATATGTGCGTTGCAAAAGCTTATTTCTGCATGCAAATGATCTCTTTTTTGAAGGATCCTATATTAAGAAACAGTTACTAGAGATACTGAAAACGAAAAAATTTTCATTGCACAGGAAGGCGCATTTAAACTTAAAAAATACCAAAACCAGGCCTGGGCCAGCGTTAGGAGAATCCGCTGAGGACCACCTATTGGGGGCTGGGGATGAGAGTTTGCGGTCGGTCCCTCATAAAAATTAGTGAAAGTTAAATACCATTAAAGGTCATAAACGTCTTATATCTTTGGGACAACTATAGCACAGACGAGAAACTGTTTAATCGAAGCCTGCGGCTGTTAATCGATGGTGAGCCTCGCCAGGGACCCCTATGCCGCCTCCAGTGCGTGTTGGTTCTGCGTTCCTTTAACAAAGCCACCTGGTATAGTCGAGTCGCCGAGAGCTACATCTCGTTCTTTTATACCCCTAGGATGACCGGACAGAATGAAATGAAAGACGAAACATGTTTAATAATAGGGAACGTAAAACGTCCTAGCTCGCGCTTTCGCATGATTTTCATCATTTTAACATATGTTAACATAATCTTATTTATATTTCTCTTATATGTATATATGACATTCGAGGAATTTTAAAATTTAGCCCTGTTTCAAATTTGATTATAGACATATGTTTACCTTAAACTTGATTCATCAAATATAAAGGCGATGAGTCAGTCCAACTCTAGGAGACTCAATAATACCGGGTGGGTTTATTAACATACATTATATAGTTGGATCCACACAAATTACGATTTGAAAGTAAGAGGAATCGGTAATATCAAATTCATTCTTTTTTATTCGAATCAAACTGATTTAAATTAAAATCGGCGACGTTGTAGACTACTTTATGTTTTTTTGTCAATTAAATATTGATTTACGTATTATGAAAATAATAGTAATAATTAATTATTACTATTATGTTTTTTTGTATACATCCGCATTTCTTGTGACGCAGAGTAAACCAGCATTACGTAGGGAGTCAATAACATTCCTGATGTTGTACCGTATTTTTCGGACTATAGCACGTAGCTTACGATAAAACGAACAGCAAGTTGATAATAAAAATATATTTTAAAGTTACTTTCGAATCATAATTTACTTTTTTTATGATCCGAAAAATACGATATTTTCCAAGAATAAAGAAAAAATTACATCAGAAATTCTTTCTTAAAACTAACAAACTTTTATTTTAATATCAAATTAGCATTAAAATATTGTATTTGTATTAGATTTACTTTTTTCAACATAATACTTAATTCTTATTACAAACACAAGTATAATTTCTTGATTTTTAAAATATTTTAAATAAACTTAATGTGACAGCAAATAGTAGCAAAAGTTAAGGTTACGGAGTATAATTAAAACTCAAAGGTTTTTACTTCACAAAAAAGAAAGTCTGACATAAGGTAGCTACAAAAAAAGTGTATCACTTACTCAATTGATTGATAACAAATGAATCAAGGAAAGATACTTTTAATTTAGTAATGATTAATTACTTAAATTTCCCATCCTGTTAGAAAGCTTGCTTTATTGTTTCAATATTCAGAAGTAATATTTAATATCATTAACTCTAGGATGTGGCAAGCAATTCAACCTGTCATACCAAAATTATTGGATTTTTCTAGTTTTGAACGGCTTGAATGTTCATCAGATTTGGTGATCAAGTTATTACTTAATTCATAATTACCTAAATAATCTAATTCTGTGTGTGCGTATCGGTAAGTATTTGCCCGATTATATTCAAGTATCATCGGGGTTCACATTGTGGACCTATTTTATTCAACGCATTACAATAATTTTATTTATATTATTTATTTTAACTGTTTCATCTACTTTATTTATTTTACTAATTTTATTTATTTATTTTAACTATGTATTTTATATATTTATATATGTGGTTATATATATACAGATTATATTTAAGCTCTTGACAATTTAATATGCTAATCCCGGATTTGAATACTATATATATAGGGGGTCCCGTTAATGTAGAGAAATAGCTGGACCACAGATTAGTGGAGTCAAAATATGATGATTTAACACAACTTATATATACCCAAAAGTTTATGGTTAAGCCGAAAGTTCATAAAAAATTTCTTTTGTTTATAACAAATTAACGTTTTATTTGATTTGAATGAAATTTATTATTAATAACTAGTGATGGGCAAGATCGATCAAAAAAGATCGACTGCTCGATACTTGCAAGTGATCGAGCCGCTCGATCTTTCTCGATCGGCTCGATCTATTTGATCGGATCGATCTTTTCGAGCGGCTCGATCTTTTCGATCGGATCGATCTTTTCGAGCGGCTCGATCTTTTCGATCGGATCGATCTTTTCGAGCGGCTCGATCTTTTCGATCGGATCGATCTTTTCGAGCGGCTCGATCTTTTCGATCGGATCGATCTTTTCGAGCGGCTCGATCGTTTCGATCGGATCGATCTTTTCGAGTGGCTCGATCTTTTCGATCGGATCGAGCGGCTCGATCGGATCGATCTTTCTGATCGTCTCGATCTTTTTGATCATTTCAAACCACTTGACGGCTCGATCTTTTTGGAGTGGATCGGCCTAGGAAAGATCGATAATTGAATCACACTATTTCTTTAAGTTATTCTCTTTTATGCAGCCTTTATTAGGCCATAAGAGCGAGCAACGGTTAATCTTTCACGATAATGAAAATAAATATTTGAAAATTATTCCAGATGTATCATAATTTTCATAGTTACTTATCTTAAAAGATAATCTTACTGATTCTAATTTTGAATTTAATATGATTAAAAAATACTTTTTATTATTATTAATTTAAGTACTATCAAGTAATAAACTATTTAATAGACAACTGTTACTCGTATTTAAATTCAACAAATTAGTAATTATTTAATTTAATGAACAAAATAGTACTTCTCATCAAAGTGGTCACTTAAAAATATAACTGGACAGTAGAGGTGAGATAAATAGTTACTTTTCAATAACGGTTATACTAAGAAGTAACTAGTTATTTTTAAAGTTATTTAATAATTGTCACTAAATAGTATTCATTTTTAATAAAGATTTATGTTGATTCATTTTATAATAGCTATTTATTTACTAAATATACTTATAATTTAACAAAAAGAAATACAGTATGTAATATTAAATAAAACACTAGTTTGGCACTTTTTTCACTTGGTTTATTTTATAGCTAAATGTACATTTCGGTCACAAAGTGACCATTTTCAATAGCAAACTGAATATCATCCCCCCGAAAAATAGGGTCATTTTTTGGAGGATGATTTTTTGTTGGGGGGGGGGGTTGATTTTCAAGGGATGGTTTTTCGGATGGGCGATTTTTGAGAGGGGTTGTGATTTTACAGATACGTTTCACAACCTAGTTTTCTAAGGGAATGATTTTCCATGACGGATTTTTGTTTTTAATTTCCCCCCCAGGGTGATTTTTGTTAGTAGTGATGATTAGAATTATTATATAATTATTGCTCTCAATCACCGTTAGTTATTTTGTAACGTTATACAACCACGAGGGTAAGGTGATTTTCCAAGAATTATTTTACAAGGAGCTGTTTTTCGAAGGGAAGATTTTTTAGAGGGGTTGTAATTTTTCAGATACGTTTCATGACGTAGTTTTATTTTCTTATTTTTTTTAGTGATTTTCTGATCAACTGAATTCCCTCGATCTGTTTGATCGGCTCGATCTCTTCGATCCGCTCGATCTTTTCGATCGGATCGATCTTTTCGAGCGGCTCGATCTTTTCGATCGGATCGAGCGACGCGATCATTTCGATCTTTTCGAGCGGCTCGATCTTTTCGATCGGATCGAGCGGCTTGATCGTTTCGATCGGATCGCTCTTTTCGAGCGGCTCGATCGGATCGATCATTACGAACGGCTCGATCTTTTCGATCGGATCGAGCGGCTCGATCTTTTCGATCGGATCGAGCGGCTCGATCTTTCCGAGCGGCTCGATCTTTTCGATCGAGCGGCTCGATACTTCAACTGATCGATCATTGATTGATCGATCCTTCAGATGATCGATCTTGCCCATCACTATTAATAACTACTATAATATAATAAATCATTTCAGTTATTATGGCCATTGATGATTGATAGGAAGGATAAAAAAACAGTAGTACCACCACTTAAAAACAAAATTAACATTTTATTGGTTCATCCAATAAAAACTAAAAAAATACTACTTGAAAATTTCCTTTTATTTAAAAACTTTATTGTCTCTTAATAATATTTGATATTTTATCCGGTTTTCCACAAAAAAATAAAATATATTATTTTTATCAAGTAAAAACAAAATCTAGTTTTCAATCGAATCGAAAATACATGTTTTTCATGGCCTTCTTTGTTTAAAAATTGTAAATTATGTATAATTGTACGGTTTTCACACAAAAAATTTAAATATGAATAGAATGTTCCTTTTGCACGCATTAATAAGTAAATCATACTCATTTGAATAAAAATTAAATAATATCAATTGATAAAATAAATCAAAACAAGATCTAACAATTGTTAAACAATTTCCTTCACAAAATCCTAATACAAGCAAGATATCTGTTTGCTCTAAATATGATAATTTATGAACTAAAATAAAGTTAACAATTAATTATTGAAAGACACTCGGTAATTGTTATTATACATACTTTAGATTTTTAAAACAAAGACGGCCACTTAAAACGTATTTTCGATTAGATGGAAAACTAGATCTTGTTTTTACTAGATAAAAAAATATATTTTATTATTTTGCGGTACAAGAGATTTCTTCAAATAAATAAATATTATTATTATGTTTGTGGTTTCTATTTACCATACAGAACTAAGTAATCTATCAAAACTCACCAAAAGCCAGACGACATTAAAAAAGCCACAAGAAAGAATGGCAACCACTAGCGGAGAAGATGGATTCATTTGTAAAGATATGCAGCATATTATTGACATTAAAAATATCACTATACACCAAGATATCCTAATCAGTTTTGATGTCAAATCACTATTCACACAAATTCCAATAAAAGAGGCTCTTGAAATCATCATGAACAAACATAATCAGACGGCTGACAAAATAGAACTAGCCTATCAACAACATATTTTACTTGTAAAGGCACCATTATCTCCAATCGAATGAAAGATTTGGACACCTGGAGAGAAACAATAGACGATTTCCTGAACTGCCTAGCAGCATACACCCGAAGATCCAATTCACAAAGGAGCTTGAGAAAAAGTGAAAGCTACCATTTCTGGACATACAACTAACAATTCATAGACAAATAATTGATTACAAGGTCAATCAGACTAACCAACAAGGACAATAATAGTTATTTAAGGTACAAGTGTAAAAAGTGATGCTTTGATGAAACTTTTTACACGTGTGCCTTACAAAATTTTATCTTCGATCGTAAAGGATTTCAAAGAATATATTCTTATGAGTAATATTTTAATGTCATTTCAATAATTCAATTAATGAAAACATATTTTACCCGCAGTGCACTAATGAAAGCGTTACTTAGTACCAGTAAACAAGTTGCACAAATGTCGACTGCCATTATTATTTATGGAAAAAATGTTTGCTTTATTGTAATCACTTGCATTAAATTAAATCTTCAGAGTTCTTAAATCTGCCATTTCATTTGTATTATATATTTTATTTATAGTTTATTAATTATTTGTATCAATTAATAAAAAATTAAGTTTTTCGTCGAAAATTTGTGCTATAATATATTCATCTGTCAAATTTGACATTTCTGTGCAATAAAAACAGTTTGACATTACCGTGCAATAAAAACGTAAAAAAGCACTAGTGCTTTAAAAAGCCACTTTTACAATGAAAAATGATGCAAAAAGCGTCTACTTTCTGTACGATTGTAGATAAAAATGATGATGAAACACCAAAACAGCAGATGAAAGGTAGAAAAGCAATACACGCAACATTATCGTACATTAAAGAAACAACAAATAAAATAGCTTAGAAAATTCAATATCAGGACAGTTTATAAACCCGAAAAAAATATAAAAAAATTACGTAGAAATCCCAAAGACATTAGAGAACCAAGGGATTTATAGTATTATAGTATAATTGAGCTGCTCAAAGCTGACTGTGACTTATTGCTCTATATTGAAGGAATCAGACACACATTCAGTTTTTCATTTCAGTATGTCCCAGTCATCTAGAATGAGATAGATATTAATTGCTATACCGTTCTTAGTACGAAAATGCATGAGTCACAGTCAGCTATCGACGGCTTAACTAGATGTGTAGATTGCAATAAATTGTACATCGGCAAATGAAATTTAAAAAAATGAGAGGAACGAAGACTAGCAGTAAAAATATAAGACACTAATTCCTCAATATTTCGATATATGGCAGCCGCCGATTACAGAATTGATTTCGACAATACAAGATAATTGACCCGATTAGCAATAAATACCACACACAATGACCATACCAAAATTAAAACTCTTGAAAATGAGGAAAAAAAATCCTGGTATTTAACAGAAAAAACCTAAAAATAGAAAAATAGTTTTCTTTTCAATAAAACAAAAACTACACTTTTACATTCACACACTGCAACTGCATACGTGTTTTTAAACTCTACGAGCCGAAGTAATCTTATAGATTCCGCCGTCATTTAAATACTAACGACAAAGAAGCGGTCGCGATCACTGCTTCCAGGCGAGTCTGAATTTGCGGTTTAAAAATATAACACACTCCCAGTAATTTATGTTCACCGTGAAGTGGTTTTTCCTCAACTATACTAAATAAAAATATTGTTCTGATTTACTTTATGAAAAATCATTTGATACTAAGTTTTACAAGAGAAGCACTGCTTCCAACATTTCCATGGACCGCACTGCACTGATATATATTTTATCTTGTATACAAGCATATATTTTTACATATAATTGTAAGTGTTTATAGTTTAAGTTATGTGTTTGTGTTTTATATGTTTTAATAATGTATATTAGATAGCAACATTGCTAAATAAGATTATTATTATTTTTATATCAACAAATTCTTTAAAAAAATTTGAGCCACAATAGTGGCTATTGATGAAATACAAAAATATATACACTCAACTGAAATACTCATATTAAAAATTAAATATCTTCGTAACATCTGAGGAAAAACAAATGTGAAAAAATGTGAAAGCAAAGATTTTAAAGAAAGGTTTTTAAATGCCATAAAGAATTTTAGGTGGGCAATAAAGGAAGAATATTGTTTTGAAAGAATGGAAAGAAAATATTTGTTTCAGCAATTTTTACTCTAAACAATATCCCATATTAAAGGGTTAATTGTAGATATTAAGTAGGACAAATAATAAGAAATATAGTCCATCTGTTGGATCTTCCGTCCTACGTCACAAAATATCGCTTCGAGAAACGACACAAAAACATTCACTCTGATAAAGTAAACCAAATGCGTTAGAAAAAGAACGCACTGTAGAACTTTCGTCGTTTTTTAAAGCGATAGTTTGTGACGTACGACGGAAGATCCAACGAACAGACTATATTAAGTACCGTAACAAATGAAATAGTACTTTTCTTGGTGGAAATTAGAGTGGCTTAGGATTTTAGAATAATTGGTCAGAAAAGTTACATAGTACTCACCTCTTAACACACTTATGGTTAAGAAGAGACAAAACCAAAACTATTAAATATACTCACCTTTAAACGAGCAAATTTTTTCTGAATCCCCAGCTTCATGTACTGCGACATCTGTTGAAACTGTTTGTTCGGATTTAACTGGTTCACTTTTCTGTTCCCGGTTAGCGGGTTCACTTATCTGTAACATCCTCATTTTTTCTAACAAAGCAGCCCGTCCCCTCGGTTTTGGGGGTTCTGCTGATTGAGACTCTTCACCACCCGGTCTTGCAGCTTTTGTCTTTTTCATCATTTCCATCATCATGGCAGCTCTGCCTCTTAAAGGTTGCGCAGCTGGCTCCATTGTCTTTGGAATTATTGGAAACTCTCCACACTTTGCTTATTTAGGTTATTAATATAACTATTCTGTTTATTATGGCGTATTTAGTACTGGTAAAAAATTTAATGAGTATGCAAGTTTATGAAAAACTTTTTAAACACTATATTTTAACGTACCTTAAACCTTCGGTTTAAAACAATTTGTGTTATCCGATTTTATTAATATGACATCTCCCGGATTATTGCATATTTTCGATTTATTAAATTCCGATAATTGGGATTTTTTTAAGGACACGGAAACAGGTTAAGAAAACATGGTCGGGCACATTAAATGCTTGTTTTGTTATTTCAATGTTACCAACCTCAATAATATATCATGGAGTGATACGATGAAACACTTACGAGAAATAATTGAATGTCTATGAAAATAATTAATAAATTGTCTAGTACAGTGTTTATTGTATAGGATGTAATTATTATTGAATTTAAGTATTTGTGTTTTATCTGTAAGGCCGCCACTGGATATTGTGGCAATTTTAAAATGAATAATTTATAGGCAATTTAATATACAGGGTATCCCGTCCCGTTATTGTGGGTAAATAGCTGAACTATAAATTCATAGTACATATTAAAATATGATTTAATTCGGATTAGTCGCCAAAATTACAAAAAATATTAACTTTATTTATAACAATTCAATCTAAATGAAATTTATTATTATATTTTACGTCTGGGAACTTGAAAATCACTTTAAAAAAAAAACTTTTTATTAAGAAGCTTAAAATTAAATGATTACAAGTGAGACGCATGTTTGTTAAAATAGAAAGTAAAAATTAATTAATTATATTATACATTGAATTTTCTTCAGGAAGGCACGATGTTATTTGTTTGATGGTCGTAATAATTCTCTCTCTGGATTTCGCTGCTTGCGCCGGGAATGGTTTGTCCACGTGGGCGTACCGCTCATGCAGGTGGTCAAAAACGCTGACACCACGTCTGCTTTACAATGTAGCACTTTGGATTTCTTGACAACGTAGAACCGAAAAATAAAAACTAAAATATTTTGTATTAATTAATTTTTAGCCTTTTTTATCTCTTAATACAAGACATCAAATGTATACGGTTTTCCCGCAAGTTGCAATATATAGGAACTAAGAGGTGTAAATCCCAACCAAATACCGTAGGATTAGAATCAGAAAAAAGCATTAAGATATTTTGTTAATAAGTTTTACATGGAAATTCTACAAGTGACTGCTTAAAAATATATTAAACATACTTTCTTTAATAATAATAATAATAATAGTATTTAAAAGTTAAATTGCATATTTGTATGCATTTCGAAATAACTAAAATCTATTCATGAGAACAGTTGACCTCTAAATGTTGTGCGAAAAATCTTCTCTTCACGTGTGTAATTACCCCCCCTAAGAATTATGCATTTGTTTATTCTTAAAAATTACTATTATTTCAAACAAACAAGTTAACTGTTGGTGATTCTAGTCAGCGATCTATGACAGTGCATTTTTCCAAAACAGGCAGGACACGTAAACAAATTAAAGTTATCTGCGCAAACACCGTTAGAAAAGTGATGACTTCCTTTGCACGGGGGGTTCCCTTTTCTAATAATACTCGACATATATGGCTACTATTCGCCTCTTTGGTATCGTTACATTGTTTTACATTAAAAGAACGCGATTCACATTTCTTACTTCAATTTATAATATTTCTTGTCTTACTTGGTTTAAATGTAAAAGATAGAAACCGAAACTGTTTACACGTCGCATGTAAATCCTAAATTTTTTGTGGTTGCTGACAAATTACCAATTTATTATAATTCGATCAATTATACATAAGGTATTTTTTTTATTTTAGTAGTAATACAGGGTGACTGACGAAAAACCTTTGGTGCTGTATCTCGCTTATTTTTTATCCGATTTTAATAAATAAAACATCAAATTAAACCATTTTTAAAAGACTTTAATATGATCTGAACTGTTATTTTTTCTCGCACCCAGTTTTTGACAAAATACGATCAACATTTTTTTTTAAATTGCACTGTATATATATTTTTATTGATTCGCAAGGAGATTTTTTTTCTGAATATAAAATTGTAGACAAATTTATCCATACATCAAACTTAAGTCGAGAAATTGAGGATTAAAAAAATAAATAAAAAGTCAAGTATCCATTGTAAACAATATACAGACCCTATTTTAAATGTCAAAAGTGACAGTGACAGCCATTGATACAATACTGCAACGATTTTTTAATTATTTCATAATTAAAATGTTGCAATATTTCAAACACTGTACTAGAATTTTGTGCTTCTACAGAAATCGTTTTTCCACCACTGTTGCCTAACTTGTGCTATTTTTCTTATTTCTTTCCATCCTATTCCTCTTCTTTCCGCTGCTTGTACTTGCTCGTTCTAACCCTTCCCTGGCCTTTCCTAATTCCCTCTATCTTTCTTAGGCATCTCATTTCCATTGCATTGGTTTTGCTGTTATTACTCTCTGTGGTTACTCATGATTCACTACTATATAGCAGTTAATGTTTTTTATATACTTCTGTTTTTATTGTTTTTAATTTTTTTTTCATGAAGAATGTTTTCTTTATTTTAATGTAGATTTCTGATTCTATCTTCCCTGAGTCCTCTATTGTTAATCCCAGGTATTTAACTCTATTTTGTGATTGCTCCCTTTAGATGATATTATATTTATCTTTTCCAGCTCCTATTTGAATATTTCCAGGTTTCCTTCTGAATCTGCTATTAGTGTTATGTCGTTAGCAAACATTAATATTTGCATTTTTAATAGTTCCATATTTCAATACCCTATCTTTGTGTTCTCGTCTCTTTGTTTGCTATTTCTTATTGCTTCGTCATTAATTGATGCAAATAGTAAAGGGCTTAATATACAACCTTGTCGCAGTTCTGTTTTGGTCTTGAACTCCTCTAATTCTTTATTTCCTATTCTTACTTTATATTTAACCTAGTAAAAAAATTCCCTGGTTTGCTTGTGAGTGTAATACCAATGTAGTTGTCACATATTTCGTAATTTCCATATATTTCATAATTTCGGCTGTGTTTTATTTTTTTGATTGCTACCTCCAATTCTTCGATTCTTATTTCGTTGATTCCTCCATTTGTTTCACCTTCTTCATCTCCATGATGGTCTGTTTCGGTTATTTCGTTAAAGAATTCTTTCCATCTTTTTAATAACTTCTTTTCTTCTGTTATTATATTTACGTTTTTGTTTTTTATACTGGATTGGTGTTCTTTTATTCCTCATTTGTTAAATAGTGCTGTAAAATATCTTTTGTATTTAATTAATTGCTCACTTAACCCGTGGTGAAACATATTTGAAAAATCTTGATTAGAAATTAAAAACACTTGGTTTGTTTCACAGAATATTTATTATTTTTTCTCTCCGACTAGTTTCGACAAAATGTCATTATCAAGGAGTAATGAATAATGTATAAAAGGTTACACTAATATATATATATGGATTACAAATTCAGGTAATAAGGGCCGTTATAATCGGGGACTTCCAAATCTCTTCAATATTGTTAGTTATTTGTTTGCCGCTAATTATGGCCTTATTTATCTCTAATCCCTCTCTGTAATTAAGATGCCGACCTTTATTACCTGAGTACAATATTTTTAAATTGTTATTTTGGAAAAAATGGTTATTTTCTATGCAATGTTGCGAAAATCCATTTGTTAGCTTTTTATTGTATATTGATTTTTTATGTTCTTGCAATCTTGCTTCAAAGGTTCGTCCTGTCTGTCTTATGTATATATGGTCACAATCACCACACTTTAATTCGTTTTTAGACAAACTAGTTAAAAAGAAAAAATTGAAACAATTAGATAAATATTTTTATAACGCACACAATAAAAGGGAAAAAAATAATTGGCATAAATTAGAATTTGCTGGTGAGTTATCAAATAAAATTTTAAATAGTCTTAAAGGGTACAATTTTAATGTTATTATGACCAACCCACTGAACATCAAAAAAATATTATGCAACAACTCAAGAATAGACCAATTAAAGAAGTGCGGTGTTTACGAATTTGACCCGAATATTTACTAAATATAAAAATAATTTTACAAATATTATGTACTCCGCCTGTTTTTCTGCACTGAAATGATTCAAATCGTGGCTGTGAGCCACTATGTCTCAAGAAAGACTAACCGAGTTAGCTGAATGACATATTTATATGGATATTGATATTAACAATATTATTAAAAAGCAAAAAAAAAAACATTTTTAAAAATAAGCTATTTAATCCATCATTTATGAATTTTGTTATAGTGTTATTATCAGTTTTTTCAATTCTTTTGTATATATCAACATATTTGTGGAGGCTTTGACCTGATCGTAAATTTTGAATCATTTACACTCTTCAATTATTTATTGAATTAAAGATATATTAGAAATACATTTATATAACCAAAATCATGATGTGGCCCATATATTACTTTTCCTGTACTAATAATTTTATGATCCTTTAATTATTTATTATGTATTATACAAGATTAAGGCAAGTCATATTTTTAAATTTATTTAAAAAATGCATTTAGTTTTAAAAATTCAAACATGTAGGATTAAAATGTATACTATTTAATATATAAACGGGGAGAAGGGCATTCCTTAACTTGCTTCAGGGCATATAATGTTGATCCGGACTGTCGCTGTACAATACTACTTATCTGTTCGCGTGTAGCAATGGTATAGAATGTGTAAATTTATTTGCAATTTTTTAAAACTGTTTACAACAGGGAGTCTGTAAATCATGTGCTAAATTTCAATTTCAACTAAAAAGTCTTCCACATTAAAATATCTTTAGGTAACAGTAATAGGACGGAACCTGTCGGAACTTATAATTTTCAGTGATGTTCCTTAGCTATATAGTTTTGATAACAATATCGAAAAATCAATTCTAAAATTTCTTCATCAAGTTCCATCTACTATGGAAGATCTGCAATCTCTTCCCGGTTTTGAGGTTATCCAATCAGGATGTTCGAAAATATGAATTCTTAGAAGCA
The DNA here is from genome assembly GCA_963969525.1 of Ontholestes murinus. Classification (NCBI taxonomy): domain Eukaryota; kingdom Metazoa; phylum Arthropoda; class Insecta; order Coleoptera; family Staphylinidae; genus Ontholestes; species Ontholestes murinus. Next base: position 63,995,053 of record OZ018394.1, on the reverse strand, counting down.
AGTTTGTATCGTCAACATAATTTTGTATTATTCTTCTTTAGGTGTCTTTATTAATAAATTATTTCTAGAAACAATACATTATTTCCGATATTATGGATATAGAGTTATATTAGATCAAGTTTGAGTTGTGGAAATAGGAAGAAGTCTTGAGGATTAAGATCTGGCGAGTATGATGGATGTTAATTTTTTTTGTGATGAACTGTTTGACGATATTGGTATGAGGGCGAGCATTCTCATGAACAAAAAACTATGAACCTTGTACTGGTGCCGTACCCTGCGTAGACTTTTCATGAAACGATTCAAAATTTCAATGTACCGTGCAGCATTGAAAGGAAAGAGATTTGACGATATTCCTGACTAAACGTGACAAGGCTTTCGAACTCCATCCCAAAATAAGCCTTCTTGAAAAGTTTCCAAGACATGTACAGCAAATCTCAGCAGTACATAGTTATGGGAGCTGACTATTTTGAAGAAGAGTAAGGTAAGTAAGTAATTTCGGTAATCGCTTATACAATGTAAAAAGCCAAATGGAATAAATTCAGTTTTTCGGTTACTGTACATATTTATAGAAAATCCCGAAACACGTCAAATTTAAATTATAAATTGACATTCTTCAACGTTAAAATGTGATCGCTGCCTTCAACTCCCCTCGGGTGAGACTAATGTGAAAAGTATTGTATACATAACTATACAATGATGATTTAAAAGAACGCATCACGCTTGCGATTAGAACGGTCAAGTCTGATATGTAGAGAGCGGATTTCTAGCATTATGCTTATCCATAATATTAATAGCATCGAAAAAATTTCTTAATATCTATACGAATCTTGAAGAATGTGATTACTTTATCACGGGGGAAGTTTAAGGTCTAAGGCTTTTTGAAGCCAAAGACTCCCGATCAAGACAAATTTAAACAAAAAAAGTCCTGGCCTGATGTCTGATTCGGTATCCCCCTGATTACCCGGTTAGCTCTTAATTTAACACAGTCACTTAATAAAAAAATATAAAGTATTTGTTTTATTCCACTAGTAATTTGTTATTAAAGGAATGAGATGCAAAGGTTTGTTATTTACCAACAAACAATTTATTTACAAATATACAAACACAAAATAATTAATAACAAATAGAAAAGATTGTTTTAAGATAACACAACAAAAACAATTGAACAAAATTAAGTGAAACAAAATATAAACAAAGTAATGGCACATAAAAAACAACTTACAGATTTGCGGCAACTCGGTGATAACTCGATGATAACGGTTTGGGAATCGTTCTTCTACTACCTTCGAGTTATCAACCCTTGCCTTATATATGGTTGCCTTAAAAACCGCACCCCCCCTTCGATTTCCTGGCCGAACTAATCATTTTTCGCCCGTCCGCTCTTGGAGACACTTCGAGGGACCCGAATTAATAAATTGAGTAATTACAAATAAACCTTAATACAGGATTCAGGGGATGTATGCATGATTAAAATATATCACATACTTAAGATGCCGCAATATACACTTATATACAATATATATATATGCAGATATTAGTATATCGAATAAAAATAATATATGCGAAAAAAAATATAAAGCAACCAGTTTAAACTGCAAACAATAAGTGCTGAAATATTACCATGTTAATTTGTTATAATAGATTTTTCCCGTGGAAAAATCTAACCGTTAAAAACCTAATTTCCCATCATTGCAGCCAGCCAATAAAAAAATATCAATATATACATTTCTTAACTAATTATTGTTGAGTGATTTATATCACATTAAAGGTCTTTCTCTCAGCTATTTAGTTGTGCCTTCACAACATTGATTTGATTCGCGGTTTTTCTATAAACCGCGAAAAATGCTGGGGATTTCCCCAACCTATTGTTGGGCGAACATTCCTTGTGCGTCCTTGTTTAATTGTTGTGACGTCATCCACTTTTTGGAATATCCGCGCCAAATGTTGGTACGGCCTTTGGGGCCAGGTGTTCGGCTGCAAGTTTACGGATTGACCGTTTTAAGCCGCTTACCGTGTTTATTGTCTTAGATAGCTGAGAGAAAGGTCCAGTTGAGGATTATCTAAAATTCTTTGAAGACTGGCTGGAATGATGGGCGTTCTTATTTATGGCCGATTGTAAATATTATTTACATGTACACGGATTATACTAGTTGCAACAAAATAAAAATTGAATTATGCTATAAAAATAATTCATTGTTATTTTCGTTTGAATAAAACGACGATAACAACTTGGCGCTAAGTTTTTTTTTGCTTTTTTGCTTATTTTGACTTTTTGTGCTTATTTTGACTTTTTATGCTTATTTTCATGCTTTTTTTCGATTCTGATGCTTATTTGGAGCATTTTCTTAAATATTTAAAAAACATTTAATAATAATTTCACGCTGATATTAATTAATTAATTAATGTGCTAATATAGAGAATTTTTGTAAAAATCTGTATCCCATCATTTCTAGATTATATTTGTATTACATATTTACTTCGTGTCTTTTGACAACATAATTGTTTAAAATCTTCATAATATGATACAATAGTTATAATTAATTTTATTATTAATAAATATTAGTACAAATTACCAATTTACAATGGATTCGTTTATAAATAAGTAGATGTAATAGACCGTCTCATTATTCAGATAATACAGACGAACGCTTCAGTAAGTATTAAATGTAAACAAATTTAAGTGATAGCTAATAATCAGGTGTTCTACAAACGTATCAATTTTCTACTCTCGGCAAAAATACGGATGGGACGACTGGCGCATATTTACCGTTTTCGTTAATTTTCATATTCAAACTCGCATTCATAAACTATTGAATTGACATTCCAAAAACTTTGCTTATTTATCAAAAATTACTATGCGTGAAAATGTATTAACCTGGGGAATCACAGATAAATTATATTATATAATTCACATGTATATTAACCCATCATGCAAAAGGTGAAAACCACAATACAAGAATTAATTCGAGACTTAATTCCAGAATTAAGAAGTGAAAATTATACATCATTTTGTAAGGCATGTTTAAAAATAGTAAGTTTTATTTTAGTTCCCAACTGCATCCTAACTAGTCAAGACTTGTATGTAAAACATGTTATAACAACACTACATCAAGAACGTTTGAAAAAGTTCAAAGCTTCAACAAACGATGGACAATTTAAATTAAATTCACATTTGTGCAAAATACTTTTATATTCGAATATGCATTTAAATCTTTCTTGGGAAAATATTGTAAAATGCGCATTCCCGAGAAAAAATTATATAGCTCTTGCGTACTATGAAACCATACAAAAAATTAAAGATATTATTAACAATAATTATATGTGGTTTGGTGTGGATGAAACCACAGACTCTTGTTTAATTTAATAATAGGAGTTTAACATGAAGACATACGACCAATAGTATTTTGATATATACAAAAGAATTGAGGAAAACTGATAATAATATTATAGCAAAATTAATAAATGATGGACTGACAAGCTTATTTTTGCCGTAGACAATACCAAGTTACAATTTTAGTAATAATGCATTTTGTGCATTGTACAAGTTTAGCAGATGGATAGAAACGAATTTCTGAAACTATAAGAATGAAATTTCCATTTGTAGATTTAATTAAATATGGAAAAATAGTTCTTATATTCTTCTATGAGTGCAATTATTCAAGAAGTCATTACCTGATATCTTACTGCCCCATAAACCAGTGCTAACAAAATGAGGAACTTGGCTATATGCTACGATGTACTATGCGAACAATTTTGAAGAATTTAATAAGGTTATATACAACTTTCCCGAAACGACAAGCAAATCAGTTAATCACTGTCAAACAGTTCGTAAGAAAGAAGAGGTTCCTTCAAAACAATTTAGTTACATAAAATCACGTTTAAATTTTGTGAGCAACACAATCTAATCTTTATAAAAGCAGATTCATTTTAGAAAATACCTGGACGCATTGGCCAAGAAATCAAAATAATATCGAAAGAAGTATTCGGTGAAAATGAAGGATTTTTAATATTAAATAAATTAAACTTGATTTTGAATGGCAATTTTCAAATGGATCCAGCTATAATTTAAAATAAAGAAAAGCTTTTCCACTTTCAAAAATTTATTGAGCGTCAGAAGTAATAATTTTTACAATTAAACGCCTAGAACAATATTTAATGATCTACTGTTTTCATGAATAGATTTTAGTTATTTTGAAATGTATACAAAATTACAATTTAATAATTTTTAAATACTTACATGATATTATATAATGCGTAAAGAAAGTATGTTTATTTTAGTTTTATGCAGAATTTCTATGTAAAAAAAGTTGATAAACGTGTAACATATTAAGAAAATATAGTTTTCTTTAGTGCTTTTTTCGTGTTTTTATGCTTTTTTCCTGTTTTTATGCTTTTTTAATGCTTTTTTTCTCTAAATTTTGTGCCTTTTTAAGTGCTTTTTTTCACATTTTTTAAGCTTTTTTATCCGCTCTCTACTGATATGTTAAATAAAGTTCGAAAAAACTCTTATTTAAGATTATGATCTTGCCAAGACGTTCGCGGTAAGTATTTTGAACATCTACTGCATTGACATTCGTATGTTTTGTTTTGTTTTTCACATTACGAACAATATTGAGTGTATTGAAGTGAATCAGATGATTATATTATTTGAATGTTAATTTTTACAATGAAATCAAGCATTTTTGAATATAGCACAAGCCCATACTTCCCATTTAAAAAATGAAGAGTTGTAACTGTTACCCGAAGTGGGTTGAAGATAAGGATCACATTTTTAAGTGTAAGTGTGTTTAAGAATATAAATATATAATTTAAATTTGACGTGTTCGGGATTTTCTATAAATACATATGTACAGTAACTGAAATAATGAATTTATTCCATTTGGCTGTTATAGTCTTGCTTTATTTTTATAAATGATCTGCGGTATAGTTTGCTCGATATCATTTGATATCAGTCACATTGACGTTTCTTTAGAAGCAGGTGATACGTGATTATTTTGTTGCTGTTAGTTATGAGATATTTTTAAAATGGGAGAAGAAACGAACATTTTCAGCATATTTTACTCTTTTATTTCCGCAAAGGAAAGAAAGTTACTCAAGCTCACAAAAATATATGTGCAGTTTATGATAAAGACTGCTTAATGGAGCATACATACTAGAATTTAAAAAGTTATTATATATATTTATATATTTAAATAAAATTCCATTTTGGAGTTACAATACTCGAACAGAGTCGTCACATAAGTGTACGTGAGATAGCAGAGAGGTTAAGAGTAACATTTAAGACGCCTTGGGCTTGTTAAAAAGCTCGATATTTGGGTTACGCATGAATTGAAAATGTTAATTCGTTGTGTTAGGGGAGAGGCGAATCAACATTTTCGATATGTACCTTATACGTAATGAAACAGATCCCTTTCTAAAAAGAATCATCATTGGTGACAAAAAATTGATAATCTACAGCAGTATTATCCGATATCTATTATGGTGTAAGAAAAACGAACCAATTCAAAACTCATCGAAAGCTGAATTGCATCCGAAAAAAATGTTGTCAATCTGGTGGGATTACACAGGTATTTTATATTTTAAGCTGCTTCCAAGTAACCAAACGATCAATTCAGATGTGTACTGCCAACAACTCAAAAAAACTAGACGAAGCAAATTAAGAAAAACGGCCAGAATTGGTAAATCGCAAAGAAGTAATGTTCCACCATGACAACGCGAGACCCTATACTTTAACCCCTCGTGAGAAATTACTAAAGCTTGGTTGGGAATTGATGTTACACCCCCCATATAGCCCTAATCTGGCACCATGCATCGGATTTTCACTTGGCTCAGTTTTTTTGCTGAAAAGGACCAGAAATTCTACGAGCGCATCATTGAAAAAAATGGAAAATATTTGGCTGATTAAACATTAGTTTTTGTATTAAAAAAGAGTTTTATTTCATATGCCAAAACCGAAATTTCTTAGTTGCCAAGCCAATATTAATTTACCGCATTGTTTTAATCTAGTTGACAATACCTAAACAAATGATAAACTTGTAATCGCACAAAAGAATTAGATGATGATATTTTAATTAACGAACCACATGGTTTCAGAAATGACTAATATGTGTAATTTATTAGTTTTCAAGTTTTTTATTTCTGACAGCCTGAAGCACGAAAATGCAGAGGATTCGATAAAGTTAGTATTATAAAAATCACACATAGTTATTTCTAAAAATAAGTGAGTTATAGTCATTTTAAGTTTTATTATAAATAAAAAAATAGTTGACCATGAAAAAGATAAAAGTAGAACACTTGCAGTTGTTTAAAATAATGGCAATATTATAATTATTAGTTTTACAGAGACAAACAAAAATGAAAAGCAGCATAAAGTAATTCTGTAATTATCTAAATAATAAAAGGAGAGAAATTTTAATATTAGAAAATATATTCAAAGAGTCCACCATTAATTTTATTATGGCATAAATTTTATCTTTAAAAAATGAATTTATGGCTTTTTGTCTATTCTGATGTCAATAGAATTAAATGTTTCAACAATAGCTAGTCTATGATCCTCAACGGATTGATATGATTTTTGATACACGTTGTTTTTTACATAACCTTTCAGAAAAAAGTCTAAAACCCATAAATCGTGAGATTTAGGTGGCCCTGGGATTGGTTCATTTCTTCCCACTCATGAGTTAGGAAAAGCATCGTTTAAATAATTTGTAAAGCCAACATGTTGGTGGAATTCCGTCATGTTGGAACCATTTCAATCATACTCGTAATGAGAAATTTAAATAATCGAGCATATCTTTAAATGTTTCCTGAAGAAAATGAAAGTAATCATTTCCATTTAGTGTGTTTTAAAAAATATATGGACCGATAATTCTTGATCCAAACACACCATAGATTAAACCCAAATTTAATTTGTAGTTTTCTCTGTGAAACTTCTCGTGAATTCTCTTGATTCCATGTTCATGTTCATTGTGGCGATTAAAAATACCACAATTAGTGAATCGCGTTTCATCTGTTCATAATATTTTTGTAGGGAACGTAATTATCTTCTTGGTAAATGTGTATAATAAAACTTAAAATGACTATAACTCACTTATTTTTAGAAATAACTATGTCGTATGTCATATTGGATTAAAGAGAAAAAAAATAACTTTTGAATGAGGCCATAGCCAACTATGGTTTCCATAAAAAATGTAAGTTTGCGTCATATAACAGAAAATAATAGTGATAAAAATTTTCTGAATATTTTTTTATTAATCTGCATAAAATTATCTAAAACGTTGTCTTTTACAGTTTTTCCATCTATTATAATAACCGATATATATATCGACTTGAAAAAATGACACTTCTTACTTTTTTGAAAATATCTAGTTATCTTTGACTTTTTTTAAACTTTGAAAGTGGAATTTTATTCGTCTCGTAAGTCTACACCTTTTTCCCCATTTAACCGCTATTCTATCTCTTATAGTTTCTGAGATATCCATAGAGAACATCTAAAAAAAACTCACCCTGTGTATAATAATATTGGGTCGTATAAAAAGACCTCGCGGTTTTTACGTACATATTTGAACAAACATTTTTTTAAAATTGAAAATCTATTTCACTCAAATACATATTGATCATTATTATCTTTGACCTTTTGCCATTTATCTGGCAATTTAATAATTCCATTGGTATAGAACTCCTATGGTTTATCGGCTAAAAACTTGGCCAAGTGATTTTCAGCGGTCCTTCGGTCGGCCAATTTCTTACCATCAAGAGAGTTTTGAAGAGATGGAAACAGATTATAGTCAGACGGTGCAAGGTCCGGGCTATACGGTGGATGCATCAAAACTTCTCAACCAAGTTTGGTCAATTTGTTCCATGTCATCAAAGATGTGTGTGACCGTGCATTGTCATAATTAAAGGCAACTCACTTTTTGTTGGCCAATTCTGGTTTCTTTGATTGCTTTGCTCAAACGGTCGAGTTGTACACAATTTAGGACCGAATTGATAGTATCGCCAGGTTGCAACAACTCATAATAGACAATTCTTCCAGTTCCACCAAACAATCAAAGAAGCTTTTTTGTCGTCAAGTTATTTGCGGAGGGTCGCCAACCTTTAACCACGATCTCTTACGTTAGATGTTTTCATATTTCACCCATTTTTCATCACCAGTAATCATTCATTTCATCATTTGTCGGTCTTGCTCTACCAGGTGCAAAATTTCATCGACTTTTACAGTTACTGGCCGGCCAGAGCGAGATCTTTAACATCCAAATTTCCAGAACGGAATCTCCTGGCTCCTTCGTTCACTAACAGCATTTTCGCCGTACACTTCACAATTTTTTTGGCAAAAGCAAGATACCGTATTTTTTCAGATATTTCACTCATTCTCAAATGAATATAACTTTTTACACTAGCAACGAATTAGAGAACTATCTTGACAAAAATGTGATTTGGAATGTTACATTTTAAGCAAATATTTGTTCGAGACAATCGGGTGAGTGCTGCTCGAGATAAAGTATCAGAACCGACTTGTGTGTTATTTAATAATTAAATTCTTACACAAAAAATGGCGATACACCTCAAAGACGTCATGATCGCAGTCTTTGTGGTCAAACAATGACAAGGAATTTAAACAAAAAGAAAAAAAAAACAAACAGAAAGTAGTAGTGGTCTATTAAGAAAATAAAATCAGGATATTATCAAATTATTAATAATAATTAATTTTCTGAATTGCGTGGGTTATTCTTTTAGCCAATTATTTCAAATTGTTTGATCTGTTAGCAAAAGCTCTGGAGTTTAAATAACCTCATAGAAAATAGTTAAGTGGATTAAGCGAAATGGGGTGGTGCTCCATCTTCCTAAAACCAGATACCATTTGGCAATTAACTAACCTCCAGAGCTGGAAATACTTGTGCCTCTAAAAGCTAAATTCCTCTCTCCGTTTACATTTTCTTGTAGAAAAAAGATCCCACGACTCTATTGTTGTAAATACCGACTATATATTTTAATTTTTGGGGATGTTATGCCCCTCTTGTACCCTCTTATACCCAACAAAGCAAATTTTTCTTCGATGGTATTTTCTCTAATTATCTTTCTTACTGAATGACCTCTAATTTCATACGTATTGGTTAGTTTAGAAATGAATAAATGAGGATTTTCCTCTAAAGATATAGCAATATTTTGAGCCACATTTTCATTTGTTTACCTTTCAACCATTCACTTTTTGGTAAATTCCTTGACTGAACGTGATATCCGTTGATTCAGATGAACATTGTTATAAAATAAACATCTTATATCCTTATCCTGTCTTCATAAATTATTGTAGATAATTCAACTCATGTATATACACTATTCACGTTGTACACGCCGGTGGTGGCGCATCGGTTACGGCCCCGAACTGACGTGCAGCAACGTTAATTCGGGTCAGTAGTCGGATGGGTGACCGGTACCATTCACCATTGGGATACAATTAATGGTGCTTTAGAGTGACGGGGCGATCCTTTAAAGTAACAAGCTCATTTACACACACACAAATACACAAATGACACATGGCGGAAGGACCACGTGGTCGATAGCCTAACACTAGTACTACTACTACTACTATTCACGTTGTTTTTGCATAATGGGTTGCCATGATTTTTTTTAACGTTGGACACACTATTCGTCAATTTTCCGTTACTCAAGCGCCTGACATGTGAACCTGTCAAAATACATACAGTGTTGCTAAATCTCCCGCGACCATCATACCTTCATTTAAAACGAGATAGCATTGTTTGATAAAGTCCGGTATTTGTCAAAAAATTACTGATAAATTTCTTTAAAATGCCAAGAATTATTAGCGCTGAAATTAAAATAGCAATAAAAAAGTGTTATGTTCAAATTTAAGCCTTGGTGATATGTGTATTAGACTGCAGAACATATTTTCAGTAAGTAAAAATTAAGTTAAGTTCTTTTCACTCATCAATTGATTCCTAGGTGAGTACAAGAACAATAGCAAAGATAGTGCAGGAAAAAATCGAAAATTTAAGCACCTCATTCTCTGGCAAAAGAGTCAAAACCGACATTTTTACCAATCACATGTTTAGGAAAGACCTGCAACAACTTATTTGGCAATATAACTCAAAAAATGAATATTTTACGTTAGATGATCTTTTGGCTAATTCGCGAGAAAGTTTTGAATTTAAAGGTGGGAGAACAATTTTATACAAAATTCTGAAATCGATGGAATACAAGTATAAAATGGTCAACGGTCGCAAAATTTTATGTGAACAAAAACACGTCGTTGTAGCTAAAATTACATTTTTCAGAAAATTTTTACAGTTTCAAAATTCTAGTGAAAATTTTACGTTTGTATATCTTGACGAAACGTGGATTTACCAAAATGGGGCGGCAATTCGTCGTTGGGTACAGGATTCGGATTTGAAAAGTAATCCACGCAAAATTGAAAGTGAAGGGTCAAGGTTTACAATTTTACACGCAGGATGTCATTTAGGTTTTTTTGAAGGGATGTGATTTATTGTTAAATTCAAAAAATAATGATACGGATTATCATAATACAATGGCTGGAAACTTATTTCAAAATTGGCTAAATAATCAGCTTATTCCTGCTTTGACAAAGTTAAAAAATGTGTAGTGATTTTTGACAATGCGTCCTATCATTCGGTGCAGCTGGACAAACCACCTACATTTTCATTTAAAAAAAGTCGAATGCAGGCAGCCATTAAGGGAAACACGTGTAAGAATTTTTTTTTTCGATTTTTTGTTTTTTGCATAAAAACCTTCATTATACATACATTTAAGATTTATCCAACGAAATATTAAAGTGATCGCAAAAGTATTCACGGACATATAACAGAGTTTCTACCTCCGTTTCATGAACCAATTTTATCTTATAGTCTATTGAAATACAAACAATCGTTGTTTGTTTGTTTTAACGTCGCGGTGATTGTTGCCGCGAACAATGTATCCGAAACGTAATAAAGACGAGTGTCATCGTGCAAATAGACCGAAAAAAAGACAGTTCAAAGGGAATCAGCACCGAAGGAACCGAAGCATTTGAACTGCGGCTACAAAATCGTTTAAATTGCGGCATATATCACAACGTAGAAATCAGGGATAACTGAAAAAGCAACTATGGAATTTGATCAAACCTTTCAAAATCGACGACATGTAACAGATGAGACATTGAGAGAACATTGACATGAGGTTCTTAGATTACCCCCATACCATTGTCAATAATAATTACATTAGGAGAATCGGACTCGGACTCTGATTGGGATTTTGATACAAATAGTGATTTAGAATTTTAGAATGAAATTATGGAAGTTGAATAGTTTTGTTCTTTTTTGTCAAGGATAGGTGTGTAAAAATTTGGAATAAAAGTTCGAAAAAAGTAAGTAAAATAAGTAGGTACAAGATTTTTTATAAAATTTTGTTTTAGGAATATTTTGGTTAAAATCAGAAATTGGGTGATCTGGCCGCACTTAACTATCTGCAGTCACCATTACCATTAAGTTCTTTTAGTCAAGAAAATTAGAAAATTGCACATTTTAGAAGTAAACTTCTCAATATATTTTTTCTATACCGACTGAAATTCGAAAAAAAAATTAATTAATTAATAATATAATGAATTTGAAAGTAACATGGCTTGTGTTTAATTGTGACTATTTTTCTGCTGCAACCTAGTAAAACTGACAACAACGCACAAAATGTTGACACTTGTAACCTCAAACTTATAGAAAAATATCACCTAATTCAGCATAAATGCTAAATTTCCATGGCTTCCCATTATGCAAAAACAACGTGAATAGTGTATAAAAATATGTATTTAAAATAGTTGAATTAGGGGTTTGCAAGCAGATAAACAGGGAAGAAACAAGTTTGCAAGTGGACACATTTTTATTTACCTTCACCATGACAACGGTCCTTAAATTTACAATTTCGTGAAAGTAAACGTCAGTCGAATCGTGATAGTGCGAATAATCATGAATCAAACTCGTTTGGGAAGTGATAAATAGTATCCCCAAGAACACTACTAAAACGAAAAATTCGATTCCACTCACGGTTATAATTTCTGCAGGATAAATTTTATTTTGAGCACTCCTCATTTCATCACAAATTTCTCGAATGAATTGCGATTAGACAAAAACCACTCGCGCAATTCATTCTCGAAAATTGTATCGATTCAATGACTCGTGCAAAATTAAATTTATTCGGCCAAATTCTAACCTCTCGTGGTATTACCCTCGACTATTAAATATCATTAGCTTTTTAATAAACAATATTTTTTTGTGCAGGGAACAAAATGTCTATTTGACATTACAACATTAGAAAATTGATATTACTTCCGGTTAAATTTGAAACATGTTATTTATAGATCGATTTTTAATTACAACCTGTTTAAATTTTTTTAAATAAAATGTATTCAAGTCCTTAGGTCGTTGTAGAAATCTAAATAATAAATTAGGAATACGAAAACATTTCGTAAATCTACAATAATGAGTCTTACTTTATGCAACACGCAAATTACTTTTATATAATGCAGTATCTGTCGAGGTATTAGCCAAAAAAGCAGTTGTTTTAATACGTGATTTGTTTTGTAGTCTTAGCAAGATTCATTGTTGTAGATTTGTTTTTTTTTAGTTTTCTTTGGTTCAATTTAAATTTATATTTAAATTGTGTATCCATATTATGTAATATTATACTACACATAATATTAAATATAAAAGAATGATGCACATTGATTCGAAGGAAGCTTATATTCTTGTAAAATATGTCTTCGAGCTTATGAATATCATGTTTATAGGTGCTCCATTTTGTCATTGAATATGAATAATGTTTCCATAAAATATAAATGATTACCCAATATAACAGCTGCAATAAAACAATTTCCTCGATATCTGTAAGTCAGAAGTAGGTTCCAGAAGTATGTAAAGTGAATCCTAAATAAGAATGAACGTAGTGAAAACTAGACAACATCCGCGCAAAGTACACGACAATAACACTTTGTTCCATTTTGGTGCTTCCATTAAAGTAATTACCATCCGACACATCCGACGTTTCCCTTTTTCCGGGGTGGGCAATTTTCTGGCACTTAGAGCGTAGACCCCGCGGCTCCGCCAGAAAATAGAAATATAATTTGTGTTGCGTGCCTTCCTCTCTCTTCCCTTCTGGCCATCAGCGGAAGCTCCATCGGCTTTGACGTGAATTAAGGGCTTTATATATAAAAATAAGCACTCTCAGAGAGACGGCGATTATGCTCGGGAACAAAAACTCAAAGCCCGTTTGCTTCTGCCCCGTCTTCTTCTCCCTGTGTTCGGGGCAAAAGAAATCAAAGCGGGCGAAGATGAAAGTGGCGCGACTGACAAACAGGAGTTATTACTTAGACTTTTAAAAACGTCCGGTTAATTTCATTTGCATTTCGGTGATAATATCGTAAAGGAATGTTTTTCTTTTTTGGTTTATATTTCGGTAGCAGCTGTAATAACACTAGAAATATCAAGAATGTATATGCTTCCTTACTTCGTGTCTGTTTCTTATTAATTTTATGTTTCATAATTAATGTAGTAATTAATCAAGTGGGTTTTTTTTAAATAAAATATATTTAAACTTCCTCTTAAAACTAATTCAAGGACATCTTAAAATAGGTGTAACCTTAATTCTAATAATAATATGAATTGAACCGATAAACATATTTTTAAAATGCATTTATATATACATCTGTTTAATTTATCTATTTATTTTTTATAACCTTTTATTTTTATAAAGAATATCACATTAATTGTTAATATTTAGTGGTACCTGTTATACTAGTTTTAAGTTCAAATGTTAATAATTTTAATTGTATTGTTTTTAAATTGAATATACGTTTCTTTAAATTATTTTTAGGTTTTGTTTTTTGTACTGGTATTTCAAATATTTCCCTAACTAAATTCTGTAATATTATTATAATTATTTGATCAAAAATGACGTACCAAGAAAAAAAAGGAAACGGGCAAATATATCTCTTAAACTTCAAATAAGCCCAAGGCTATCTTGAGATTAATAAACTTTAATAGGTAAAGAATTGTTGCTTCTTGAGGCTTATACTTCGTTTTACATATCGAATACAAATGAGAACACTTTTTATTTAATGTTGTTAATGTTTTAAAGTTAAACACGTGTTTTTATTTATAGGTATAGAATTGTTACACTTGGTTTTCACTGATTTTCTACATTTACTCAACTAATTTTCAGTTGTTACAGGATTATCAAGAGTGATTATAAAATAAAACCGGCAAATTAGGTAATAAGTGCTTTAAGTATCGGGGAAGATCAAATCTCTTTTTTAGAGAGAGTACATATAAATAATCAGTGAAACAAATCAAGTGGTTAACAATTGTTTGCCTTTTATTTCATAATGTTTCTCTAAGATAGGGAGAAAATAAGAAAGAAATATTAATAAACTTTGCTAGGAATAAGTTTTATTATGAAAAGTGAAAAGAGTATTTTTTTAGCAATGATTTCAATCACATTCCCAACAATATGGCTAAAGCATTTGATTAAGTTACGTGGAGATATAATAATATTCAATAAATCTATCTAATGTTAGTATGTTAGTTTTAGCTACCACATATCAACTGCAGATGCTTTAACATTTTCTTTAATTGAAACTCCAATACTTGTCATACAAGCTATCAGGAAATTAAAAATAAGTAAAATAAAATTTTTGAAAATCATACAACGAATTGTGTTGGAACTGATGGGATATATTCCTGAATATTGTGACCTAAAAGTCAAAGTCAAAGTAATAGATCAGTTATGCGTAGCGTATATTAAACTTAATTATATCAACTCTCACTAAGCTAATTAATGAAACAATAAAAACCGCCATCTTTTTGATGCTTTCTTAACCTAGCCTATTTAAAAAAAGATGATCTTAATTACTATAACCCAATACCTACTTTACAGGTGGTGTTTAAAATAGTCGAAATTATAATAATTAATTCAACAATTAAAGACCATTGAAGAGACGAGGCCGTTACTTGTTGAAACTCCATTATAATCACTTAGTAAAACTGGTATAGCGTGAGGTTTCCAAAAAAATTAATTAATCTATCTGATGATGTCATAGTGTGGCGAAACAATTGTCGTAGTACAATAAATTTTTTGAAACCTCACGCTATACCAGTGTTTTACTAAGACCATTTATGAAATTACTTTAAAACGAATCGACTTTTCACGGAACGTCCATTTGGTTTCAGAACAGTTTTGACAACAACGGATGCTGTAATTACTCTCATTGAGACAATTGGTGCCTTTGAAAATAAGAAAGTTACAATTACATCTTCATTGGGTTGAGTAAGGCATTCGACTGCGTATCGCATAGTTTATTATTACAAAAATTTGCTTCAGACTGCATTTTGTAAGAGTGCGTAGTATTATTTATTTTTTTTATTTTTACAAATGACCTTCTTGTACTTAGTAAAATGTCTAAAGAAAGACAGAATCTAAGCGGAATACGAACATGAACAATGATTTCTGAAGAATCTTAAGTAGCATAAAATAGCCTCATATTAAATGAAAGCAAAACTAAAAGCTTACGTTTAATCTAAAGAACTCAACTAATCCACCCAGAAATTGCTTTCTTGGGTTAAAAAAATATCTACTGCTTGAGAAACCTTATAAGTAGAATGTCAGACGTCATTGTCAAAATAGCTTACTTTAGTCTTAGTCTCAGTTAAGGAATGCATTCTTAGAATGGAGCCATGCGTCTTGTCATCATAGATCAATATGAAGTAATTTTATTAATATATATATATATATATATATATATATATATATATATATATATATATTGTTGAAAATTATATTAAACAGTAACTGTCCTACAAAATTTGTTTATTGTCTGTGTTTTTTTTTTAAATTATTTGTAAATATTTTGTTTATATATTTTTTATTTTTTTATCTGCATTTTGTATATCACATAGTAATGTATTGCGAGAAGCCGAGAATTCGTTTATAATTAGATGTCTATCTGTAAAATCTGCCAAAAAAGAATCGGTAACTTCAAAAACTTTCCTTTAGAAAGTGATGTGAAGTGATATTATTAATACAGGGTCCAACAGAGAAGTATGATGTTTTTGGAACGCGTATAACTCAGTGGAGGGGCAGACTAACGTTTTGGGAATGTTTGATTTGTGACCACTTAACCTTGCCACTTTGTTTGGTTTAGTTGTTAAAAAACCGTGGCTTCGCTTGATCCTACGCCCTAGTATTTTTTTTTCTGTGGGGGTATCTTAAGATCCGCGTATTTGTTAAGAAACCACAGACCCTTGATCAGCTGTCCAATACTATCACCCGAGAAATTTAAGCGATTCCGGCCAACATGTTGGAATAATGCATGAACAACTTCTCAGCTCAACTTGTGGATTGTGTGGAAATGATAGAGACCACTTAGATGACATGTGTTTTACACTTTTATTTAATATAAATACAAAATGGCAAATCCACACCTACCTAATAAAGAAATACAATTTTGATTTCATTGAAAATTCTGGGAGTTTGGATTTTTTCAAAAACGTCATACTTCTCTGCCGGACCCTGTACTTTTGCATAAACGACTATTGTGCTGACTGCTGCTGCATCTTGCATGTGAAATTTCTCGATCACTAACTGGATTGGGGGCTCCATCCGACAACATGACGAGTCAATCAATCATCAACGTACAGAAAACGATGATTATCGAGTCAGTGTCATTCCTCCTGTAGACACACTTGTCTGCTTCTCCTCGTTGGGATCCTTCGAGCATAAATTGGTTGAACTTTTCGTTAAAGAATCGTGATATCTGCTTCGAGCCGTATATTGACCTTTGTATTCTGTATACTTCCTCCCCGTTGGCATTAGCTCCCTCTGGTGGGTCCATATAGATTGTTTCGGGTAGATCTCCGTACAAGAATCTTATAATCATTTTTGACCGCTGTCTTATCGTAGTTGACTCCCTTTTCTTGAGAAAATCCCTTTTGACAGAGCGTGGCCTTGAATTTTGGCTTGTTCGATGTTGGATCTTTGATGATTTGCCACGTATTGTTCCTCTTCAGAGCGTTGAGCTCCTCTGTGATTGAGTTTGGCCTCCGTAGGTTTGCGGCTCCGTCACCATAGCATTGTTTGCCGTGTACCTCGCTGGATACCGCAAGTTGTTCCTCCTCATTAGAATGAAGTAACTGGCGTCATTGGCGACCGCTACATTCTGTTGAACGGCTTCGACGTTTCTCAGGTCACTGGACCTCTGGAGCTGCCCGGTTGAGCACTACATCTGGGTTGGCGGCTTGATCTGGATCTCCAGGATACTCTTCAATGTCGTCATCTGCAGTCTTTACTGGTGCAGCATCGATCGTAGAGTGTTTGTCGGAAAATTACGTTCCTCTAAACTTTCACCTTCTTGCTCACTGGATCAAAGAGTCAGTAGTTGTCGGAATTTCCTTCGTATCCAACAATAATGAGTTTGCTGGATTTGTCATCCAGCTTGGTCCTTTGGCTGCCGGGGATGTGCATGAATGTGGTGAACTTATTCAGGTGTGACAATGTCGGCTTCCTCCCCACGAAGATCTCGTACGGGGCTGAGGTCCCCTTCTCGCTCGCCGGAGTCCAGTTGAGAACGTAAACAGCTGTATTTACGGCTTCGCCTTTTGCCTGGAGCACACAGTTCATTTGGAACCGCCATTGGTTGTAGTTGCTGCCATCAAACTTATTCAGCTTTAAATAAAATAAAATAAACTTTGTTTATATCACACACTTTATTATTTCAGTGACTATAGTTTCAACACAATTCAGCTGGTCATTATCAAACTAATTAGTTTTATAATGACCAGCTGAATTGTGTCGAAACTCTAGTCACTGAAATAATAAAGTGTGTGATATAAACAAAGTTTATTTTATTTTATTTAAAGTTATAAAATATGTATCACAAAGTGAAAGCCTCTACAATCAAATATTTAAACTTATTCAGGTTGTTCATGACTTTGCTTCAGTGACACACGCGCAACTCACATGTACGCCACGAGTCTTCCAAACGGTCAAAAAACTCCATAATAAACGGCGCAAGCCACATGTCGTACGCGCGCAAAAGCGGAGCGAACACGCTCCCACAGCCGTATTCGAGGTTAGGTCTGATTCAAACTACGACTCACAAAATGCGATCAGCCACAAATAGTCAAGTTCACCGATTTCACACGTGTCCTGGACCCATAACCTGTTGAATAAATCGACGTTTAGTTCATACGTGTATTTAACCGTAAAAAAAATACATTTTTTTATATATTGTGTTGAAATGTCTTTTGATATTATATGCGCGAGTGTTATTTAATTTAGTACAAACAATGTATATCGTCTTCTTATCTTCTTCAGTTGCTTCATATTTATCAAACCATTCGTTGTTATTTTATGTATCACTATAATAGTTGTGTAAACCATTTTTCAATAAAATTATAATGAAAACAACTGTCATAGCGAGCAGCGAGTAACGAGTGCTTCGCATAAAATCGTTAATTATTTGGGAAAAAGGCAACCAAAATTTTTCATATTTGACAACCGTAATTTACAAAGTGTAAGTACAACTTATAAATCTCAGCGTGATAGCAATAACAGATCGCGAGTTAACAGTGTTTTATGACTAGGTTTTAACGGGCCACGAACGCCGATTCAATTCAATACAATTTTTTTATTTTATTTTCGCGAATTCTTAACAGTTTCGGATTCCCAATCCATGATACGAGGTCAACGCACTATTGTCTCTTTTTTCGTGAATCGATTTAAAATAGGACAATTTAATTCGTATAAATTGTATTTATGTGTTAATCTAATATTGATTTCAAACTAATAACCCATTACCGTGGTCTTCCATTTGTTACGTCTCTTAGTTAGTCACGACTAATGACCGGGTCGTGTGAAAAATAGTCTCCCTGTCTTTCATGTACTCATACAGTTATTAACCTACGATAATTAAAAACGTATTAATAATTACACTTAACAATTTAAAATAATGCCAAATAATCAAGATACATCAGGGCTGTGTTCGGGTATGTGCGGCAAACTCGTCGCAGGAGGAAACAAATTTAATAAATGTGGTAAAATATGCCATCCATGCTGTTTATCAAGACATCAATGCGTATCGACAGATTTAAATCTAACTACGTTATTAGAATCGATAAATGAACTGCAAGTATCAGTAAAGAAACTGACTACCGAGTGTGAGCACTTAAGAACGGAGAATATCGATATAAGAACATTATTAAATGAGATGTTATTACTTAGGAAGGACAACGATACACTACGATCATTTAATTGCGACTTAACAAAAAAGATTGAAATTATGGAATCGAAAATCACTCAATCTGACAACAACTATGATGCAATCTTCGAAGAAATCACCGAGCGCCAAAACAGATCATGTTCCATTATGATTTTTAATGTTAAGGAATCGCCTGATAGAGATGCAGATTTAATCACAGTAAACCAGATCATAAATAGCATAGGTAATAATGTACAGGCACCCGTTAAAGTATTACGTCTAGGGAAACCTATGAACGACAAAGTGAGACCATTAAAAGCCATATTTAAAAACCCGCTTGACGCCAAAGCAGTACTCTACCGATCCAAAAACTTGATAAATTCAATCTACAAGCACATCAACATACGCAGTGATAAAACGCCTCGTCAAATGGACTACGAAAAACGTATTCGAGATGAACTGAAAAGGAGGCGGGACAACGGTGAAACGAATTTAAGGATCAAGTACATTAAGGATATTCCGAGAATAGTCTCGGAAAACTAGATGCACCCCAACAGATTGATTTAGGCATATACTATCAAAATGTACGCGGCCTTTCGTCTAAAACAAACACGCTATTTAACAATGTATGCGCTAACAACTTCGATGTATATTTTCTTACTGAAACGTGGTTGCATGATGGGGTTTTTAATGGGGAACTACTGCCAGATAGTTATAATGTGTACAGGTGCGACCGTAAAAATAAACGTGGTGGTGGAACCCTGATTGCGGTTCATAATAAATTTACAGCTGAATTAATTTTTAACTCTTCCTACTTAGGAATTGATATTGTTATCGTTAAATTATTATTTCAATTTAAAGCTATTTATTGTGTTTGCATTTATGTTCCACCAACACTAAATACTGATGATTATGAGCAACTTTTTAATCTACTGGAAGCAAAACTTGACTTTACTGACAAGATTTTATTATGTGGTGATTTTAATATCCCCTTGCTCCACATGTACCTTACTTCAAACACCGGTTATAACAATATAGCATCCCATTTTCTAAACTTTATAGCTTTCAATAATTTGATTCAGCATAATAATTCTTTAAATATAAATGGGAGACTACTGGATTTAATTGTGGCGTCACCTGATATAACCTTAAAAATGCATGACAATCCTGAAATCTTAATCCACCCAGACCCCCATCACCCTGTTTTAAACTTCTCTCTCGGCATAGTAGTCACGCCAGCTATTCCAAGTTTTGCTCCAAATAATAATGTAACAGAATTTAACTTCCGTAAGGCTGATTTGCGAATATTATATTCTGAACTTGCAATTTGCAAATGGGACAGTGTTCTGATGTCAAAGGATGTTAATGATGCGTGTGATGCATTATATAAAACGATAAATAATGTACTAGAAAGGTGCGTGCCCAAACGCAAAGTTAATACTCAAAATAAGAAAAGATACCCCTCATGGTTTAGTAAAGAGGCAATAGATCTAATACAATGCAAGAACCGGACTCGACGGTTATATAAACGCCATGGATTTAATTATTTAAAACTGAAGCTGATACGACTACGCACCGACATAAAAATTAGAATCAAAGCTGATCATGACCATTATATAGAGCGTGCAGAAACCAATATTCTTAACGATCCCAAACAAATTTGGTCCTATATGAACTCGCTCAAAAATGAATCTAGAATACCTTGCATGTTACATTACGAAACTCAAAAATTATCAGATCCCAAAAACATTGTGGATGCATTTGCCACTCATTTTGAGAGTGTCTATAATAAAACTGTTTATAACCCAATTAATAATAACAACCAATTCATTCACACCAATATATACACACTGCAGGCATTATCTCAAAACTGTATCAGATCTGCTGCTAAAAATTTAAGTCCAAACAGCACTGCTGGACCTGACGGTATTCCAACATTTCTGATAAAAGATTGCTTGGAAATATTTCTAACTCCCCTGGAATATATTTATAATCTAATTATAAAAACCACAACTTTTCCGAAGATATGGAAAATCGCTAAAATAACGCCGGTCAATAAATCCAATGATAAGTATAATATCGAAGATTATCGACCAATTGCTATCATAAATAATTTTTCAAAAATATTTGAATCAGCTGTTTGTAACATATTATATAATCAATTTTCTAGTCAGCTTTCACCGCATCAACACGGTTTCGTGAGAAAAAGATCAATCGTTACGAATCTGCTTAATTTTACTCAATTTGTCTCAGAAAATCTAGACAATAACAAACAAGTGGATGTGATATACACTGATTTTAAAAAGGCCTTTGACAGCATACGCCATGACGTTATAATTACAAAATTGCACAAAGCCGGATTTTTTGATGATATTATAAATTTGTTTAAATCTTATCTCTCAGGAAGAACACAATTTGTAAAGTACATGAACTACTTTTCGCATAATTATGTTGCAACCAGTGTAGTTCCACAAGGTTCTAACCTCGGCCCTCTCTTATTTATTATTTTTCTCAATGACATTACGGAGAATCTATCATCGCATGTGTTATTATATGCAGATGATATGAAAATATACAGAACTATTGAATGTGAAAGTGATTGCTATTCACTCCAAAGAGATGTAGATTTAGTTCAACAGTGGTGTGATTCAAATTCACTGCAGTTGAATCCAGATAAATGGAAGATTGTTACTTTTACACGGAAACGGATATCAGTTGTTTATGCACAATAACCATTTTATAGATACAAATAATTTTAAAATTCTATATTCAGGTAATAAGGGTCTCGATTTAAATCTCAGGGAGGGCCTAGAAATAAACAGGGCAATAAAAGCTGGGAAAAACCTCGTCAACGACAACGAGGAGATTTGGAATTCCCCGATCTTAAAATCCCTCATTACCTGATTATATATAAACTTGTCAGTTTCTTTTGTAATTCACTCTTGATAATGCCGTAAAAAGCGAAACTAGTTGAGTAAATATAGAAAAATTGTGAAACAAACCAAGTGTAATTTAATTTAAACCTTCATTAGTAATAGTTCAAAATGTTTCACCAAGTGATAAATGAGAAAGTGATTCAAGAAACTCTTGTAACGTTTGATGTGTGGGGACTAGCGTTATCTTGCTGGAAAAGCCTATTAGGTATCGTCTGCATAAATGGCACCGCGACGGGATCCAAGACATTATCAATGTATCAACGAGCATTTAATGTACCTGGAATGAACACCAAAGGTGATTTTCACCCCAAACTAATTGCACCCCACACCATGACACCCGCTATATGGCGTCTTTTAACAAACTCTAAATTTCTTCGTTATCCTCGATATAGACGCACCCTTCTACGGCCATCATTCTTCCATAAACAAAAACCTAGGTTCATCGCTAAACGCGATGTTATTCCATTCTTCAACTCAACCCTGCCGCTCTTGGCACCAAGCCAGACTAGCAGCTTTATAAGGTGGGGTTAGTGGAACACGTTTAAAGGGACGCAATTCGTCGATAAATGGTCGCCATTGAAATCTGGCGTTTTACAGCTCTTCCTTATCTATGGAAACAGACCTAGTTATTTCAAGTCGGTTCTGTATGGCCATTCGTCTCAGAAGCCGATCTTCACGGGCGATACTACGTCGGCGAGGTATTCCAGTCGGACGATGCCGCTGTATACCTTCTTCTGACCAGGAAAACCATATACTCGTCACAGTTGTGTGATCTCGATTCATTCTTCTGCCAATTTTGCAGATTTAGAATTTAGAATTTAGAATAAAACTGCTGATAAATTCTAAGTAAATATTCTCCATTGCCCATATAAAAAGTTGTCAAATTTTAAGACAACCATGACGAATAAACCTCAATGGCTCAACTTATTTTATTAATAGTTTAATCATTTTGTACCAACGAATAAACAATTATTTTCACCAAGTTTCGCATCAGTCGTATTATTCTTTCTGGTTGGTGAATTTCATATGAAAGTGAAAATATATAGTTATTTAAAATTATATATAAATTTTACGTCTGGGAACTTGAAAATCACATTTAAAAAATAACTATTTATTAAGAAGTTATTTGTTAATTTTTTGTTTATATATTTTTTAACTGCATTTTGTATATCACAAAGAATTAGATCTCTATCTTTAAATTCTACCAACAAAGAATCGGTACACTCCAAAACCCAAAGTTTCAAAAAATTTTCTTCAGAAAGTGAACTTCCAGGTTTTGCAATACAATATGATAATTGATAATCAGCAGAAGTGATATTGTCTTTTAATGCAATAAAGCTTTTTAAAGTATTTAATTGAGTTTTATATTTTTTTAATTTTCGTTAAAAAGTATTTTGTCTCATTGTCTCTTAAAAGCACAAATTTGTATGTATTGTATTGAAATGCCTTTTGATATTATTTATTTATTTTATTTTATTTTATTTATCAATTGCTTCTAATTCATCAAACCATCCGTCGTTATTTTATTGATCACTATAAAAGTTATGTAACCCAATTTTTAATAAAACTATAATGACAAGTTTCTTTAGTAAATTATAATAAAATAAATAAGTTATATGGGATAATCAATGATTAATCAATTTTATTTCCATTCTAAGTTTAGATCAAGGACATGTGGCCTTTATGTTAACTATCTCTCTCGACTCGCATATTTAACGCTAGTTTGCATTCCAGCATGACTATATTTTAGTGTATTTTGTAATGTGCTAATAGCTAATAGCGTTGCACTATTTTAAGCATAAATATCTTTAATTTTTATGATGTATTTTTTTTTAATTTCCTTGTGCCATTAGAAATATTTTCATGGGTCAGTTACTAATTCACTGGG
This sequence comes from Ontholestes murinus, assembly GCA_963969525.1. Classification (NCBI taxonomy): domain Eukaryota; kingdom Metazoa; phylum Arthropoda; class Insecta; order Coleoptera; family Staphylinidae; genus Ontholestes; species Ontholestes murinus. The sequence goes on along the minus strand of OZ018394.1, from coordinate 63,970,977 downwards.
CATAGGTTCCCCATCACTGATTTAGACTTTAATATATTTATAGGACCATAAAAATGGTTTCCGCATATTAACTATATATTAACATAATCTTATGATAAAAAACACTTTACTTTATAAAAATTATACTATATCAACACCAGGTTTTATCCAAACTATAATAATAATAATAAATTTATTTTTCCAGCATCGGCTGAGAAATTGTCCGCTTAAAATAATAATAATAATAATAACAATAAACTTCATTTCAAATAGAGATACGGTACAATTTATCATGGATTATAAGAACATAATTAGCTATTTGAAATCTAGTGGCGCAGTTCAGTCTTAGCTACGGAGCAGCGACTGTTTTTCAACTTAACCATTATAGAAGTTTACATTAAGTTTAGTCAAAGTGTTTTCGAAAAGATAATACACATTTTGCTTTACATGTTTGTAGTACCTTTTTATACATTTATAATAAACTTCTAAAGCGTACATTAAATTAATGAACACCAGAGCGAAACCTAATTTTATGGTATAGATAATATATATTATATAATGATATAGTATCTTGTGGCAGTGTGACAAAATGGAGTAGACGGCGATCACTCATCTTAAGCCAACCTATCTCATGTAACTTATGACTTATATGCTGAAATTTTCTAATACCAAAGAATAATCTGCAGCAATTTTGTAAGAGCTGAATTTTATCAGGAGCTTTTTTATCTAAACAAAAGTGGTATACTATATTGCAGTAGTTAAAGTGGGACAATACCAAAGATTCACATAATATACTTTTCAGCCTGTGCGATAAATAGTGCCGATTTAAGTATATTGACCTAAGATTTATGTAACCTTTATTGATACAAGAAAGATATATGCTTATAAAATCTTAAGTCAGTATCTATATGCACCCCTAGGCTTTTTACACATTTTTTTTATTTCAATAAAGTTGGTGTTGTCCAAAGTTATTGAAAAAAGAGACTACTCTCTCCCGGGCCAAATAAAGTAGCCTCATTACATTTTTTAATAATTTTACTTAAATCGGAGTTAATTTTTGTGCTCACTGTAGTAGCCTTTTTCTCAGTAAATTTATATAACAATTGAGTATATGCTGCAAAAAGGTGGTAGTTGTTTTAGTTAACACTTAAATTTGTGACGTGTATATTAAAAATAATAAAGGTCCCAAAACGGAACCTTGTGGTACATCTAAATTATTTACGAGTTAATCCAAAAAATTGTTTTTCAGTCTTACAGTTTGCGTTCGATTGGTTAGGTAATCTTTAAAGAAACTAATGGATAACTGATCAAAACCAATATAGGACAAAATAGAAAGCAGTGTACTGAAAATTTTGGAGATAATTTCTCTATGTGTAATGTCGGTTAAAGCTGTAGAACAATTATAGTTGTTTTCGAAAACCAGACTGTGTGGCAGATAGTATATACCGGGTGTCTCAGACCACCCGTACCAGCCTTTTATTTCGACTATGATTGGTCGAATGTGACTGGGACAAACATTTTTATTACCAAAGTGAACCCATATACTGATGAATTTATTTTTTACCGGAATAATCCGGAAGTACCCGGAACCGGAAGTTACTTTCAAATTTCAAATGGCAACATAGGTCGAGTATGGTATTAATTGATAGGTCTTTTTAAAAGAAACAACTTTTATTAAAATGTATTTTTAATATTTTGCATATTTACGAAAATAAACGAAAAAAAACTAAATTAAAAATTAGTTATCCATTCAACACTAAATTTCCTCAAGTAGGCTTTGTTTTTTTGTTATGTCAAAATAATTGACGTTCGTGAATATTTGAAGTAAAATAAATAATTATTATAAAACAATTGAATGTGTCAACATGGTTTTTACAAATAATTAGAAAAAACACGAAAATATTTCGTAAAATCTACAACAAATGAGTCTTATTAAGACTACAAAAACAAACCACTTTTGAAACAACTACTTCTCTTGTACTTGTAACACGCAAATTACTTTTGTATTATTCAATGTCTGTCGAAGTATTAGCTAGAGAAGTAGTTGTTTCAAAAGTGGTTTGTTTTTGTAGTCTTAATAAGACTCATTTGTTGTAGATTTTACGAAATATTTTCGTGTTTTTTCTAATTATTAGTTAATTTTCTACAACGTAAAGGACTTATATATTTTATTATGGTTTTTACAAACCTCTGAGGTTTTGATGTGCTGATGATATTAGATGAATGCGGCCAAAACTATCGTGCCGATGAGCGAATTTATGCTGAACGATACCCTCAACTAGCCAATCAGTCAAAAAATAGAACGAGTTAAGACAACTGGTAAGCTACAGCCCAGCCATAACAAAGGTCGAAGTATCAGAAAATGTGTATAAGATGAAAGAACATCAGATATTCTTGCAGCAATTGCTCTGGACCCGAACATATCTACTAGATGAATTAAAATCGATGCTGGAATAAGTCGCTCCACTGCTTGGAGAGTTTTAAAAACAAACAAATTCCATCCATATCATATCTCTCTACACCAGAAACTTGAAGAGCGTCATTTTCAAGATAGGTTGAATTTTTGTGAATGGTTGTCTCATAAAAATTATAATTTCTATCACAAAATTTTATATATAGATGAAGCGACATTCGTAAGCAACGGAGTTGTTAATTTACATAATGCTCACTACTGGAGTAATAAAAACCCTCATTGGTTAAGAGAAGTTAATAATCAACACGTGTGGACCCTTAATGTTTGGTGTGGTATTTTAGGAAACCAAATATTTGGTCCGCATTATTTCGATGGTTCATTAAACGGACCTTCTAGATGAAGTTCCATATGCAACACTTTTAACAATGTATTTGCAACAAGATGGTTGCCCAGCTCATTACGCAAGAGTTTCTTGTTAAACCGTTGATCGCCTTTTCCCTGGTCGATGTATTGGAAGGCTAGGATCATTCCCATGGCTAACTCGTTCTCCTGGCATAACGCCTCTTGACTTCTTCTTGTGGGGACGTATCAAAGACCTAGTCTATAAAGAGCTTCCAACCACGAGGGATAATATGAAGAAGAAGATACGGAATGTCTGCCATTCACTTAGTGAAAATGAGATACTATGGGCCGTCAACGACGTTCGAAATCGGCTACAAAGATGCATTGTTCAAGAAGGAAGGCAATTTGAACCTACCATAAATAATTGAATAGTTGTTTTAATTATCATTTTCTTTCCTTTCACACTCTTATTTGAATTATTAAATAAAATACTTTCAAACAATTGGTATTTTTTGTTTGTCGATATAAAAGGCTGGTACGGGTGGTCTGAGACACCCGTACTATAGAAGCCATCCATCTCAAAATAATAATAAAATAATAATTCAGTTTTGAATAAGAGGAACTCTTCTCACCTAGAAAATAACATATTACCCAAGGAAAGTATTGAGGAACAATACGAAGAATCATGTAAGAATATTTGCAATATTAACACATATACAAATTGTTATTCTAACAAAAAAGCAAAGCCTACTTGAGGAAATTTTGTGTTGAATGGATAACTAATTTTCAATTTAGTT